>CM034701.1:341998207-342044346 GCA_020142125.1 Phrynosoma platyrhinos
TTATTATTATTATTATTATTATTATTATTATTATTATTTAGCATCTCACTCTCTGCAATACTAGAAATTTGGAGACTGAAGGAAAATTTCATTGGGGTGCAGAATTCTTATTGAATTCTTATGGGGGGGCAATTTTGCTCCCCCTCCAGTTGTCTTCAAATGTAGTGGAGGACACTGTTTCATCACCAATGTTGGCAGTTGGGTTCTGCAAGTCTAGTCAGCTTTGATATATAGAATGGGAGGGTGTGAAGGTTCTCTATGGTCCCACTCCACTCCACTGAGCTGGATGGGACTCCTTGAGAGCCCTTAATAAAAACAAACAAACAACTCTCTGCCACCACCCAATGATTTAAATTGTCACACTCAGCAATGCACTGGAACATTGCTGGGCTTATACTGGTAACCTACAATCAGCACAGATATTAACTGAGCTACGGCTGTTAAAAGGAATTAAGAATGAGATGGAGTACTAAAGAAAAATATTTATTATAAAGCAAAGAACATTAAAGAATAAGAAATGGAGGACAACTGGTCCTCCAGGCACAAATTTAAAGGATTGATTACAAAAAGATAATAATTTCAGCCAAACCTGAATCCCTGACTAATAAAAAAACAACCCTAAAAGCCAAGACCTTGCTGTTTTTTAACTTCTCCTCTTCCCAGCTCCCTCAACGGTCTCTCTCCAACAATCATCTAGAAGGTTCTTTTATCACAGCCATCTGATTGGATGGTTTTCCTCATACCACCAGTGAAGTCATCACTCCTCATATTACATTACCCCCTCCCACAAGGGAGAAGGCCCCGATAAATGGACTCCCATTTATCACAGAGGGACACCATCTCGTTTTTTGACTGAAGCAGCAAAATGACTTTGGCAAGCCCTATTTATACTCTGCCTTTCCAAAGAAAACATAAGAATGAATAAATCAAATCCCCATATGTAATAGAATGCTGAAAAATCGGATGAGATCAACTGAAAAATAATCTGAGCCAAAGGGCCACAGTCCTTTCAAAGTTATGTATTTTTCAGCCTCACTGATCACAGTTTGATATTTTAAAGATATGGTTACTTCTTTGAAATGCACAAAAAACAGAAGTACTTAATATAGCCTGGGCATGACTATGTGTAGGCCTGACTGAGGTAGATGCTACTCTAAGCAGTACTGCATGATTATTTCAGTTTGCTCCTTTGCCCTATTACTCAGATACATTGAGTTCTCAGATCTCTGTCACTTCAGAAGAAAACAGTGTACATGCTGTTGTGATCTCAAGTTCTTTAAACAAAGATTCAAGGTCTTGGAAGGAAGGGCAAGAGGAGGGGTGATTGGAACAGCCAAAACAGATTTTGACCTTTGTAACAAAAGGCGAAAGATGAATTACTCTGGAGTCATAATTTTGCCTACGTTAGCATAACATAGCTCTCTTTCCCCTGACAAATGTGCTTAATAGAATATTTGGGGTTCCCCTTCAGAAAAAAAAAAAAGACAATTGCACTAATCAGGCTCTGTAAAAAGAAGCCAGATTTTCAACTGACAACACTAAATATCACCATTTGCTACAAACCTGTACCAAGCAAGTGTACAGTGTAGGGTGCTTAAGAGAACACACATATTCTACAAGTATGATACACTGGATCTGCAATATGCAGAGCTGGAAAAAATGCCCATGCTTACTGTGGGATTCTGGGAGCAATAGCCCAAATAAAATAAGTTTCCAAAATGTAGCTGGACAAGAATGCCGCAGGTTTGTGATGAAAGGTCTATCAATGTCTGCTACCCATGGCAAAAAAAGACTTTCCATGTTGGGCTGAGTGAGAATTTCATTTGAGTACATCTGGAGATAGAAAGTACTTGAGAATATTTGCTTTAAGAAAAAGCTGCAATAGCCCAAATAAAATAAGTTTTATTTTTATAAGTTTTATGGGAGCAATAGCCCAAATAAAATAAGTTTCCAAAATGTAGCTGGACAAGAATGCCGCAGGTTTGTGATGAAAGGTCTATCAATGTCTTCTACCCATGGCAAAAAAAGACTTTCCATGTTGGGCTGAGTGAGAATTTCATTTGAGTACATCTGGAGATAGAAAGTACTTGAGAATATTTGCTTTAAGAAAAAGCTGCATGGGGACCATCCCAATGGCAGGTTTAACCATTCAGGCATAGGGTGCTGAGTGTTTAATTCAAATTCATGGATTGATTGCTTTATATATAAGCATGTTACCATTTAGTCAAGGTTTGCTGTTGTGCCCCTTGAAGTCATTTCTGACTTATGGTAACCCTATCACAAGGTTTTCTAGTCAAGGTTGCTCTCTAATCATGGGTGCTCCTTTTTTCCTTAGAGGCTCTTCATATTTAAAGAGTGCAGACAAGTATGAGATGGTCCTCTGGTTTCATCATGCAAGACCTTCTTCTATGCTTATCAAGGACAAATAGAAGCATTCTAGAACTGCATATGTTCTAGAAAACACACTTACAAAAGTGTTCTAGGGGATGCTCATTGTATAATGAGGATTGTTGTACTAAATAATAATAATAATAATAATAATAATAATGAGACAGGGACTTTTTAATCTATAGATCTCTACTAAGGTGCTCTGCTCTCCTTTCTGGAATGGAACAGGAGCTGTGTCCTCCCCATTTGGATATAAATATTTTCCAAAACTGCAGATCTGACTAAATCCACACATTGAAAGCATTCTTTCTATACTGGCATGGGGCAAAGCCTGGGATACCATGGACCACTTGAAATTTCTAACTCACTTCTTGGATCCTTCAGTTTGAAGGATCTCAGCAGAGGTGGAAAAGGATCAGGAATTAGGGATCAGGAAGAGTAAATGATGGTCAGATAAGACATGATTCTCCTCAATCAAGGGTGTAGCAACATTGCAGAAATCAAATAGTTTGATATCACTTTAACTGCCATAAGTCAGAAACGACTTGAAGGCATGCAATAACAACAAAATATTGTACATATTTTAAAAGTTTTTTTTACTATTTTAACCATGTTTTAAATAATACTGTTATTTCATTATCTTTTAACTTTGGTAATCAATGTTTTAGCTGTTTAGCTGATTTTCTTGTTGCAAGGGGTAAACCCCTTTGTAACTCATATGGCTGCCCTTTTTGCTATCAAAACAGTTACCCCGATGAAGCAAGAAGTAGAAAAAGGGTTAGTCTAGTTATTTCTTGCACAGAGGGATTATAATCATTTGTTTTAATTGTATATAAATTCTAATATTTTATTGTTTTAGCTGTTTGCTTACTTTTGTCATTTTGAAATGGTCTGGAGACTTATTCAATAAAGAATACTTTGACCTTGTTAATGTTTTTGAACTATTGTAAGTTGCCTTGGATCAAATTTTGGGTAAAAGGTGGGATATAAGTGTGATAAATAAATAAAATAATGAATGAATAAATAAATATGTTGCTTTCAAAAGTCTACCTTTGCTTTTCTGCAATAAAGCACTGAATACCAGTATGGTGTCAGCATATGTGTCAAAGCTGAGAATGAATTTTCTCACACAGTCGTAGATACACCAAAGGCAAGTCTTGCAAGTATACATGCATGGAAAAGCTTCCTTGTACATTATGTTTTAGTTAAGTTCATGAAGTGTTGGTGTTTTGCAGAATACTAGAATATTTTTAATGCCCAAACTATATTTTAGATGCTCAATTGCAATGCTAGAAATTAGAGACTGAAGGAAAATTTCATTGGAGGGAGCAGAATTCTTGTCTTGGTCTCATTTGTCAGCTCAATGTTCTCATTGCCTCCTGTCACTGCTACAATCCTGGTGGGTGGGTGTCAACATGGGAATCGAGATAGGCACCATAAATGGTTTCCTAACTTCTAGATTAGACAGAACACAGGTTTCCCTGATCAAGCGTGCCTAATGTAGATTTGATTATTCATTTATATTTATTTATTTATTTGGAGTATTTATACCCTGCTCTTCAGCTGCAAAGGCTTTCAGAGTGTCTTTCCAATGATTAATTAGATGGTTCCCTGCCCTCAGGCTTACAATCTAACAAAGCATGACACAAAAGAAGAAGGGAATGGCAGTGGGGAAGGGGATCAAGTCCAGCAGTTCTTCTCTCCCTCTGAGACCTGGACCATGGCAGATGGACTGGAAGGAGGGCTCTCTTTCTTAGTCTAGGCTAGGCCTGATGAAGCTGAGCCTGTCTCTCTCCCTCTGAGGCCAGATGGTATCAGATGGACTGGAGAGAGGGCTCTCTTTCCAACACAATGGAGCTGGGCCTATTTCTCTCCCTTTGAGGCTGGATGCATTTTTATTTTATTTTATCCATTATTCATTAACCTCTTTGTGTCAGTTTCCTTTACATTATGGGGGGATGCAGACGGCGCAAAGTGCCATCTTGGAGGCAGGGAAGGGGAGGGGTAGCCGCATGCCGGCTGCCTCAACCCTTCCCCAGGATGTCATCAGAGCATGTGCTGTTACACACGGCAAGCACCCTGATGATGTTCTCCTGGTGCAGCCTTTGCACACACTGCACCAGAAGAGATGTGGAAGATCCGTGCGACGGCTCTTCCGGCACCCTTTTTACTGGCTTTCGAAAGAGCGGCATTTTGGCGCTCCTTCCAGGGCCGCCCAAAGGGTAGATTGGGGCTGAGGCATAGGGCAGCTTCAGCCCCAATCCTCAGCTTCTCAGGGCGGCCCATGGCCTCCCATCTGCAAAGCCCCTATGTCACACTCTCTTCCATTCATGCCCATGCATATGCTCATTTGCTCTACTCATATAACTGAATTTCTCTCATGCCTGATTCACATACTACTCTCAGACATTCACTTCACAACACTGATGCACATAGTTGAACATCTGATATATTCTTTGAAAATGATGCCTATTTCTATCTATGCTGAACCCCTTTCACAAATAACTCATAGTCACATATATCTCCAGGTCTTGTGTGCTGACAGCTTGTAAAATGTCTGAACAGTTGGAATATTTGTAAACATTCCACTACACCTCGGCAGCTGAGCCAATGGCCATCAAGAGCTTATTTTGATCAACTGACACCAGAGCTCTCAGATCTAATAGGTACAAGTTTGATTGCAGCCTGGGCATACTTCCTTTTATGTGGTCTGTGCATGTGTATACCAAAGCCCCCCTACTTACATTTATTCAGTCTTTATGTTTTAATTGGAAGATACTTTGTTCATCTCTCTGTGTCAATACTAAATACCACAGAGATTATTTAAAGCTAAGGTTTTGACTTTCCAAATCCATCTCCTTTTTTTTCACTCTCTGTATCTATATTTATAGATCTATGTCTTTCTATATATATCTTATGATGTCATGGTAGTCTATAAATGGTAGTACATGCTCTAGCAGTAGACTGTGCTCACTCCTTTACATAACCAGATTGTACCCTATCCTTTCCATGCATCCTCCCCTGTGCTTGTACTACAGTGACTCACAACTGCTGACCAGGCAGATTTGCAGATGAGACAATGTGCTAGTCTTTGTGGAAGGGTATGCACATGGATTTCTTGTGTTAACTGAAGTAATAATTTCCTGCTATCTTTTTAAAAAGTGCAACCCCTTTTACTTTTCCAATATATCCCCTGTCAACATAATACAACTGTACATGGCAATACTGAACCATGGGATAAATTGAGCAGTATCACACATGGAGAAGATACTCCCATCTTCCTTGCAAGGTAGAACAGATAGAGAGGTCCCCTTGTTAATACTTAACAGGTCTTTCTACTATTATAATTATTCTGTATCTGATTATGTGGAATCCATAATATCTCTTGAAGGTATATGTCAGGTACCTTTGAGCATAAAGGCTTAAAAGGAAAGAACATGTTTTATTGAGGGTCAGAGCAGCTCATGCTATCCTGGCCCCAGTGCTCACCTGGGTTTGTCCCTGGGTTGTTCTGGAGATGGGAGGGTGCTTACACATCCATCTGTGCACTGACCTGAGACTTGCTCCTTATCTTGCTGTGCTATTGCTCTTACCCATAAGTCTCCCGTTACACATCTAATGTGGAAATGGGGTGCCCGGCTGTATTCACGTGGCCAGGTGCCCCATTTCCATGTCAGACATGTTGATGGGGGGCTTATGAATAACAGCAATGGCAGGGCAAGGTAAGAAGCAGGAGCAGGCATGTAAACAGCTGTGGTTTGCTGAGTTTCCAGGAAACGCCAGGGAAAACCAGGGATAAATTACCCTGGTGCGTCAGCTGATTACTCTGGATTCAGGCTGGATCCTCTGGATCTGCGTCTGGTCTGGCAGGACTGGGTCTAATCCCAGTCTCTGGGCCTTTGGCCTGCATCATCTGAACTCGATGGCACAAGGCCAGGGGGATCCCAGGCCTTTTGGCCTGTGAAAACAACCCCGAAGACTCATTACTTAAATAATATAATCTGAGTTATTAATTAATTTATTATTAAAATAATTGATTTTAATGTAGTAAGCTAAATCAGCAGTTGCATAAAGAAGTGATAGAAGAAGCAGTAATTTCTGACTAAATTTACATAGACATAAGTTTGGCAGCTGTATGAGTACTATATCACCCAACTTTCTCAGATGTATCTGTGATATATGGGATCTTTGCACCCACCAGGTCATGCCACCAGTAATCAGGTTTTTGCCACCAAAAGTGGCTGCTGAACTTCATTGGCAACTGCAGCAGCGCTCTGTGACACAGGAGCATTCCACATAATTTCTCCCACACAATCTGTTAATCTCCCTCAGATTAACAGGGGAGAGTATATTCTTCTGAAAAGATTGAGGCTTTTTGTTAATGTACTGGATTTTGTGGCATTTTGGTCCCAGTGGCAGCAGCAGCTGATGATGGGAGTGGTCTGCTGGTGAGGGCCACATGTTGCCTACATTCAGAACATACCTGGCTGTACATGGCCTCCATTCAGAACTGAGTTCTTTACACACTCAGTCACATTGGACTCTTCTAAAGGTGTAAGCAAGCAACAGTGTTTATGGCCCAATAAGAGGGGTAAAACAATTTGGGCTACCCCATTTTATGATGTGATGTTTGTTGAATGGGTGAAACAATAGCCAGACTCTTTAGCTCAGGCCATTCACAGGAAAGTGGAAAAAAGAGTAATGACATGGAAACAACTCTCTTATAGATTTTAGAAATCATAGCACCAAAACTCTAGGAAGTAACCTGAGAAGGAGGGGATAGATCTAGGTAAACATGGTTTAAACCATGGAGATTTATTTTCTTAGTTTCCTAGAATGTAATGTAGATTGTTAGGCTTCCTTTCTTTCCCTGAGATCACTTCTTTCTTCTTCTTTCAAGCAAAGGGAAATATCTATGTGATTATCTATGAATGGACTTCCTGTAACAGTAAATGTGAATTTTTACTTGTCAACCTCCTATAAGCCCAAGAGAAACTATTCTTGTTCTATAGCCATAAGCTTGCAACACTAGCCCATTACACTCTACTAGGACAAATACCAAACATTCTTAAGAGGGGTTCCTGCCAGATAGGATTAAGCTAAGGGGGAAATGTCCTCTTGAGTATTCATACAAAGGCTTAAAAGCTATGTGTGTTCTTAGCTTTGCTTTAATGCAAGGAAAAAAATCTATGGTGGACAAGAAATCCAGAAAGACCAGAGAGATGAGACTCCACTTCATTATAGGTGGCCTCTGCAGTCATCATTGCATATACTCTTTCTTTCCCTCTCTCTGAGGTCAATGTAATGAGATATGGGATTGCTTTAGACTGACAAACATATTGTTTATTCTCCTCTCTAAAGTTGCCTCCATGCATAAAACACTTTTGCCCACACCAGAGGATGTGTGGCTGTTTCTTTGCACAACTAGGAAAAAAGGTACTTGTTTATTTATTACTTAGGAAGCATGTCATTTTGCCTTTCTCATACTTATGCATTATTCAGTATAGTTTGCGCCAATGAAAAAAATGACAATCTCACAATAAATCCATAGCTTCAGTAAAATACCCAATTAGAATCAGGCATGACAGTTAAAGCCTTGACCGGTTTTGAGAGGAAAATTGATATAAATAAAGTTAATAAATCATCACCACCATTATCCTTTTCCCTCTCTTCCTCTTCCAATCAAATCCAAATTTTATCTATGCAGCAAGACCAAAGACTCATGGACAGAAAAAAACAAGTGGGGCAGCACCTCATGAGGCCAAGACTGAGAGTTTAAGATAATTACTTACCCCCCCCCCAAAAAAAAAACCCCTTGTGCTTCCACTCAGCTGAAGTTATATAGATATAAATAGGCCTATCTGAGTCTTTCTAGGATATTCTTTCTAGGATTTCTAGGATATTCTGGAAGGGACTTTCTTTCTGTTCCACTATCTTCTCAGGCAAGTGCCTTTAGACCTGATCTTAGGCAGCAGCATACTGACATGGGAAGAGGCAATTTGTAAATTCAGGGATAGACCACCTCTGGCCCTTGGCTTAATTTTGATGGGGCACTGAGACTAAATTCAAAAATTCTCTCCAAACAACCAGCAAATTTTGTTCAGGTGTATGGACAACAGCACAAGTGACAGAAGCCCATCACAAATTGTATCAGAAAAACAGTGGAATTAAAAAGTGGCATGTAGTGAGTCATGTGAATTCAGAGTAAGTGAGACATTACAATACAATGCAATGCAATGCAATACAATAGAAATGAGGGGGAAAGATCTAGATTTAACTAGTGGCTTGGAATCAGGTGTGCTAAAAGAGCATGTATAACCCTGCAAAACTGGTCTGTGCAAACATTTATGGAGATTAATGGCTAATGGTCAACAGTGAGTTATCAGATTTTTTTAAAAAATATATAAATGAGCAAGTTGCCTTTTCCATCATAAATATGATCTTTCTGCTTCAGGAAACAACACACAATGGAAGTGTTTCAAATGTGGTTAAAAGCAAATAAACATTGTAGCACTGTGAGAAAAACTGTTGCCTGAACTTAAATAACCTAAATCTAAAAGCCTTCTCTATCCACACTGGATTCTACAGGACCACACCACATCTCCCTTCATCACTTCAGACCTAAATAATCTCTCTTCATGGTACTCCCATCAACACTTTCAACAAAGAGTCAAGTGACTCCATGACATTCTTTTTATGCCTCTTGTTCTAGTGTGTTCTTTCTAAAGATAGAGCTAAAACTCAGAGAAGACCACGAGAATTATGGGTTTCTATACTCTATTGTACTTTATAATAATTATAATTATTGTAAATACTGACTCAGACACTGTAATTTCCTGCTCTCCATTGGTTCTTTTCTTTGCATTTCTTCTTTTTTATGACTGAAAATTTCTATGTTACCTTATACATGTTTTAAAATAAGAGTGAATGCAAAAGAAAGGACTGGGCAGCAGGTTATTGGAGGTAAATAGCACAGCAAGATCTAGGAAAGTAATGGTCAGCACGTTGGCTTGAATAACACACAGCATGTTCTAGCCTTAATTTAGAAAGAGCCTTTTCAGTGGTGGTGCCTTGCCTTTGGAATGCCTTTCTCAAACTGATTCATGTGGTGCCTCTATTATTTTTGTTAACGACTAGGACATTTCCCAGTCCTTATATTCTGGAAAGATATTAACTGAATCTTTGTCAGGATTTGTTCTCCCCCTCCCCCCCGGTTGCTGTTTTATCTACTATCGCTGCTGCTTTAATCTACTTTATTGGGAGAGCTGGATTTTCAGGGTTCCAAGGTTTAATTCTTGATCTAGCATTGTGGTTTGAATGTTCTTGATTGCAAGCTGTTTTTTGGAATATAAAAAAAGCAACATGTAATATTGAGTATTTAAATAATAGTGACCTGTTCTCTTAAATAAGTGAGAGATTTCTGGAAATAGTCATTTGCTGCCTTAAGGAGCAGTGCTTTCAGACTTCACGTTGCTTCACAGAAAAAAAAGGAACAAAGCAATCTTGAGGTTTTGAGGAGAATCCAGCTTTTGGAAAGCTTGGTAGCTATTCAGATGTTCTTTGGTTAAGCTATAGCTTTGCCACCAAAGATTTGTCTCCATGTGAAACCACTTTGAATTGTTTTGAAGCCAGTCTAGTTTGAAATGACTCCAGAACCCCCTGCTAAGAAAACTGGGAAGGGTAATTTTGGGATGCAGTTGATGATGATTTCTCAGAGATACATAGTGCTAAATCGTATTGGTAGAGTAGGCCTGAGCAATCGATAGGATTTAGTTACATGTTGACTCACCAACAGAATTTAAACCACTACAGTTGGCCTTCCGTTTTCATGGGGGATTGGTTCCAGACCCCCCCCCCATGAAAACTGAGACTCGCCAATATTCAAGTTCCATAGGATTGAATGGGGTGCACTCCTGCGGGTGCGCACGAGTGTGAACCCATAGTTTTAGGCTCCATTGATTTCAATGGAGGTCACCCTTCTGTGAATATGCAAAACTGCAGACTTCAACTCTACAAGAACAGAGGGCTGACTGTATTTCCTTCCCAGTACTACAGTTCCTTGGAATCATCACAGTGGAAAGGGTTCCTGTATCTTTAATGGCTGGGTAAGAGGGGGAATTTCAGCAGTCTGTGCTTGATATCTCTCTGCATGACAAGCAACACCTTTAAATATTCTACTGTTCAGCAATAAAAGGAACAGGAACCCACCCCAGGTTTTATGCTGGCAACCCTAGCCATGGTTCATTGATGAGGAACCATGATAGTTAAACAGATCAAAAACATGTCCCAAATTAAAACCTTCCCAATAATGCAAGGATGCATTTTGGAGGGCATGTTACATGAAAAAAGATGACAGAGCAGATCAAAATATCACTGCCACAACTATTAAATCTACTATCAGAGTTTGGGAGATCTCCCATTTGGACTCCAATCCCAAACCCCCAGGACCAGGCATTGGCTATGCAGGTTTCTGGAGGACTCTGGGAATATTAATATAATTGTAACTTTTCAGATGTTTGGCTGGAGCCTAACTGGCACTTGTTCAAAGTGTCCTTTGTCTCCCAGGCTTTAAAGTCTCAGTGTACTAGAACAGTAGTTATAAAATATGGGCTTATTTGAAGATGTTGAAAGTGACACCCACTACATTGTCTTCTACCTGTGACAGAAACATTCAGGATACAGCTCATAAAAAATAATTTTCAAATGCTGATTAAAATATCAAAATCCTCAACAGTAAGAGTTAAAAGGCATGGCATCCAGATGGCCCAGCAGGTCACATGAGTTCAAAGAACTGCTAACACATTTGGAAATCACTGGAAAATCCTCTGCTATCTGCGTTTATAGCAAACATTATAGATTCTTTAGGATTATAGCTCTGCAGTTAAGAGGTGCTGAAGTTAATGGAATTGGTTACATTCCTCTATTTTGAAAGTATAGATAGTTCTTTGGCTGAGATGTTCAGTGAGTGAGCCCCAGTTGTGGTAGTTGTACAATGAGTGAAAATGCAAGAAGTTTGGACAAAAATTACCTGACCTGATCATGTGAGCTGGGAAAAGGTCTTCCAAGGACAAGCCAAGGAAAGTCCAATGGGTCAGTTGGAATGAATCCAAACGATAGCTGATGCATTTAAAACTACCTTAACTTTGGGGTGGTTCTCCACTGATTGAACTTTTCAGAAAGTTACTTTTGAGGAATACATCTTCCAGAACCCTCTATCGTCATGGTCATGGCTGTGCTAGCTGGGGAAGTCTGGGAATTGTGGTCCAGAAAGTAGCATCCCAAAGCTCTGCAGAAGACAGTTTTTCATGACAGTATATAACTATCTTGTTTTCTATTTTTGTATTGTTTATTGTCTCTTTTGTTAGAAAATGTTTCCAATTAGCACCTTGTTCCAAACATGTTGTGTTTGTTTTTCTATTTTGTCCCTGTTTCTTGCAAAAGATCCATTAAAGATCCACTCTCTCTCTCTCACACACACTGCAATCAGTCCCTACCCAAATCCCTCTTAGATCCCGAGGTTGTTTAAACTAGTCTGGGAGCACTATTGATAACAACAAAAATAAAATTAATAATAGCAAAATGTACACAACAAAAAGGAGATTTTCACAATTATTGTGACATTTCATCAGAATTTGGAAGTTTGTTTTTGGACTGCAAGTCCTCAACTGGCTGGATATGTAATCCATCCCCCCCCCCCCCCGGGTCTTAATCTAGATTGCTAGAGTGAACACTGGAAAGGACCTTTGTAGCTTTAATGGTTGAGCAGAAGTGAGATTTTCATCCGATGTTGCTTGTCATACAGCCACATAATAAGCAATGTCTGGTCTGCTCAGCCATTAAAAGGTACATGAGCCCTCTTCAGTTTTCATTCTGGCAATCTAGTCTGCATTTCATTTGGCGTTGACTCTGCATTTGAATCTGCATCTCACCAGAGTTTGTGACAAGCTAATGACAGCCTTGGAGGCGATTCATTTATATTAGAAATGCTCATGGTGCAGTCTTTCCTGGGCTGTATCACTTGACAGAAAGTGGGTCAGTCATTGTAGACCTAGCAAAAATTCTGAAAAGTGTGTGTAGGGTGGGTGTAAAGCAACATATAAGAATAACTATCAGTTCAACATTTCAAAGTCTTTAAAGGTCTAGATATAAATGGAGAATTCTGTACCATAATAATTCACATCTGCATTATCTACAAAGCTGAAGAAAGATCATTCACAGCACACTTGATACTTCTGTACACAGAAGCAAATCATTCTACAGGACAATAAAAGCTTTTCGTTTATGCTTTATGGCTAACGTGACTATTTTGACAAGAAAATACCTATATAATTTTTACTGGGATGAAAAGGAGTGGATGCCAAAGCTCTTTAAGAAGTGGGGGAGGAGACATAATAATGTTCATAAATGTTAGCAGAGTAGAGGGTAAAGTTCATCTTTCTCCATATGCTCATTGTACAGAGAATGTGAACCAGCTTGATATTCCTATTGAAGAATACTAGGAGTCAGAACTGCAATACACTCTTATTTAGAGGATCAAGTTGCAGCTAAATAGTAAGAACATCCTGACAATAAGAGCTGTTTTGCCAACCTGTCGACTCAGTGTGATAAAGTGGTTTGAACTATGATTTTGGGATTTCAAATTCACACCCAGCCACGGAAACCCACAGGGTGATCTTGGGCAACTCACAATCTCTCAGCATCAGAAGAAGGCACTGGCAAACCCCCTCTGAATAAGTTTTGCCAATGATAGGCAATCAAATTGACATGATTATGTGACTTGTTCACACATAATTCCAACAACAAAGATTACCTCAGATAGTGGATTCTCCTTTGCTGGGGGTCTTTGCACAGAGTTGCATGGCCACTTTGCTATGGACTATTGTATTGTCAGGGACCTTGACTAGATGTCTTTTAGGTCCCTTCCAATTCTATGATTCTATAAAATAATAGAAACCCCACCAAATAATAAGCTCACATTTCATGTAAAGTAAGTTTGAGGCTTATATGGGTCAATTCATTGTTTGTATTTAGCATATATCCATAGCTAGGCAAAGGAAAGATAGATTTTTTTTCCTGATAGATTGTTAAAAATTAGATATAATAATTATATTATAGCATCAGTAATATAATTTTTTTAAAAATGATTGCATATAGATAACAAATATGTTTGTAAAATGAAAATGATTTAGCAGATAAACTGTTATATTTTACACAGAAAAGGTGAGAAAAAATGCAATGTTCTTAAGTAAAAGCTGGCATCCTATCCATTTGCCATGGCCAATTTTCCACCCCCAGTTTTCTGACCTCCAGATGTTTTCAACTTCAACTCCTAGATACCCCAGCCAGTATGGCAAATGGAGATGTAGTCCACAACATCTAAATGGTCAAAGTCTCACCAACCTTGGGTTCAGTGACATATGGATGAACCATAATTCCTGGTTCATATTAAAAGGCAGGTCAGGAATTGAGAAAAGTGAAATTAAACTTGACAGGAATCCTCCTCCCAGCCGGATGGGACAAGAAGAAGGAGCGTGTGAGTTGGGACACTGAATTAGCCCTGAGGCCTTGTTAAGTCAGCAACACTGCCTCCAAAATATTGACCTAGAGAGCTTGATAAAGATATCAACGCTTTCTAAACTCCAACACTGGTAACTGGGACAATATCTTCCACCACTTCTGAAAGCAGTTGGCTAGTTTAGGAGATGCAGATCAGTCTCTCTGACACACATACTAAGCTCTAGCCTTCAAAAGAAGAGAATGGCTGAAATTGCACCACTGGAAGGAACAATAAGCAAGCTTAACCCCCCCCCCCCAAAAAAAATTGAATGCAGTTTTAATTCTCCACTAGTCTCTGCAGCAGTTTATTTATACCCCTGCAGCACATCCTTGTAAGCATTTGTATGTGTGTTGTGTGTCTGTGTACACACACATACACTCACGTATACAGAGAGAGAGAGAAACACACGACTCTTGCCGGAACAGTTGAACTGTAAACAGAGGGTGCGATCAAAGGTGAGACAAACAGGAGGCCATGAAAATCAAGCAGCAGAACTGAGACGCTCTCAAATGAGGAGACAGGCTGAGCTGAAGTCCAAGAACCAGCCCAAAGGCTGTAATTTGTTTGCTTGCCCTCAAGAGCAGTGAGTTCCATTTGTTTTCTAGATTCCTTGTCAGGAATTTTGCTGACTCACGCTAGCAAGGCATGGCACGGGGAGGGTATTAGTAGTAATACATTTCCTATGCCTTTTTCTATGGTTAAAATAACTAAAATTTCATATCAATATTTTTATCATTCAACCCACCCTTCTGGAGCAGGTCCCTTCGATATATAATACGTGCCAAACACAATAAACCAAACAAGGTTGGTTGGTGGCTTCCATCTCATGGAGCAGTGAATTGGCTTTGGGTTTTACTCTGGACTATAAGGAGCTGTCCAAGGTCCACAACACATGGCAAAAATAATCCAGTTTGAGACTGCTTTAACTGCCCTGACTGAGTGCTAGGGAATCCTGGGAATGATAGTTTATTGTAACACCAGAGCTCTCTGACAGGGAAGGCTAAATGTCTCAGAAACACTACACTTCCCAGAATTCCCTAGCATTGAGCCAAAACAGTTAAAGCAGTCTCAAAATGGATTATTTCTGCAGTGTCTCAAGATAGACTCAAGATGATATTTTCTAGTCCCAATACCGTAAATAGCTCATTTAAATTTTGGACTAAATTAACATGAAAGTTATCAGTTACCAATGACCAAACAATCCACCATTTTGGTTTTTGTATTATTGCACAGTACATGTTTTGATCAAATAATATACTGTTGGTTGTATATATGCCATTTGTCCATGTGTGTGGATGTGCTGAAAAGAACCTGCAGAGGGGCAGGATATAAATAAATATTATTATTATTATTATTATTATTATTATTATTATTATTAGAGATGGCTGAGAACTTCATTTACATTAAAAAAAATAGACTATACTAACATTTGCAGATGTATTTCCATTTGGGATTAAAACAGTTTGAGATTTTAAAACAATTGAATGTGAAACAAACCAAAACTGACAGATTTTCCATCCAGGCCCAAGGCTTTGAGTGCTAAAAGTCTATACCTTTTTCCAGAACTTAGGGGAGATGCAGGCCGGCACAAAGGGGGGTGGAGTTGGAATGGAGCAGCCACATGTTGGCCACCCTGACTTCACCCCAATGCCGTCCTGACACTGCGCGCCTATCCGCATGGCGTGCAGCATCAGGACGCCCTTTTGGCACAGCGTGGGCACAAAAAAGCTGCAGTGGAAGCTGAAAGGGTGACAAAAAGGAGGATCGGGGTGGTGGTGTGTGGTTGCCACAACCCCAATCCACCTCTCCCAGGGGCAGCCAAGAGCCGCCCCAAATGGGCTGTCTGTATCAGCCCTTAGACCAGGGGCAGGCAACCTTTCCCCTTTAAGGGCTGAGGGACTTCAGCTCCCAGAAGCCTCAGCCATGTTGGCTACTAGTCCCATGTTGGCCAATAGCTCCTAGGATTCTGGGAGCTGAAGTCCTTCGGCCCTTAAAGGGGAAAGGTTGCCTACCCCTGCCTTAGACTCAAGGCAGTTGTGTATTCAACTATGTTAGTATGGAATCAGCATCTGCATTGCAGAAATAATCCAGTAGCTTGTTGTGGCACCAGAGCTCTCTGACAGACAAGGCTAAATGTCTCACAAAACTACAGTTCCCAGAATTCCATAGCATTGAGCCATGGCAGTTAAAGTGGTTTCAACTTGGATTATTTCCACAACGCAGAAATGTCACTGTCCTGATTGATGGCTATCCTGATTGTTGGCTTTTTGTGATTGGATTCTGGAGCTGAGAACTTGTTGCTACTGTGACAGACTCTATCAGATATTGGGGTGTCCCTTAGAATCTTAGGGGAAATCAGAAGTGGAGGAAAAAATAAACCTGGAGCGAAGGGCTACCCATAATGTAGTGAAGCAAAGGGATATTTGACACAAATGCCAGAGGAGGGGGACAGGGCTGAGAGAGATGGGAGAGGATTTAAGGAAGGGGAGTGGTTCCAGGGGGAGGACAGCATGAGGAGGAGGGCTAGGCAGATGCAGATGAGACAGCAGGGGGGAGGAACATGGCACCCAGGGAAAGGAAGAGCCCTAGGAGGGCTAGAATGCCAATGCTTCACTGTCATATCTAAATGGGTTTTGGACATGCAATAATAAAGGATATGAGGGAAGGGGGATAAATGATATGTTGATATATCAACATAGAGAAGTAGAGAGGAATCAGAAGGGAACTGTTATCAAATGGGAGAACAGATTGGCTGTAGGGATGTTATTTTATGACCATGTTTACTTCCTAAGATCAAACTTTGATGGCCAGCAAAGTAACACTTTTTTTTCCTGGGGCAGATGCAGGCAATAGCAGAGTGAGAGGGGAAGCAGGCACTTGAAAGAACCTTTTGATGTATCCCAAGGTGCTTGCACCACCAGTAGGGAAAGGGGAGGCTAGAAGAGAAAGACTGTATTGTGCTGGGGAAACTCAGATTGGACACTAACTTCTCTGTAGCAACTTTTGTCTTGAAGTTCAAAATAAGTTGTCAGTTAACTTCACTGTGATGTTTTCTTGGCTCTTCAAGTTTTGGTCAGATAAACTGATAGATGACCACCCCACACCACAGTGGTTCCAGTTGAGTTTTTTTAAGAGCCAACAACCTGAGCAGCATCAGAGACATGGCCAAAGGAGACGGAGGGTTAATGGAGCAGATATTCCCTGGAGAAAGAAGTCAAACCCTGCTAGGAAGCCAGAAGTTAATAATAATAATAATAATAATAATAATAATAATAATAATAATAATTTTTATTTATAGCCCACCTCTCTGCGTGGCAATCAGGGTGGGTTATAGCATATTAAAACAAACAGAATTAAAACATCCCTCCATCCCACAATCTAACCCTTCCATCCCATTAAAACAGAATTAAACTATAAGAAAAATTAAAATAGAACAATACAATAAAACAATAAAAGCAAGGAATCAGCAATAATAAAACAAGATGAAAACTCATCTGCCATCATATGGCAGTTATTCCGGGAAGGCCTGCCGGAAGAGATCTGTCTTTACTGCTTTTTTTAAAAGCAGCAAGAGTAATAATAAGACGGATCTCGTCCTGCAGGCCATTCCAAAGTCTGGGAGCAGTTGCAGACTTTGGGAGGTCTGTGACAGTCTAGTTTTTATAGGCTGTAACAGATTCCTCCCAGATGACCGAAGGGCATCACCCAGGCGAGACAGCATGAAGGCGAGTGGTGGTACACCTGGGGCAAATGTTGGAGTTTAGGTTGGAGCCCTATCACCTGGAAAAGGCTGACTGGGAACTGATTGAGAAGAGAGTGACACCACCAGACTGGGAGATGCCCTTGAAGGAAATGGTTGGGCAAGCTAAGCTCAGGGTTCAGGAAGGCCTATCCCAGTTAGAGTCTAAGGTTCACCATTAAAGTTTGTTTTGGAAGCAGAATTGTAATCTTACAGAAGCATTTGTTTGGGGATGGAACAAACCTGGTGGACAATGCCCAGCCCTGCCACAATCTCCTTTCAACTTTGGTGAACTCCCTTGATTACCTGTTTATGACCTGAAATGGTTGGATTCACCTGTAATAGCTTCCTAATTATAATTTGACTCCTCTGGCATTTGCTGCCTTTAGGCCCAGGATGTTGGCACAGTTTAGCACTTGGACAGTAGACTGAGTAGACATACCGTTTTATGGAGTACCATATTCCTTTTGAAATTTGAGTGATTCATTTCTAAATGTGGATCTATGCACATAAACCGCCTCAAGTCTTGAGCAGAGGCAGAAAATATATTCTTCTTCTTCTTCTTCTTCTTCTAATTCTTCTTCTTCTAATTCTTCTTCTTCTTCTTCAAAAATGCTCTCCAAATGGTCTTCTTCTTTTCCCTTCTCTTTTGATGATGCCGTTTCTTTCTCTTTTTCTCTTTTGGTGACCTTATTTTCATGCTGCTAAAAACAAAGAAACTGTTGAAAATGACTAATCAGTTTTTGTGTTTTCAAATCCCATTCCTATTAGACAAAAAGAAACATCTGAGCCCTGAAAAATTCCACTCTATCATGTGCCTAGTTTTAAGAGGTTTTCTGCTTGATGAACTTATAGAGCAAGCCATACATTTCCTTGTTTCTCTTTCCCTGCACCCTGGAAGAAACAATGCACCATATTGTGCATTAATGCTGATTATCAGAATCTTATTACTAGTGAAATTAAAGGTGTGCTAAGGTGATAGCTTCAAGTGATACTTATGATTTTTAGCCAATGACTATGCCAGACATTTATTGTTATCATTTATAATTTATTTATAATTCTCTCTCTCTCTCTCTCTCTCTCTCACACACACACACACACATACACACATGTGGGTATACCTTGAGTGCCTTGAAAATCCATTTTTGCTATTAATTGCCATCAAGTCAGTTTCAGCTTATGGTAACCCTATGAATGAGACACCTCCAAGTCATCCTATCATCAACTATCTAGGGATAGTCCAGGTCTTATTGGCTCCAGGACCTGAGTGTCTTTTTAGGAGTTCATGGTATCTGTAGAACTCTTTTTGAGCACCACATTTCAAATAGTTGATTTTCTTCCTATCAGCTTTCTTCACCGTCCAGTTTTCACAGCAATACTTCTCAATTTGAAATATGATGGGGCAGAGGGACCTAACTTTAGTATTCAATGATATATCTTTATATTTCAGAATCTTGTTGTTCCTTCAGAAGCTGCCCTTCCAGCTTCTAGTTTTCTGATTTCTTAATGGCTGTCTCCATTCAGATTAATGATTGAGCCAAGGAATAGAATATCTTGAACTATTTCAATGTCTCCATCATCCACTTTAAAGTTATGTAAACCATCTCTGGTCATTATCTTTTGCATAGGCAGTGTCAAACACCAAGCCTTACCATCTTTCTAGAACAAGCCAGAGCTTACACTCTGCTGACGTAGCCTTCTAGAATCCAAGATCCTCTATGTGATCAGTTGTTCGAGGATAATGTAGATGAATATATGCAGGGGACACAAGGCTAGGGAAGATTATGGTGGACCATCAAATTCTTTAGAACACTTGAGGGAGATTAGGAATGGGACACTGCTACATAATGATTTCAGAAGAAAGTGTTGAATAAGCACTACTCTGTTTCATTGAAACAAGGGTTCTCAAACTGGCGTTCATGGATCCTAGGGTAACAATGTTTCAGGAGATCTATGAACTGAATACAAAAATGATATTCCCCCCTTCTTTCCTTTTTGGTCAAAATGTAGTGTTTTCAGGTGTTCACTTTAGGTTTTTTTCTCCTGCACTAGTCTATGTAAAGGAATTCAATTTCCAAGGCAATACAATAAATGGCTTGCAAAAATTTGTGTGTATATGTTTATTTATATTTTTTCTGGGGAGGAGATCCATCAGATTCTCAAATCATTCCATAACACCCCAAAATGGTAAGAACCATTGCATTAAAGTCATCCTGTCTTCTTTTATTCCTAATTATACCTATCTTTTTAGTGTATAAAAGTTTCTACACCATATTTCAATTACCTAGGCATTATTCATGGAGACTTAAAATACTAAAATAATATTTCATTAAAATGTTTGTTGCTGTCATTGTTGTGTGCCAGTGTGCCAAACCCCTAATGTGAAACTATTATGGGGGTTTCTTGTTCAGAGGGGGCTTGTCTTTGCCTTCTTCTTCTTCCAAGAGTATTTGTTTTGCCCAAGTGCTATACAAAAATACAACACAGACCAATAAAACACAATCAGTGATATAAACATAATATTCCCAGCATGGCAAAGGCCTGCTAGAACAAAGAATAATGGCACTTGTTATACCAATGTCATTTTCAGCATATAAATGACACCCACTTCTGGAATTGTCTCCAAACTGGGTAGCTGTAATTAAACCTGATTAGTACAGGTGGGTGAGAATTTCCTTCAGTTAACTTTTTTCCCCAAAGAGCTTTTAAAAACCCACAACATATACAATCTTTTTCATCATCTGGATGGGAAGAAATTGAGATTAATTACTTATTTCCTTAGGACACCACCACAATGAAGGTCCTTTACTTTGTGTTTGCATGGTATATTTTTCTCTTTGCTGATACTTGGAGAAGGGCCTCCTCTGAAGATCTAAACACACAGATGGCATGATATGGGAAGAGGTGTTCCACAGTAAATTTGGAACCCAAACTATTTATGACTTTAAAGGTCTTAAAGGCACCTGGGACCTCACTGTTTTTCAGTGGGGCATTAATAACCTCCTGGACTCAGCTCTGTTGACCTAATGTAGGAAGGTAAAATGGGCAATGGGCAAGAGGACAAGTTGTGAATCGTTCCAAGCACCTAATCCATATACTTACACTATTGCAACTTATACTTATCCCACTAAACCACTGGTCATGTTTGCTATGGGATTCTGGGACTTGTAGCCAAAGTATTTTTTTTCAAGTACTGGTTCTAACGTATTTTTCTGAGGACCCAAAACCTTCACTGCTTAAAGTACCACTGCTAGACAGCTACCAGAGGAGGCAGAGAAGTAGGAGTACTTTGCTGCCCTCGCAGCCACAAAAGCAGAGCTGTCCCTCTAGCAAATATGGCCAGTGATGTGGTGCCTTTGGTTTCAGTTGCTATGGTGTGGGAATATAGCTGAGATGCTTGGAAAAATTCTTCTAACCACTTGTTCTATTGCTGACTGGTGGATTCTGGGAGTTTTTCTTCTCCCAAGCTTTGGATAAAATAGGCACAATAATATGCTCTTATTCATGCCACAATGTCACAGCTATTCTGTCATTGCTCCAGTCTCCATCCTAGCAATGTCCTGTATGTTTCATTCCCTCGGTTCTCTGATCAGTAAAACAACTGGGTGGATGCTACACTGCAGGAGAGGATACAGGTGTGAGAGTGTGTCATTTTCTATCACACAATTCCCTACAGAGACTCTGACAAAAGTACCACCCAGATCAATTGGAAATTCTCCCAGAGTATTTAGGAATATCTCAGATTCTCTAAGTTTCTAGGTGCAAGTCATCTTAATGAGTCTACCACTCCTGCAGAGAGGAAAGGATGTTAATAATCTGCAATTTATCTGGCGATGGTCTGACTATGACAATGGACTTACAGAGACTCCTTCTTGCAATTCCACACTACCAGTTCCAGATTTCATGTCCAGTCACAAAGTCCAGAGTGTGTCCTGCAGAATGTATTGCCAAAGCCTTACCTGAAGCCTTCTGTTGGCTTAGACATGGAAGTCAAATAGTCCTAGACCCCAGCACTGGCTGGGAAAAATTTCTCTTGAGTATTTTACATTCCACAGCTGTGCTATAAATGTCAGTTCCTTCTAATTTCTCAGTGAATATATAGCAATTATAAAACCACACAAATTATTGTCTAACTGTTCTGACAAACTGCCAGCATATGAGAATGTGCAGGAAACTCTCTCAGTCAGAAATGGAAAGTTATTCGACTATCTATCAATTAAAAACCAGCAACTGATACAACAGCCAGGCAGGCCTTGCAATCATATTTCTTGGAATCATTTCTAAGTGTATAAATATAAAACCCAAAATGCATGGGTCTAATTTTATGGCTTCTTTGTCACACAATAACAGTTAAGAATAGAGTACATGTGTTGGAGTAATATGATTTTATATGTCTGCCAATATTATATGGAGAGTCAGCATGGTGTAGTAGTTTGAGTGTAGGACTTGGGGGGGGGGGTTGCAGACTGCCAGAAATAGTGCAAATTGAGTCCACTTTTAGGGTTAGGGTTAGTGCTAGGGAATCATGGGAATTGTTTTTTTTCTGAGACATTGAGCCTTCTCTGTCAGAGAGCTCTGGTGCCACAATAAAATACAGTTCCCATGATTGCCTAACCCTAACCCTAACCCTTAAAGTGGACTCAATTTGCACTATTTCTGGCAGTCTGCAACCCCCCTTGGACTCTAGAAACTGGGGTTTGATTCTCTGCTCAGCCATGGAAACTGACTGGGTGATGTTGGGAGAGTCACACACTCTCAGACCCAGAAAACCTTAGAGTTGCTATAAGTTGAAATGACTTGAAGGCACACAACAACAAACAATAGTATATGACCTACAACTAAACATGAAAGTATATTCTCACGTACTAACAAGACAGTTCCTTTTCAGGCAGCCATCCATCCATCCAGGGCCAATTAAAGTAAGCCATTCCACTTTTCTTCAGACTCTACTTTCCCATTTTTCTTTTCCAGGCTTCTGGGGCTGAGAAAGTGCTTTGGTCTCAGTAGACCATGCTGTTGAGGTAGAGGGTGTTTGAGCTGATTTTAAAAATCCTTGAAAACCACTCCTTTTCCCCAGAGTTTAGAAAAGTTACTTTTTTGGATTACAAATGTCACAATTCTGGGACTCGACTATAA
This sequence comes from Phrynosoma platyrhinos, assembly GCA_020142125.1. NCBI lineage: Eukaryota > Metazoa > Chordata > Lepidosauria > Squamata > Phrynosomatidae > Phrynosoma > Phrynosoma platyrhinos. Next base: position 342,021,028 of record CM034701.1, read on the forward strand.
TGGCTGGCAGATTCAGAGAGCTACCATTAAAAAACAAACAAACAAACAAACAAACAAACAAACAAACCCACAATTTTTCCAGCTCCAATTTACCCTGAACATTCAGATCCTTCCATCTACTTTCTTAATGTCCTTGATTTGGCACTGGTCCTGTTGGCACTCACTATCTGTGTTTGCTGTTAGAGGATGTGACATTTATTCTGTGTCTGTATTGCTATATAACCTCATTACATTATTCTGATATTATAGTGATGTCACCTTCCATTTCACTCAGATCTTCTGATTCAAAAGCATTTAGACAGGTTACTAAACTTAAAAGAGATAATTTATATACACCATAGGCCAAGTGTGCCATCAAAATATTATGTGAGGTAAAAGATTCCTATTCCACAACATACACCCAACCAAAGTCCCTCCCTTCTGTCACTTTTAATCAGTTCCTGAACCTTGTCTTCATTTTCACAACTAAATCACCACATCTCTTCACAAAGGATCTGAATTTTTGTCTATTATTCAGATAGTAAGATGAAAATGTGTTGCACTGGCATCTTGATCACTTTTCTCCATACAAATGTTTCTGCTGTTGCATTATGTCCGTTGAAATGTTTTGTAAAGAAGGTTTCCCAGTGAGAATATCCAGTACAAATAGGACAGAAAAATCTTTGGTTTAAGTACAAGTCCTACAATATTAAGAAGGGAAAACAATTGCCGAGTCATGATGTAGACTGATGTTCTAAGCACATGTACTAGGAAGTGGAAATGAAGTGGAAATGAAGAGGAATTTTGTGGTATAATTTGTAAATGAACTGACCTAATTTATACTTTCCACTCTAACATGTGGATGAATGAAACACAATTATCTTTCAGAGTGTGTATCGAGTCTAAGACTCTGATGCATCACTTCCTGGTTCAGAAATGGCATAGGGGAAAATATGTATTTTAGGGGAAATCCTGTACAAAATGCTGTATGTTAAGGAACATTATGTTAAAAATAGATATTGTAAGGAAAATGTATACAAAATGTGGATGTTAGGGGAATTTGCATTCAAAATGTGGATGTTTGAGGAAAGGGCATTTAAAAATAAAGGGTTGTGTAGGGTTTTTAAAAATGGTAGACTGAATTTAAAAATTGGACAGAACCCAACTTTACCTGTTTTGTCAAATATATATGAAACAGACATCAACTGAAAGGAGACCGATTCATTCAGCCTATTAGGAAGTTCCTTTAAACACACTAGGATTTTACATCTGAGTACATATATACATAAAACAATGCACTAAGAAGTACATACTAATTCTAATGTGAAAGATTGCCATTTCTATTCTGATGTCTTCAAAGTATGATTACCAGATTTCATAGCAAAAGTCACTATCAAATGCCCATTCTACTTCTGATAATATGTGAATGACAAAAAGTTTAAGGATTTAGCAGTTGTGTTATACAGGTATATTAATTGCCACAGTCCACATGGTGATATATTTATTTGGTACTCTTCAGAATAAATGTATAATGCCTCAAAGTCATGGTGGACTATTAATTTCTGCATCAAGTTCAGGATTCTTATATTTTAATGTTAAAAGATTTGACCAGGGAAGGGGGATAATTTTGTTTCAATTCATTTTTGATAAGAATTGATGAAAATTCACAAATTTCTTCATAGCCAGGATGGAAAATCATTCTCTTCTTGCTAGTGTAAGGTACAGCCACATGAATTTTATCCCCCTAGTAGATATTATCCATATAAACACTGTTTAGAACATTCTTTTGCAATCAGTTCTGGTCTTCCTTTTGACTGACAAAGTATTCATTTCTGAATTTAAAGGTGTCCTGTAACATTTTTCGAAGTGAAAGTTTCATGATTGTTCCTGTATTTGACATGCAAAGGAAATGCTGTTCCTGGATTTCCAAGAGATTTATTGGGTCATCACATTAGACAGGTTGAGGTGATAAGGAAACCCTTGTAGGAAGGGTTGCATTTTCAAGCTAGTGTGACTGCATTTGGCAATCATCAGTCATCACAATAGTGTGTTTGAGAAAGGTGTGGCTCCTTAGAGGGAAGCCTCTGCCAACAGTCAGGGAGGACATATGTCAGAAGCAAGTTCTTTGCTGAGTGCATGGAAGATATATCTTTCCTATGTAAAATATTGCATCTATATAAGCAGTTGGTTATTAGATGAAAGAGGTCACAGGAGTTTTGCTTTTTTGTGATGACCTACTATAACAGCGATATTAAAAGAATGGCCATTTCAGTTCTTGCTATTCCTGAAAATCCTCATAATTTCAGTCACACAAATGTATTCCTTTGAAATTATTTGAAATACATACCGTAATTCAAAAGAATAATTCACTTTGTGTGTTACATGGATGGCAGTTATTCTTTCCCACAAATAGGCTGGAAAGATACTAGAAAAAAAAATCATACCCATCTCAGTTCTGGTGCTTCTTTTGGGCTTTTAATTAAATTTATGAAAACTCACTTTTTTACTCCATGGTTTCCAGGAATTTTTTTTGTCCTCTTTTCTTTTCTTTTCTTTTTTGCAACATGTGTCCTGCCAGATCGATTTGGTACGAGGGGTGGGGTAGTTGGAGGTGGGACAGATTGGTGGGTGGCATCCTCCAGCCAGTAAGCATTTCATCATTTTTGCTCTTTCACAGTGGATCTGTGTACATGTGTGTGCATGTGCATTAATAAATCAAGCTGACAGAAAGAAAAAAAAAAAAAAAAAAAAGAGGAACTTTACCCAAGATTTATTCCTACCGAAACACAACTAACATGGGTCCCTCCTTTGTAATGTTTGGGTCTGGGTTTGTTTTTTAAGGGTGTCTGGAGAACATTCAGCAGACTGGAAAATGTTAAATGGAGCATGCAGCAAGACAGCGATCTTAATTCAATTAAGGATTCGGAGTAGAAAGGGAAGTGAAAGAAGAATATTTTATTTTCCCCCCTTTCTCCCTCTCCTTTGGGCTGCCTGTGCTGGGAGACATTTACATTTCCCTCAGTTATTCACTGGGGTGCAAAAAGGGGGAATCGGATTAGATGGGGGAGCCACCCAAATTAGGGTGGATGTAAGATTGACAGAAAAACAAGAAAGGCTATTGGTTGATTGGCTTATGCATGCTGAGAAGGGAAAAGTGCATGGAAAGATGCCCCTTTGTACTGATCTGAACACAGGCACTCCATTTTATCTGAACACCCCCTCCCCAATTCCTTTCTCTACCTTATATGCAAACAATTAATAAAATATGCATGAGATGCCTAAAATGATCTGTTCTTGAGGAACCTCTCCCCCCTGTGTATATATGGATGTTTCCTGCAGAAGAAAGCAGCATTTCTGTGCAGAGGACACAAAAACCCCCACATGCATTTTTTTGGGGGGTGGCATAGCATTAACTTCTAAATTGGAAAGATTCTAATCAATTTGAGATTCTTGTCAGGATTTCCTTACACTAAAGAAACACATTTTTCAAGCATTTTCAAACAGTTTCAACTAGTCTTACTATCCCTTAAGTAATTATGAGCAAGACTTCAGGGTGACCAGATGCCCTATCTGAAAAGGAGGATAAGGCACTGCAAAAGGTAGGACATTCAAGAAGAATGTAGGACATGACCAAAGAAAAGCTATGAACACTGATAGAAATATAAAGTCATGCTCAAAAGAGAGGAGATTTTGAAATTCCTCCTGGAGTGAAGGTTGAAATTTAGGTCATGTCCTGGAAAAGGAGGACACTTGGGCACCCTGGCAAGACTGCAGAAGGCAAGAAGCAGTGATGTACCCTTTCTTTATCTGCTATAATGCTGCCTCTGCTGTTTGCATTAAGAGAGAATCCTTCATTGACGGTACAGCTACAGAAAGGTAATAAAGATGTACATAGAGCTGCCGTTGCATTAAAGAAAAGCTGTGGAGTGGGACAAATCTGTATGCTTTTACCTTCATCAAGGAGAACAATAATCTTGTATCTATTGTAATTCCCCTTCAGTGTGATCCTGAAGCTCTGAGTTCCATGCTATTACTCATTTACCATTTACACCTGTTGCTACAAATGAATCTGAAACCAGAGCCAATGCATCTCTGTGGAATCCCACTGGCAGGAATCCAAATGTGTTCAGCTGATGGCAGATTCCAGATTCAGAGGAATGTTTGAAAGGCAAGGAAATGTGTTGACAACATGGCTTGATCTTTATGTCAAGAGTAGAATTAACACCATACTTCCACCCCAACTGTAAGTTGTCATAAATAAGAACTCTAAGGGCTATTGTTTTCCAGCAGGTTCATCTGCTCCTTCCTGCTATGTTGTTCAACAGCAACATTAAATACCTAATGGCTTTTCCAAACAATAATTGACCAGCTAATGTAGCACAAATGGATTCAAATCCTGCTGTACAATTAGCATTATGCATTAAAAATTTGACAGTACTTCTTAAGAATTAAATTTTGCATGACATTGCCAAGGTGGTGGGATTCCATGCTCCTGTGAGGCAAGAAGGTATGCTAATGATAGCAGTGTTGCTGGTAGGGTCTCCGACACCAGACAAGCTTTTGCTGAGGAGCCAGATTGAATGTGCCAGACAGCTTCTGGACAGCAGCAGCAGCAGCAGCAACGTGTGTGTGTGTGTGTGTGTGTGTGACACTAGGAGAGAATCTCTCAGTGTAAACAGCAGCTAACTTGTTTATACACTACAGAAGGAACCACTGGTAAACCAAATTCACACCAAATTTACACCAATTCTTTTCTAATTGTCTATGCATCCTACTTTGCAGAAGGTTGTTGTTGTTGTTGTTGTTGTTGTTGTTGTGTGCCTTCAAGTTGTTTCTCACTTATGGCAACCCTAAGGCGAACCTGTCATGGAGTTTTCTTGGCAAGATTTGTTCAGAGGTGGTTTGCCATTGCCCAAAGTCATGGTTTCATGGCTGAATGGAGATTCGAACCCTAGTATACAGAGTCATAGTCCAACACTCAAACCACTATGCCATGCTGGATCTCATTTACAGAGGACAGTCCTGTATTTGAAGTTGTCATCTGTTTCAAGCACAGATGAATCAAAGTCCAATTACCCTGAAGAAAAGAAGGGGCCTTGAATTTGCAGTAAGCACCCAGAGAGCAGATTTGAGTAGGCATGCATATCACATAATCATAGCTTTCAATACGACGTTGAGATGCATTATAGTTACACTGAAATTATACTAATTATTTAAAAACATTTTATATTTCTAAATATCTATCCATTTGAGCCTTGGACTATATGACTCTGGAGACCAGGGTTTGAATCCCTGCTTGGCCTTAGAAACCCACTGGCCAACCCTGGGCAAGTCACACTCACTCAGCCTCAGACGATGGCAATGGCAAATCCCCTCTGAACAAAACTTGCCAAGAAAACCCCATGATAGGCTTGCCTTAGGACCACCATGAATCAGAAATGATGTGAAAGCACACAACATCATCTATCTATCTATCTATCTATCTATCTATCTATCTATCTATCTATCCATTTTACATAGATCTATTCCTCTCTTTTTTTAAAACATCTTCTTTACCATGATTGGGTAGCCTTATACCCAGAAGGAAAATGAAGAAGGAAATTATTCAAGGTACTGTTACTTCATAAGTTGCAGCACTTGGATTTTCAGGTGGACTGGACCCACTGTTAAGACGTATTTAATAAAAATGTAACTGGATTTGCAGTGCTGCTTGATTTAACTGTAGCATTAATTAACTTCTAATCAACTGAAAAGCTTCCCAGTAATTAATAACTACTAACCATGTTAGACTGCAACTTGTCCATGATCACTCAATGGGTTTCCAGAACTGAGCAGGGATTCAAACCTTGGTCTCCAGAATTATAGTCCAGTGCTCAAAACATTACAGTTACAGTTTTCAAAACATAACACTTTGCTTTCAGTTTATTACAAAGTTTAAAACATCAGAGTGCTAAAGTCACTGGCTATAGCCCAAAATGTATCTAAGCAATGAGACTATACAAACTTGTAACTATGAAAATAACAAAAACAGTTACAGAAATGAATTTAATGGAATGAATTTATCCCTTGCTACATCACATAGTAACAGTTACTGATGCTTTACTTATTTTTTTACAAATTATTATTATTATTATTATTATTATTATTATAAGTAACTTATTTGTCATGCATTATTTCCAAGTTCTGCCACAGTCCTCTCGGTAAACTTTTTCAAGTAGTCAAAGGTTACTGTGAGGAGGGCAAAGAATATGTGTTCACATTTAGAAGCCCTTTGAGGGCTCTCACCAAGTTATCTACAGCAGGTAGATAATGGTAGTTATCTACCATTTTCTATGAAGAAAATGGCTGTCTTAGTGGTGCCATCCTGGCTGTGTAATGTCCTCCCAAAGATGCTCATCTGGTGTATAAACTTGGTGTTCTTTTGCTATCAGATTATAACCTTTTATTTTTTCTAGCCTTTTTTTTATTTCCCTTAGCTCTAAGTTGCTTTTTAACATCGGTAACTTTTCTCCTCTTCATCTTATACTTTTATTGATGTCTGTTCTGTTACTGAAGTTTAAAATTGCTTTATTTCTTACAAGCTCTGAAGAAACTGTTGTTAAAGGGTGGCCTATAAATAACATGCATTTTTTAAGTGGTTGTTCTTGTCATTCTCTATGACTTTCAGTTCACAAACAATTTAGATTATGCCTGGGGTGAAAGTGGTTCATACTAGAGCACAAATATGTTTAAAAAAAACCAAAAAACCCCCCAAAAAACAAAAAACAAACCAAAAACAAAACTCAATCCCTTTCTTACCACAACTCACTTTTTTTTTTAACTGGTGGAAGAAAAACAAAATTCAAGTGCCAGTATTTATGCTGTTTGAGTTGCTTCTATCTCAACATTTGAAGAGCTGTGGGATAATTTTGTCATTTACCTTGGTGGAAAAATCTCCTGTGTTCATGTTTTGTATCCTACAATCTCTTTACTCCAAAATTAGGTTCAATTATGTTTGTGCGACAGCGCCTTCAGAGTTAAGTGGTTTGATGATGGCAAAGAACTTGGGGATAGGATGTACTCTGACCAAAAAGTGTATCTGCAAAAGTATCTGTAAGTGGAGGATAATTAAAGTTTGAGTCATGTAACATGTTGTAGGCAATAACTGAAAGAGATTATACCTTTGGCAAGAGATAATGGCCAAACTCTAGTGACTAATATGGAGAGGGCTGTGTGGGTCCCACTGTTTTCCTTTAGCTGTTTGATTCCTTTGCCTTTTCAAGCATGGAGAGAAAACAAGGGGGCTCTATGATTAGCTCTGATCCCAGTCTGCTAGGATGGCAGGCTGAAGGTTCACATCTGCAAGTTTCGTGGTTTTCAGAAACTAGTGTATTGTCTTAAAAGACACATCTGTTGTTGAATTCGTAGCCTGGGGTTGTTTTACTCCTTTGGACACTTTAGCATTTAAAACATCGGTGTCACTGTACATTAGCTCTGTACACACACACACACACACACACACACACAATTTTCTTTGACTTTGGATGTGTGGGCCTTTGCAGACTGCCAGAAATAGTGCACATTAAATTGAGGCACTGCCCTGGCTCAGTGTTAGGGAATCATGGGAACTGTAATTTATTGTGAGCTCAGAGCTTTCTGACAGAGAAGGCTCAATGTCTCAGAAAAAAATACAATTCCCATGACTCCCTAGCACTGAGCCAGGGCAGTGCCTCAATTTAATGTGCACTATTTCTGGCAGTCTGCAAAGGCCGGAGACTCTAGAGCAGGGGTCGACAACCTTTGTTGCCGGGGGGCCGGGGGGGGGAATGTCGTGGGGGAAATGGCGCAGTTGTGGTGGGGCCTTCCAAAATGGCACCCGCCGCAGTGTGCATCCATGCGAGAGTGCAGGTGCGATCTTGGTGTCCAAAATGGCGCCTGCACTTGCGCACACATGTGTATGGTGGGGGGCACCATTTTGGACACCAAAATGGCAGCCATGCTTGCGCAGGGTGCGCCGGTACGTGCGGGGCAGTGGCGGTGGTGGCAGGACCGGCGGTGGGCCGGTCCCAAGGCCTCTGCAGGCCGCATCTGGCCCGCAGGCTGTAGTTTGCTAACTTCTGCTCTAGAGAGATAAAAGAAAGCTCTTCACACTAGTGCATAGCTAACTCACACCTACTAAAAGACATAGTAATGGCCACCAATTTGGATAGCTTCAAAAAGAAACTGAAGAGACTGTTGGGGAATGAGACTATGAACAGGCACTATGATGAATATATAACTTCTCAAACAGCAGAAGCAGTGTGCTATCACATACCACTTAGTGGAGAGCATGACTGAGAGGTGCTCTTGTACTAATTTCCTGCTTGTGAAAATCCCATAGGCATCTTATGTTCTTATGCTGTTATATGGGTTGGGAGCAGGTGAGAAGCCAGAGGTCTTCAGATATAAAGAAAGGACAGGAGCTTCCAAGCACTGGAATTCCAAGACTGAGGAAAACAAATCCACATATCCTTCAGGAGTGCCAGATTGGTTGTATAGCATCTCCTGGTTTCCAAGATGGATTGCTGTGGCAAATTACCCCATGAACAGCTTCTAGTTCCCTCTACAGGAAGGAAATGGAAGCCAATGTTGGATCAAGAAAGGGCTCTTGAGATTTATATCCATCTTTGCATGGTGATAGCAATGTGTACTAAACACAGCTTGGAGCAAGCAATGTGTGCTAAAAGAATATTACCTTGTTCTTTCTCTTCAACTGCATTCTTTCATCACATGACAAAGTTTAAAGGGAACAAACTCCAGCTATTAAAATAGCTCTGGCAGGCCTCATTTGGTCTATTTCAGGGGCTTGTTCATTTCGACATATATAGGATACAGCGTCCTTGTGGAAACTGTGGCCACAAGAAGCCATCATTCAAAGCAAAAACAACTGCTGCTGAGCCTAGAGTGGTTCCTTTTCACCACGTTGCCTCAGACTCCTTAAAATAAATTATGGCTATTGCTATTTTTCTTTTACTTTCTTTGCCCATTGGGTTTGGTGTGCAAGTATATGTAGTGGTGAGACTGCAGTATTATGATGGTTTCATGGACCCCAGATATACTGAAGTTGTATCTAGGGATTCTGGAATGGCCATCGCAACACAAATAACTAGCTTGGAAAATCTTGGATTGCAATGGTCACATCTCAAACAGATGTGCATGAGTTTGATTCTAAATGGAGAGCAACTAAAATGAAGGGACTTAATTGCTAACTGGCATAAATTTAGCATAATTTTGGTGAATCAGTTGACAGCTTCTCAGCCCACAAAATATTGTCGTCTGGGACTGTAGCCAGCTTGACAAGAAAACAACACAAGAAGGATTACAGGATATGAATATATAGTTGTAATTCATTACACTGTTGCTCACCTCTATTTGGGATACACACACACACACACACACACACACTTAGAGGGCCAAAGTTGTCACTGCAGCCAATCTGTAGCTTAATGTATCACTGTCATGAATATTGTGATGCAATATAATCTTGTTTAATTCTCACTGAATTTACATATTTAGGACAGGATGAGTGAACTAGGAAGATTATTGCACTGTCCTTTTCTGTGCTTTCCACCCAAGCTAGGCACGGGGTGTAAACTTTTAAATGTGGATTTTATTACACACCTTTGTGCCCAGGCAGGAGATATCCATTACCCAATCATGCCATCTCATACTCAATCTAGACTTCTCCTGCACCTTGCAAAGAATGGGAAAATCCCATTTATTCAAAAAGTGAAGTCCAGATTGGGTACGGGATGCTATGATCAGGTAAGTGATGCCTCCTGCCTGGGCATGGAGGTGTGTGATAAAATCTGCATTTAAAAGTTTACATCTCGTGCCTAGCTAGGAAGAAAAGTACAGAAAGGGCAGTGTGGTTAGAGGTGCTCCCTTAAGACATCTACTTGCCATAGAATGTGATTTTCTTTACCTCTGTATTTTGCATTTAGGTTCTTTTGTGACTGAGTATGGGAAAGTAAAAACAAACTTAATTTACCAATAAATAAATAAATAAATAGTAGTAACCTTTGGTAATACACATTCCTGTAACAAATGGTTTGACTCTTAGGATAACAGTTGGGATGTTAGCCCTATGCAGGGCTATCTTTAAGAAACTTTAGAAACAACAGTTGGTCCACAACAGAATTTGAAAAACATTAATGCACTCAGATGCTGATTTTATGGCAATGCCATTGGCTCCCAGTTGGCTGATAGACCTTCAAGATATTTCTGTTGACTTTTTAAAGTTGAAAGAGATTAATCTTCTAAAGCAAGAGCAGACAGTGGAAAACTATTTTAAAAGGATTAGAATACTGAATCTTAGGAACATAAAACTAAAGCTTTCCTGAAAGATGTCCATCCAACCTCTGTTAAAGACCTTCAAAGATGGAGAGTCCATCACCACCTGAGGCAATCTATTCCACTGTTGAACAGCTCTTACAGTAAAGACGTTCTTCCTAAAGTTTAAGTGGAATATCTTTTCTTGTAATTTTAAACCATTCACAGATGTTCCATTCTCTGGAGCAGCAGAAAACAAACTTGCTCCATCCCTTCAGACATATAAAGATAGCTATGATGTCACCGCTCAGTTTTCGCCAATGTAAATGTACCTAGCTGCCTATGTTGTTCCTCATAAGGCTTGGTTTCCAGACTTCTGATCATCTTGATCATCTTTCCCTGGACATGTTCCAGTTTGTCAATATCCTTCCTGAATTGTGGTGACCAGAACTGGACATTGTATCCAGGTGAGGTCTGACAAATGCAGAATAGAGTGACACTGCTATTTCTTTTGATACAGACATTATGCTCCTGTTGATACAGCCCAGAATTGTGTTGGCCTTTTTTTGGCTGCTGTGTCACACTATAGACTCATATTTAGCTTGTGATAACCTAAAACCCCTAGATCATATACTTTCAAGCCAGGTATCACCCATCCTATATTTGTGCATTTCATTTTTCCTGCCTAGATGTAGTACCTTACATTTCTCGCTGTTGACATTCATTTTGTTAGTTCTGGCCCAGCTCTCCATTCTTGTAGTCTGACTCCTGACTTTGCAAATTGTCCAGCTGTGAGAGGCTGGGAGCTGGGATTTAGCTGGGATGCAATCACCCTGTGGATCAGCGGCATTTTCCTTGTGATAATACCCAACTGCATCCCATAACCGACTCTATCCTGCCAGGGGTAAGTCGCTTTTTTGGGTGTGTGTGATAAATTCCTAGTTATTTTACTCATTATTCTGATCACCCAAGAGGTCAGTATTTGTTACTTTTACTGAAGTCTAGAAAATAACTTGCTGAATTACTCACTAATGGAATGTTATCATTACTATTATTATTATACTATTGAAAAAAAATACAGGAAAATGCTCTTTGGTTTCCCCTATCTCTGATCATCATAATTCTGATCATCATAACCAGCCTACCATGGAAGTCCTTTCCCCCCTACCATGCATTCATACTGATATTTTCTCTTTCAAGGGCAACAGCAACTATCCTTTTCACTCAGGCAGAATGGACAAAGGCAGGGAATATTTCTAAATATTCTAAATATATTAAACATATTTCTAATATTTTAAACAAATCTGAGTCTAATGCAGCTAGTGTTTCCATGTTTCTCCCCTTCCTCCTCCTCTTTATCACATGGGAGGCAAACGTCTTCCTCCCGTGAATAAAGAGACATTTAATCACATCAATATCCCTCAAGAGCGGAATGATTTTCAGATGATGTCCCCCAACATTACCATTATTGGGACATTATCCCATGAACAAAGCGGCAAAAGCATGTCACTTTTTATTCATGGGAAAAAGCGATTTTGCAGTTTTATTCACAGGATAATATCCCGATAATGGCGATGTTGGGGGATATCATTTAAAAATCATCCCACTCTTGCAGGATATTGATGGGATGCTGCTTTATTCACTGGAGGAGGATGCTTGCCTCTGTCTTTCACTCTGTCCTTCTTGATTTGGGCTCTTTTACTCCTCACTAGTTGCATAATACTCTACAGAGAAGCAACCAGTGTGACTCTTGCTCCTGGCCCTCCCATTGCTCAGACTGAGCCACAGCATAATTAGTAACAAGTAAAAGGCATTGTGTTCTGCAGAAAAGTAATGAATTAGAGTTCTGGCCACTACAGACCAGAAAGTTGCAGAAAATGCTGCTTCTGGCACAGAAAATCCATGTGCCATCTTTGCACAGAATAAATCTGGAACTGTGACAATTTTTGTCAATCCAAAATTCCCCTCATCAGGATTTTCTGATACTCCATTGTGGCTTATTGGGTTGTTTTTTTTTAAAAAAACAAACCTGTTTTCCACATATTTTCAACTGTTCCTTGCATACCCAGGGGCAAGTCCCACAAAAGGATGGAGCAGTTCACTAGCCACAGAATGTTGAGTATCAGCTGGGAAAGTAAAAAATTGTACAGAAAGTGGGAGTTGGGAAGGAATAAATCTGTGGATTTCCAACAGTGGTATGTTCACCACCAGTGGGCTACAGAAGTAATCTAAGTGGGATGCAGGATTTTTATAATGGCCACTTCTACTTAAATTAAAAAAGAAACAAACACTGGAAGTCCCAGGTTTTGTATCTTTGCTTTCTGATTATATGTTTGAGATCCACATGACATTTACTTGTTTGTTTGTTTATACCCAGCTCTTTAGAAATGCTCAGAGTAGCTTACAAATTGTTAATTAGACCATTTCCTTCCCACAAGCATACAATCTAAAAAGATTCCAAAGTATTTCCTAGGAGCTTCCAACATGCCCACCCTGCAGGTTAATTTTCCAAAAGGTAATGGATCTGTACTTGTCTCTATGTTTGTACTATTTTGGCAGCAGTAAAGATGTCTACCACTAGTAAAACAGCTATTGTTTCCAGGACACAGATTCAACATACATCAACCAAGGGAAAGAAGAATGCTAGCACTAAAACAAAATTATTATTATTATTATTATTATTATTATTATTATTATTATTATTATTATTATTTTCTTTTTTCTTATATCCCAACTTTCTCTCAATATACTCAATATAACTCAAGGCAGAGAACAGCAGATTTAAAACAATACAATTTAAAAGGAGTACAACATTAAAATGTATAAATATAAAATTAAAAAAAAACAATTAAAACAATTTAAAAATTAAACTAGTTTAAAAGTTTAAAATGATCCAAATATTTAACTAGCATTATATTACTAAAGCACTTTAGCATTTTAACTGTAACTCCTGAATAATAATAAAGCAGCTCAGTGGAAACTGGCAAAAATCAATTTTTGAAATGTTCCATGAGACAGAATGTAATACGTGATCAGTAAGAGGAGAGAAGGGAAGGAATAAGTGAGGAAGGAGGAAGGGAAATCCTTCATATTTGAAGAAACAGACTGGATGAAACTCTTGAAACTTCCATAGACATTTTCTCCCTTCTGGGGAAACCCAACAAGTACTTAAAATCTGCTCTCCTTCAACCCTCATGTCTTCTTGTCTGTATGACATGCCATCTTCTGCTGAACTTACCTGCAATGGATAACTCATCTATGGTTTTTGAGTGGTATCAACAGAATTATTACAATTTCCAGCTATTAACTACATTATTATTTTTGCTTGTTTGTTTACCACCACCCCCAGCATTATTGCAGGTCTTTGTCTCTTTAAAATGTACCATGAATAATAAAATTTTACAAATTACTGTAAATCTAGGAATGTTGTTCTTAGAAAAAAATAAATTGTTTCTGTAGTGAGCAGATCCAGAATGATTGATGGGATTTAAGTTACAAAGTGCTGAAAACAATTGAAATGGAGTGTTCAGGCAAGCAGATTTTTAAAATGAGGAAGAACATGAAGAAAATCTCAACCCCCCCCCCCCCCCCCAAGATTTTAAAATGCATATTTGTAGGGAGAAGGTCAGGAGAGCTAAAGTTCAAAATGAGCTCACGCTTGCAAGAAAAATTAAAAATAACAACAGGGATTTTCAGTCAACACAATTCTATTATTTATTTATTTATTTATTTATTTATATCCAGCTCTTTTCCTAGAACTGGGACTCAAAGTGGCTCACAAAATTAAAAGAACAATACAATTAAAAACATTAAAAAGTGATACATTAAAACAGAATTAAATTGTTACAATATTAAAATAGATTTGTTATTAAAAGAATAAAAATACAGTTCTAGATTGCATCAACAACTATATTGTCCAGATCAAGGGAAACAATGGTACAACTCTGTCCTGCCTTGGATAGACTTCACATGATAGACACATAGTTTAAGTGTTATTGACAAGATAGAATATGTCCAGAGGTGGGGATCAAGAATGAAAAAGGCTTTGGAAACAAAACTGTATGAGGAATGTTTGAGGAAGTGTTTACTTGGAAAACAGAAGATTGAAAGGAGATATGATAGCCATCTTTAAATACTTTAAATATGGAAATCTTTATTTTCTCTAGCTTCAGAGGACAGGACCCAAATTACATAACAGGTTGAAATTAAAGGAAATGAGATTTCCATTAAACATTAAAAAGAACTTCCTGGTGGCAAGAGCTATTCAGTGGTGGAACAGACTGACTTTGGTGCCAGAGTGTGGTAAACTCTAATTCCTTTTGTTTGTTTGTTTGTTGTGTGTGCTTTCAAGTCATTTCTGACTTATGGCGACCCCAAGGTGACCCTATCATGAAGTTTTCTGGGCAAGATTTATTCAGAGGAGGATTCCCATTGCCTTTCCTTGGGGCTGAGAGCATATGACTTGTGCAAAGACACCCACTGGGTTTCATGGCTGAGTAGGGAATCAGACCTTGGTCCCTAGATTCATAGTCCAACACATTCCTAGGAGATTTTAAAACAGACATTGGATGGCCACCTCTTAGGGGGGATGCAGAAGGGCAGCCCAGGGCTGCCCTTGGAAGCAGAGGATCGAGGTTGAGGCTGCTGGATCCTCCCTTTTGCCGGTTCGGAAAAGAGTGGCAAAATGCTGCTCCTTTCAGAACCAGCAAAAAGGACACCCCACGAGCCACTGCACAGCTCTTCTGCACCCCTTCTGGTGCAGCGTATCAAGGCACTGCACTGGGAGGACATTCTGATGCTGCGCACCATGGGTAATGGTGCGTGGTATGAGGATGTCCTCAGAGAGGGGTTGCAGCAGCTGGCGTGTGGCTGCCTCTCCCCATCCCTGCTTCGAGGATGCTGCAAAGGGCCCGTCTGCAGAGGCAGAGATACTTTAGCTGTGGATGCTTGTACTAGCAAGGTGTTGAATTTAATGACCCTTTGGTCATTAAATATTCTAACTCTATGATGCTCTAGTTCCATGATCCCAATATATTACAGAGAGAGCCAGTGTGGAGTAGTGATTTAAGCATTGGGCTATGACCTTGGAAATCAGGATTCAATTCCCTGGTTGGCCATGACAACCCACTCGGTGAATTTGAGTGAGTCACATACTTTCAGCCCCCAAACCCCTGTGATAGGTTCACCTTTTGGTTACCATAACTCAGAAACAACTTGAAGGCACACAACAGCAGTAGCAACAACAGTGTAATAAATAGGTGTCTGCAGCCCTAAATAGGATTACTCTTGCAAGAAATATACCACATTGTTTTGTAGCTTGTTTTGTTGAAATTATTGTTTCAAACTTTGCACAGTCTATCAGGACATTTTTCTTTTCTGTTCATGCCCATCAGAAAAGTACTAGGCCTGATACCATTTATTTCTACTTAGCTTGTAAAGGAGAACTTCCTAATACAACATTCCTCTTGTTGAACAAGTTCTTGAGTTATCATTTGTATGCTGCTGTGTCCTTTTTGGATTGCTCTCTATTTTTGTTTGAGCTCCATGTTCTTTAAATGAGAAGAAAATATATTTTGATCTCATAAATCTTTATAAACTTGTACATTTACAAGTTTGAAATGCATAAAGGACACAGCAGCATACAAATGATAACTCAAAAACTTGGCACTGTGCTGCTCAGATATGTGAACCCTTTGTTAGCTGAAAGCAATACAAATGTATTTCCTTTCTTCTGTCAAATGTTGGAGAGTAGGCAAGAATGATTCCATTCAGAGGGCCTCTTGGTATCTTAAAAATGCATGGTGGATGCCCTGTGAAACCAGGTGGGACACACATAGCTCAAACATGTAAATTATTTCTGGCATCTTTGATCCCAGTCTATAGTGTTATTGTTGAATGTGGTCTGTATTAACTGGAAGATGCCAGTTTGGATTGTCAAAGACAATAAGCCCAACCCAGGGTGAAGGCCCTTATAAAACATCTGTAACTCTCCATAAGAGAAAGCCAGTGAAAATGAATGAGAACAATAAAACATAATAATTGTGGAATGTTTCACAAGCCAAAACAATATAGATAAAGAACCTAGGTGGGGTCGGGTCTCCATCATCAATGCAGACAACACAATGGCTTTGCCAATCACCAAAGATCTGTATTTTCACTCCAGGTGTCTCCCAAAATCAGAGCATGTGTGCTTTTCATGCTTGCATACTCCTTTCCCTCAGAAAAATGTTTCCATGAGGGAAGTGTGCTGGAATGCATGTGAAGCAACCCTGAATGGTAAGTAGATGTAGGTTTCCACTTGGCCAGTTAAAGACTTCTGTATTGTCTCTGAGTGTTTCATGAGACATCTGTCTTCTACCTTAGCATTATATTGAGTATTTAAATTTGGCTCATCTTCTGACAGCTTCCTCTGTCTGCTTTTGCTTCTTTCTCCAAGTGCTTTGATTTCTGATTCTTTATTGTCCTGCCTTTTTCCCTTTCATATGATTCTCCTTTGTCAAATAGCCATTAGATAAGCCTTTACATACGAATTGGATGCAAAATAGATACCAAAGAACAGTGGATTAGAAAAGGAAATTTTACACATTTTCCACCCAAATGTACATTATTCGTTGTATTAGTTTAGCCTTTGTGAAACTAAGGGCTTATCACATGAGAAAAGAAAGCTGAAATGGATTGGCAGAGTTGCAGCTTTCTCCTTGCCTCTCCACATGCTGTTGAAACACTTCTGTTCTCTTCCCAAGGAAGATGGTCATAAAAGCATGTATTTTGTTGCACTGGAAAAATTTGTTTGATAAAAAGCATGGTTTTACTACCATCTCCTTTGGGAAGAAGAATGGAAGTGCTATGACAGCATGCAGAGAGGCAAGGAGAAAGCCACAACTCTGCCAATCTGTTTTGGCTTTATATTCTCATGCAATAAAGCTATAAGCTAAGTTATCACAACATGCTCTTAGGTGGACCACTCTTCATTACTTTTGTTGAACTGTTTTGTAATCTCATATACAAATTACTCAAATTTCCTTTTAATTAAAACATGAATACATTCTTGTGACTCGGTGTATGTGACATATGTATCTATTAGGAATCACAGAGAAACAGGATGTAGCATGAAGTTCTGGCAGTTGGACATCTACTCCATCATATCCCTCAAATCCACTTTTCAGCTGCTGTATCCTAAACAACATGAAAATTCAGTAAGCGGGGGAAGGTTGGTGGAGAAGCATCCATCTATTTTCTTATAGTGAGATGCAAAGCACTGACGTTATCCTTTCAGTGCTGTATCTCCAAAAGCCACTACCCACTCTCTACTGGCCAATAAATGGCTGTGTTGGGGAGAATGTACCATCTGAAAGGTGGATTGTGTGATAAGGGAGAAGACATCATGTAGTTCCAGCTGGTGAAATTTTAGGCCATGTCTTCTTTTTCTAAATGTATGGGAGCCCTGTCCCCTATTCAACATGGCAACCCCTGCCTCAACACACCAAGATAAAAATAAATATATATAAGGTAATTTCCTTGCAGATCAAGTGCTCAGAACCTTCCAATGACTTCTAGCTAGAGGACAGAATAATTTTTTTTCATCTTGAAGATAAAAAATGATAACAACCAATCTAGTACATTATCTGGGGCTTCATATGGAAACTATTTGACTTGGAAAAAAACAACACACAAACATTTTCCATAGAATTCATTCTTTACATGTAGTTCAATGAAAAATTACAGAGAAACAAATATTCATTTATAAGAAACATAGATAGAATAGAACTCTGAAGACCAGGATTGGTATCCCCGCTCAGCCATGGAAACCCACTGGTTGACCCCAGGCAAGCAACACTCTCTCAGCCTCAGAGGCAATGGCAAATCCCCTCTGAACAAACCTTGCTGAGAAAACCCTGCAAACCTCCTTAGGGTCACTATAAGTTGAAAATGACTTGAAGGCACACAACAAAAATATGTATCTCCTACACTATGTTTATGATTGTGACTATGTAAGGATTGTGAATATGAATAAGTTAGCCTAGAGTTATGCATTTATAATTGCGTTCATAAATTCCAGTCATTATGTTTGAAACCTTCCTCCTCCACAAACCTTACTGTTTTCCCAAAGCTTGGAATCATATTAAAAAAATTCAAAGGAATACTTTTCATAAAAGTATAACATGTCCATCTTAATGTTACTCATTATAATAGGTGTTGTGCATGACAAACATGCTGCCTCAATTTTTTTAAAACAAAAAGAATGAAAAATAGAAAAATGGCAAACCCTCCCCACCCCCCCTCCATCATAGGTCTTTAAAAAGCAGTTTTAGGAATGAATAAACTTTACTTGACTGCCAGTGTGGTTTGATGGCTTGAGCACTGGACTATGACTCTGGAGACCAGAATTCAAATCTCCACTTAGCCATAGAAACTAACTGGATAACCTTGGGCAAGACACACTGTCTCAGCCTCAGAGAAAGGCAAAGACAAACACCCTCTGAGCAAATCTTTCCAAGGAAAATGCATGACAGGTTTGCCTTAGGGTTGTCATTAGTTGGAAATGACTTGAAGGCACACAACAACAACAACAGCAACAGCAACAGCAACAACAACCTATATTTGTTGCACTCACATTAAAACCTCAACAACATTGTTTCCTGTAATGCTTCCTCCTCTTTCAAGATCTAATTTAAGAGGTACAGCTGGGGATGGCTGCAAAATGAGGTCATTGCTCCCCAAGATGAACAATGGGTCTCTCATATTTTTCTTTAGTCTCAAATTTCTTGCATTGCGGTAACTTAAATGTTTAGTTGAGAATTTAGAAATGAAGTTCAGGCATCCTAATAAAAGGGGCAGCCAAAGTGATGAAAAGAATGTGAACACAGCAAATATAAGAGTTCTAGTTGTGAAAGATTGTCAACATCTTACTTTCTGCAATGTTAGAAATTTGGGAAAATTTCATTGGGGAGGACAGTATTTCTATTTGGAAGGGGATAGCTCCCACACAGCTATACTTCTAATCTGTCTGTTCCTGCTAGAAACTGCAGTAAGGTAAGCCATGCCAAGGCCATCTGAGTACTGAACCCCATTGTGATGCAAGAATATTTAAACATATTTGCATGATGAAGAAACCTAGTGCTGAATTTCACAGACCTTTAACTACTTTCAAAGGATCAGTGCCAGTTTTCAAAGAATTGCCAGTATAATAAGAAGCCCTCCTGAGCTTGGCACTGGCCTTGCCTCTTCTTGCCAACAAGACTGACTACTACAGTCCAGTTGCTCATTTGCTCCCTTTATTTTCAGATGAGTAAACCATAAAAATCCTTGTCAGGTCAAATTATATATCATACTATTGATGTCATCAACTCTTCTCAATGAAACAGTGTTGAATGGCAAAGAATCATAGCATGAAACCAACCAATAAAGGGGTAACATTGAATTATAGCTGGAGCCATGTGTTTTCTGCATTTTAAAATACAAGTGCAGGCAATCCAAATTCTATACCAAGAAAAGCAGAATTCTTTGATCAGTAGAAATTATCTACTTTAACAGGTTAGTATAATTTCTTTTGTTTTCCCATTATTTATTCTGCAACTTTGACTAATTTGCCTAATTTACTTTCCCTGTACTCACAGCTGGAGAAGGAAGAAGAAATTATACTTAGCCATCTCTCTGGCTTCTAAAAAATTCACATAGTCCTAAAAAGTATTGTTATAGCCATTTGGTCTAGAAACTTTGATTTTCTTTTTTTAAAGGGGAGTATAACTCTTAGGAAATTAATTTTTAATTTTTAATTTTTTTTAATTTTTAATTGAAATAAACAGCATAAAATTACATTAAAGAGAAAAATTCTTTCCGAGTTCACATTAATTGTCATATATAAACCAAATTTCATCATTGATTCACATCCTCTTCATCAACTAAGGGCCTGGGGGTTGAGTTGGGGCGGGGCGACCGCATGTTGTCTGCCCCGACTGCTGCCGTCACACCGCATGCCCCACCACATGGGCATGGTAGCAGGGTACTCCATTGGCAAGCGTGTAGACATGCTGCACCAAAGGGGTACAAAAGAGCCATGCTGGTGGCGCTAAGGGCGTTTTTTTGTTGGTCCAAAAAGGAGCAGCATTTGCCAACTCTTTTTGGAGTGGCAAAGACCAGAATGAGGTTGCAGTGTATGGTTGCCGCAGCCCTGATCCGGTGCTCCCAGGAACAGTACAGAGACGCCCCGTAGGGGCCTTCTGTACAGCCCCATAGTCATATTAATAGGTCAATTAGGCTTAATAGTACAAATCGGAGACCAGCTGTGTCAGCTCAGTCAGGGAGTCTGCTAGATAACGGGGTCCCAACCAAGTATCTCCACTTCTCCATCTCGGATTCGCCCCTTTTCGCTTGCCTCCCCTCACTCCTGGAACCTTCTTCCCCCTCAAACACGGGCCATTACTTCTTTATCCACTTTCAAATACAAGTTAAAGACTATTTTGTTCAGGGAGGCATTCCCTGGTATTGTCTGAAATACATTTACTTGTCTTCTCACTTGGTTTACAGTGGATGTTGTTAGTAATTGTTGTAATTGTCTTTGTTTAAATTGACTTATTATTCTGCTCATTATTTTAACTTAGATTGTACGCCTCTGGCAGGTTTTATTTGTTTTATTTGTTTTATTCTTGATTGTCTTTTGTACAGCGCTGAGTACACTGACAGCACTCTAGAAATAAACTTTAATAATAATAATAAAAATAATCTATTTTTTACATTTTATTTCAGTTTGACAGGGATGTTCTTCATGTTGTATTTTGCATGACAGTTGGTCTAGTGTTTTTTGGCTTTACTGTAATTTTTGATATTAGAGCTGCAATTTCATCCTGGTCGGGTTTTTGCAGAGAGAATGGAGCATTTTCTCCTCCCAATTATACCTATTTAATTTCTATATTGTCCATTAGATATTGTCCACATATCCAGTCATGTCTTCATGACTTGAAGGATGTATTTGAGATGAACAAATTGTTCACCTTGCAAAATTCAGCCAATTTGTCTCCTGTTTCAGTTATGGGTGTTTGATTTTGTTTTTTTCTGCTTTTGCATTCCAGTTGCCTAAGATTAAAAAGCCCTGTTTTGATGTGTAATCAATTTCTTGATGGACTCCAGTATAGGATCTTTCAATTTCTTCTTCTTCTGGAGTTGGAACATAAACTTGGATTATGGCTATACTAATGAGTTTTCCCAGAAGCTTTATGCTGGGGAATGGGAGGTACGGCTGGAACAGCGGGAACCAATGTTACAAAAGAAGACGGGATCACTGTTTGAAAGCTATCCTGTCTTCAGTTCCCTCTGTTTCTCAGAATGGCTTGGAGTGCAGACCAACCATACCACAGAACCTCACTCTGCTCCTCTGCAATGCCAGATCGGTCAAAAATAAAACCTATATCATCCAGGATCTTCTCCTGGATGAGGATGCTGACCTGGCTTGCTTTACGGAGACCTGGCTGGGGGAGGATAGCACTGCTACCTGGGCACAGATCCTCCCAGCCAGGTACTCTGTTAGTGAGCAGGTGAGGGGAAGTGGGCAGGGGGGCGGTGTGGCTTTGCTTCATAAGAACATCTTAACCTTGACCAGGATACCTGTCCGGAACACTGTCCACTTCGAGTGTATGTACCTTAGCCTGAAGACCAGGGATAGTTTGGGGATTCTGCTAGTTTACCGACCACCCCGTTATCTAGCAGACTCCCTGACTGAGCTGACACAGCTGTTCTCCGAGCTGTTGCTGGAGACCCCCAGACTTTTAGTTCTGGGGGACTTCAACATTCCGCTCGAGACCAGTTTAACAGGTGCTGCTCGGGAGTTCATGGAGACCATGACAAACATGGGCCTATCCCAATTGGTCAATGGGCCCACACATTGTGCAGGTCATACACTCGATGCAGTCTTCAGTACGGAACAGGAATATCTGTGGGCGAAGGTGATAAGTACCTCTGCATTGTCATGGACGGATCATTTATTGGTCAAGATGGAACTGAGAGCCAATACCTGCCCCACCGGGGGTGGTGGACCTATTAGAATGGTCCACCCTCGAAGGCTAATGGAGCCTATTGGATTCCGGAAAGCCTTGGAGGGTTCATTGGTTGGAAGTGCCGGTGATCCTGTCGACGCTCTGGTTAATATCTGGAACATTGACCTTACTAGGGCTATCGACACGATCACTCCCAAGCGTCCTTACCAACCCACTTCGAACTGGAGGCCATGGTTTACACCTGAGCTTAGGAGACTGAAGCAGTTTGGACAATGACTAGAGCGCAGGTGGCAAAAGACTTAGCTCTTATCCGACAGAACTCGCCATAGGAACTTTCTTTGTTCCTATCGGGAGGCAATACGTGCAACGAAGAGAGCCTTCTCCTCTGCACGTATTGCGTCTGCAGAGTCCCGTCCAGCAGAGCTGTTTAAGGTGGTGAGGGAGCTGACACAGGTGCCCCCTGTGCCAAATCCCTTACTTAACCCAACAACGGCCTCCTGTGACGCATTTAACAACTTCTTTGCAGATAAAATCTCTCAGATAAGAGCCAACTTAGACGGCACTGTTGTAACAGAATCTATAGGAGAGGCATCCAGCAACTCCGTTGATGAAATTATTCTGGATCAGCTGCAATCTTTGAGTACCGAGGATGTGGACAAGCTGCTTGGTAAGGTGAGGAAAACAACTTGCCCTCTTGAACCTTGCCCATCATGGCTGGCCGTCCGGGGGGGATGCATTGTTGAGATTCCTCACGGATATCATCAATCCATCCTTCAGGGAAGGACATGCTCCATCCTGTTTAAAGGAAGCGGCTGTTAGGCCGCTTCTGAAAAAACCTTCCCTGGACCCCCTGGATATGAGTAACTACAGGCCTGTTTTTTTGCTACCATTTTTGAGCAAGGTAATCGAGAGGGCAGTTGCTCTTCAGCTCCAAGCTGTCTTGGATGAAACCGATTATCTAGACCCATTTCAAACTGGCTTCAGGGCAGGCTTTGGGGTCGAGACTTTGGGGTCAGCGGCTTTTGACACAATAGATCATGGCATCCTCTTGGACCGCCTG
>CM034701.1:342054834-342073109 GCA_020142125.1 Phrynosoma platyrhinos
CCTTAAAATAGTTTTACCACCTTAAAAATAAATAGTTTACCACCTTAAAAAAACCAAAACCAAGCTGGACATATGTAAGACAAAGACACCCCCCGACGAGTCAGGAGGGGTTTTTTGTTGTGCTGGCCACATAAGGACAAGAGAGGCCTCATTGGTTAAGCGTGCAGGGGTATTAGAGCACCTGTGTCTGGGAATTCTCGTGGTGACCGTAATAACGCAAGACTTATGATGAGAGTTTGTTCTTTATAGCTCTGCGCTGCCACGTGGTGGCAGCCATTTTAGAGCTAGAACTGAATGAGTCACATCACTCTGCTCTGTGCTCTGGTTAATTGCTGGGCTTTGGCCTAGCGTTTATTCTTGGCTTTTCCTGCATTTTGGCTTTTGCTGATTTTGCTCTTTCTTCTACAAGCGGGAGTGTTCAGTTAGTCTCTCCCTGTGCAATCTGGAAGGCCAAGTGAGGCCTTTGGGCCAGTCCCCTTGGACCTGCAAGGGCCTCTGCATCTCCAACACTTGGAGGGCTGCTTCATCCAAGGCGGGTGCTGCAGTAGGCATCCTCACCTGGTGCGTGGACCTGGTACTGGATTTCAGGCCCAGCTGTGCCCTGGCAACCCTGGTCTGGTAAGGTCGGGACCCCATCACTGGTTTGGGAGGGCTGCTACACTTCTCCCCAGAGGTGAGTGTGTTTGAAGGCAGTATTGTCTTCTGGTTAGGGTTCCGTATAGGGCCCTTGGTGGACACCTTCTCCCCCCTGGTTGGTTATTGCCAGCGATGCTTCCTGGCTGTTTGCGTCTCTTGCTGAGACTTAGGGAAGGGCGGCCTTTGGCCTGGTGGTAATCATCCAAGGTTTGGGTGATTGTGCTTGGACCCGTGTTGCACTCACTGGTGGGAGTGATGCCCTGCAGTAAGGCCCAATCTAAGAGATGCGCACTTCGGCTGTGCCCAGTTCTGGTCACTCTGCTTCAAAGAAGCCTTCTCAGTCTACTAGCAGAGATGATGAGATTGCTGCCGAGTTAGAACAACTGGGCAAAACAGTGCAGGCTTGTGTCGTGGTTTGCAATCAGCCCACTCAGAAGGGGCTACGGGTTACAGGTGCCAGTCCTATTCCCAGCACTTCTGGTACAACCGACACAGAGGTGCTGCCCCTTCCCGTGGCACCTGATGCCCAGGTGATGGCTGCTACACCGGGTCCTTCGGTGGTTTTGGCGGTGGAGGCTGGGCACCCCACTATTGTCGATGTTTGGGATCTCCTGAAAAGGGTCCCTGGTGTGGAGATTCAGGGTGTGGCTGCCCCTGTTTCTGAGCAGCCTACTTGGCAGATTTATATAACCTCTTGCGAGGAATGGTTATTCCAGGTGCTGGTGCAATGGAGCAAACCCATGATGTGCCAAGAGGAGACCAAGCTGCTGCTGCTTCATCTTTGCCTGACACCCGAGCTGTTGCGGGGTCACACTTTGGGGACCAGTGCGGCCGGCTGGTTTCAGCTTCAGTTTCAGGTTTGTCTCCTACTAATTTTGCACATGCAAACTGGCCCACCTCGGTATGGGTTCCAGGTGGCCAAGTTAGTCAGGGTGTGGGTGTGGAACGCCCCAACCCTATGGCTCTGGGTGCACTTGTGCAGGCACCTGTGGTTTCACAAGTACCTGATGCTAGGGTGCAGGATGCTCAGCCAATTGCCTTGGCTAGCAACACCTCTGTGGTGTCTCCTGTATTATCAGGAATGGCTGTGCATTCTGAATCAACCCCTTATGCTGGGATGTCTACACCCCTTGGTTCACACCTTTCTCTTTCCACTAAAGAAAGGATATGGAAGGGAGATTATATTGACTTATTTTCTCTTACTTTCAGGGATCCTGAACCGAGGATCATGGTAAAAGATGGAATTGTTTTTAGCCTTCGCAAAGAGTTTCAGGCGCTCAAAAGCCCTAAGTTAGAGTGTAATTTTGTAAACTGGATTATGGGTTTCACTATTTACAGAGGTGTCATAGAGGAAAAAGAACCATTGAGGTTTTCTGACTTTTCTAAATGCCAGGAAATCATGAATGATGAGCAGTTTCTGATGAGGGCCTCACAGGATCATTCCCTATCTTGGAGACTTGTACAGTCTGAGCTTTGGGCTGATGTTATGGTGGGGGCCTCCCCCTCGAGCAGGTGTGACAATGGGTTTGTCCCCATGGTTACTCTGCCAAGTGGGCTGAATGCGAGGCCTGGCACGGGAGAAAGAAAGCAATTTGGCATATGCTGGGACTTTAACACAGGCAAGTGCAAGAGGCAGCCTTGCAGGTTTGACCATAAGTGTAACACCTGCGGGGATGGTCACTCAGCATTTCCTGCAGTAGAGCTAAGCGGTCAGGATTGGGTGGTGCCCCCCGGCCAGTATCACCAGGAGGAAAAGGCTCTGTCTCCAATTAAGTTAAATACAATGGTGGCATAGCTGAGGGTATACCTAAATAAAGAGGCCGCATCTTATTTGTTTCATGTTTTTTTCCTAGGCTTTCGTATTCCTTATACAGGTTCTAGAGTACATCTCTATGCGCCCTATGCTCGTTCTGTGAGGGAGCTGCAGAATATCGTAAGGGACAAGGTAGCAAAAGAAATAGCTGCTGGAAGGATTTCAGGACCTCATGATCAGCTGCCCACTCCTAAACTTCGCTTATCCCCATTGGGTATGGTTCCTTTTTAGCCCCTGGGGAATACAGGTTGATTCACAATTTATCTTACCCGAAGGGTGACTCTGTGAATGATGATATAGATCAGGGGTAGGCAACATTTCCCCTTTAAGGACTGAGGGACTTCAGCTCACAGAATCCCAGGAGCTATTGGCCAACATGGAACTATTGGCCAACATGGCTGAGGCTTCTGGGAGCTGAAGTCCCTTTGCCCTTAAAGGGGAAAGGTTGCCTACCTCGATATAGATCCTTGGCTAATGTCCATTAAGTATGCATCATTTGGCTCAGCAGTCAAGATGATTAGGAATTTAGGCAAGGGAGACCTCTTAGCAAAATGCGATATTAAATCTGCCTTCAGGCTTCTCCCTGTACACCTAGATGATTTTGATCTACTGGGTTTTCAGTTTGAGGCAAAGTATTACTTTGATAAAGCCATGCCAATGGGGTGCTCGATTTCTTGTTTAGCATTCGAGACTTGCAGCACCTTTCTTCAGTGGTGTGCAGTTAAGAGGACATGTAATAGAGCCATAACACACTATTTAGATGACTTCTTGATCGTTGGGAATCCTTATTCCTCACAATGTGGAGATTCTTTGGCTGATTTTCAGGACTTAATGTCCGAGCTGGGAGTTCCCCTAGCAGAGGAAAAGACTGAAGGGCCTGACACATGGCTTACCTTCTTGGGTATTGAGATAGACACCATAGTTGGGATTTCTCGATTACCGAACGACAAATTTTTGGCTATGAGGCAGCAGGTTAGGGTGATGTTGGGTAAGCAAAAAGCTACACTTCATGAATTTCAATCCTTTACAGGACTGCTAAATTTTGCCTGTAAGGTTGTAGTTCTGGGATGAGCATTCTGTGTGAGACTGTATAGGGCTACTGCAGGGATGGTTGCATCACATCATCATATTAGGATCACAAGGGGGATTCGTGATGACTTAAAGATTTGGGAGTCCTTTTTGGAGCAATTCAATGGGACTTCGTTTTGGAGATCTGAAATGCTCCTCAGAGCAGACTTTCAGGTGCATTCGGATGCTGCTGGCACCCATGGCTTTGGTGTTTACTGGAATGGCCAGTGGGCTGCAGAGGCATGGCCTTCTGCATGGATTGAATGTGGTTTGACTAGAGACCTGACATTTTTGGAACTTTTTCCTATCGTAGTGGCTGTGCACTTGTGGGCAAGCCAGTTTGCTAATAAGACCATCTGGTTTTGGTGTGACAACCAGGCGGTCATCCATGTGGTAAATTCTCGGTCTTCTAAGTCCCCTAGAGTCATGGGCTTGGTGAGGGCGATGGTCATGCAGTGTTTGAACTTTAATGTGCTATTCCAAGCCCAGCGTGTTCCTGGTGTGCCTTACCCTTTGGCGGATGCTCTTTCTTGTTTTCAGCTCTCCAGGTTCTGATAGCTGGCTCCCGAGGCATCACCACACCCGATGGAGGTACCTGGGCTATGGAGCCTTGGAGACTAGAAATTCACAGGGCAATCCTGAATTCCATTGCTCCATCTACATGCAAGTCTTACCAAACAGCCTTGAATGCATTCAATCAGTTTTTATTGGAGATAGGGGAGGTTCAAAGTTGGCCGATTAGAGTTGACCTGGTCCTATGTTTTATAGTATATCTTAGGCATACAGGTCTCTCCCCCATTACTATTAGGGGCAGGTTGGCCACCCTGGCATTTCACTCCAGGGCAAGGGGCTGTTTTGATCCTTAACTTTAGAGTTAAATGAGCTGTGGAAGGTTGGTCCAGAGAATCCCCTGCAGTAAAGAACTCATGATGGCCGATCACAGGCACAGTCCCGGCTAGGTTATGGGAACAGTTAGCTGATGCATGTTATTCACCTGATGAGGCGGCTTTATTTAAGGCAGTATTTGCCATTGCCTTCTTTGCAGCTTTAAGAATTAGTGAAATTGTGCCCAGATCTCATAACGATCAATCTGGCAGGGCACTTTTAATTTCGGATGTTGTATTAACAGAACAGGGAATTCAGATTTGTATTAGGCGTATTAGTTTATTAATCAAATGAAACAAGAAGACAAGATAGTGACTGACCCAAAAAGAAAAAAAAAACATATTTTTTGGATACTTTTCTAATTTGGCAAAAGTAAAAGAGATTACTGAAGATAAGATAAACAGATATTTGGACGAACAATCAATAAAGAAATTAACAGATCAAGAACAAGAAATCTTGGAAACAATGATTACAAGTGAAGAAATTATAGAAGCAATAAAAAGAAGTAAATCAGGAAAGGCACCAGCACCGGATGGCCTTGGGCTGAGTTTTATAAGATATTTAAAGAAGAATTGATGGCTCCTTTACAGATAGTTTTCAATGATGTATTAAATGACAAATTCCCTAAATCATGGACTATGTAATATTGATTCCTAAAGAGAATAAAGACCAGAGGGAAACAAAAAACTATAGACCTATTTCACTATTGAATAGTGATTATAAAATCTTAGCAAATATATTGGCAGTTAGATTTAAAAAAAATATTAAGTAATTGGATTCACAACGATCAATCTGGCTTCCTCCCAAAAAGACAAATGAAAGATGACATAAGAAACCTCCTGAATATAATAGAATATCACTCAAAAATATAGATAAAAAATTGGACTTATTATTTATGGATGCAGAGAAAGCATTTGATCAAGTTAATTGGCAATTTATGTTTAAAATTTTGGAAAGAATGAATATAGGCATTAACTTTAGAAAATGGTTTGAAAATATATACAATGAGCAAGAGGCAGCATTAGTAAGTAACAGTAAACTTACAAAGAACTATAAGATTCAAAGGGGAGTAAGACAAGATTGTCCTCTGTCCCCGTTACTCTTCATAACCACAATAGTAATATTAAATAATGCAATTAGGAACAACCCCAAAATTAAAGGAGTCAACATTAAAAAAAATGAATATAAACTGAGATCTTTTGCAGATGGCATAATGATATCTTTAGCTAACCCAATAGAACACATTGATGATTTATTAGAAACCTTTCACAAATATTGTAGTGTTTCTGGATTATCAATAAATAAGGAGAAAACGAATATGTTATCTATGAATTTAACTGATGAAGAGAAACAATTACTGAAGGAAAAAGCTAAATTTCAATTGGTGAAAAAAGTAAGATACCTTAGGATCTATATTACGACAAAAAAACTCATATTTGTTTAAAAATAATTATGAATTAAAATGGAAGGAAATCAAAAAAGATTTAGAAAAATGGACTACATTAGACATATCATGGATGGGAAGAATATCGACTATCAAAATGAACAATTTACCGAAAATGATTTTTTTATTTCAAAGCTTACCAATTATTAAAAATGATAGCCCTTTTAGATGGCAAAAAGACATTTCAAAATTTCTTTGGTCAGGCAAAAAAACTCGGGTAAGATACAGGTTGTTATATGATGAGATAAACAGGGGAGGTTTAGTCCTACCAAATTTGAAGATTTATTATTATGCATGTGCAATTGATTGGGTAATGAAATGGTTAAAACTAGACGATATGAGAACATTACAATTAGAAGGCCTTGAATTAAGATTTGGTTGGCATGGATATTTATTTTATAATAAAAGTAAAGTAAATCAGGACTTTAATGACCATTATATAAGAAGCTCCTTATTAAGAATTTGGCTTAAATTAAAACCAAGATTGTGTAAAGGAGTGCCAAAATGGACTTCCATAAATGAGGTCTTTTTTAATAAAGTTCCAATAAAAGAGTTGAAATGGGCAATTTATGAAGATATATTAGAAAGAAGTAAAACAAAGTTAAAATCTTTAGACCAACTAAGAGAAGAAGGACTGCATCTCACTTGGTTTTCTTACTGCCAATTAAAAGAAAGATTTACATTAGACACCAAAGTGGATAATATAAAAGATCCAGATCCGAGGTTTGAAGAGATTGTGAAATCAGAGGGGGATCACAGGATTAAAAAGCTATATAAACTTATATTATCATTTGACATGGAGGAAGAGATTATTAAACCCCAGATGATAAAATGGGCCCAAAATGTAGGGCACACTATAGATTTGAACCAATGGGAAAAGACATGGTCCAAAAGATTGAAATACACATTAAGCAACAATTTAAAAGAAAATTATTATAAAATGTTATATAGATGGTATATTATCCCATTCAAACTATCAAAAATCTACAAAAATGGAAAAAAAAAACAAATGCTGGAAATGCAAGAAGAAATTGGGCACATTTTATCATATATGGTGGGAGTGCAAACAGGCTAAAAGTTATTGGAATGAAATACATCATGTAATGGAAAAGATTTTGGACTCTAAGACTGTAAAGGAACCAGAATTTTTTTTTTGTTAAATATAAATGATGAGGATGCTCTGGAAATGAGATTTGGCAGATTATTATTTTATATGACTATAGCAGCTAGGATGACTTATGCTTCGAAATGGAAACAAATAGACATCCCTGAGAAAAAAGAATGGATATGGAAATTGTATGGTCTAATGGAAAATGATAGACTATTCAAATTTTACAGAAAAAAGATCCCATGATATTTATAGAAACATGGAAACCATTTATTGAGTATGTAAAACAGGAATATGGTCAGATAGGGGGTATTGGTATAGGACAAAATGTTTAAGCTGAAAAAGATAATAAGTAAGAGTTTTCAATGTGTAAATGTATAAATAAAAAAAAGAAGTTCAAAATGAGAGCGGTCAACACATAAGGGTTTATAAGGTCAAAATATAGGATAATATCGAATATATTGTAAAAATGAAAATGATAAATGGTGGATATTTGATAAGGAGAAAAGACTTTAAGATGAATAGGAAAAAAAGAGAGAAAATAGAATCAGTTGCTCATAGAAGGAAGTTAGAATACATTGTAAGAGATGACTATGTTTAACTACTGACAGTGTTTTAATAAGACTTTTAGTAAATGTTTTTGTATTTTTGCTTTATTTAGTGGATGTTGTTGGATTAGTGTGACACAAATGATGTGTTTGAATTGTTTTTAATTAATAAAAGTTTAATTAAAAAAAGATTTGTATTGGGCACTCCAAGACTGATCAGTTAGCCAAAGGTCAGTCTATTTCCTTAGCCAAAGTGCCTAGTGGGCAAATTTGCCCAGTGTTAGCAATGACCAATTATCTGATGATTAGGCCCAAAGTGGCAGGCTATCTTTTTATATACTTGTCAGGTATGCCCTTAACTCAATTTCAATTTAGGGCAGTGTTAAAGGAGACACTAAGGCGGGCTAAGCTGCCTCAGGCTTACTTTTCTTCTCACTCTTTCTGCATTGGAGCAGCAACAGCTGCGGCCACTCATGGCTTGAGTGAAGCTGATATTTGCCGAATTGGCCGGTGGCGTTCTCGAGCATTCAAGTCCTACGTTAGGCAGTCAGGGAATGCGACTCCTGATCAGCTATGCTAATTTGCCTTATTTCCATTTCAGCTGGCTTTTTTCAAGGCAACATATGGAGTGTGGGCCACAGTTTGGTCTTCTGGGCGGAACGCCACCTTCTTGAACATCGCCACGATTCTACATTGGGCCTATCAAACACTGGAACTGCTAAGTGGTTTGGCCAAAGGGGCATGATGTGGGGAGCACTTCTTCCTTGGATCATGCAGTTGGCTCAGTCTTATCCCCAACCCCGAGTTTTGGTTATACACCTGGGGGAAAATGACATAGGGCCTTTGCAGACTGCCAGAAATAGTGCACATTAAATTGAGGCACTGCCCTGGCTCAGTGCTAGGGAATCATGGGAACTGTAATTTATTGTGGCACCAGAGCTCTCTGACAGAGAAGGCTCAATGTCTCAGAAAAAAACTACAATTCCCATGACTCCCTAGCACTGAGCCAGGGCAGTGCCTCAATTTAATGTGCACTATTTCTGGCAGTCTGCAAAGGCCTTTAGTCAAAGTCCCTTGTCTGCAGCTAGCAAAGCAGATGGTGAGAGATCTGCAGGAAATTTAAAAGATTTTCCCGGGAGCTGTAATACTTTGGACTAAGCGCCTGCCAAGGTGTAGCTGGCCTGGAGCTCGCAACGATGCTGTGATTAACAATGCTCTACAATGGCTTAATCGATCTATCGCCAAGCAGTTGTCTAAACTTGGCATTTCCATAATTGAACATGAGATTAAACTGGATAGGCTGCAGCTGTACAGGGGGGATGGGGTGCACCTCTCTCCTGAAGGTTCGGAGATTTACGTTAAAGCACTCTCTGAACAAATTAAAGAAGCAGTCTGTGGGGGGGGGGGGAGAGGGGATGCCTAGCTAGGTTGGCCCCCTCTTGTGATGGGTAATGACCCCCACCCCACAGGAAAATTAATCTGGCTTATTAAATTATTTGGGGTACATTTGATAAAGTTAAATTAAAGGAAGTGACGTATGCAGTTAAATGCATGATGTCATAATTTAATGACGTTATATGATATAATATAACATCATTTCTGGTGCGGAGGGGTTTGTAAATTTGTTGTTATTTGTTTACATCTTTGTCACATGTGGTGAAGGACCACCCATCTCGGTGGGTTACACCTTCACACACACACACATGTGACAAAATTGTTGGAAGTTTTTTCCTTGTAAATAGACCCTGTACAGCAAAATAAAAGTTGTGGCCTGTTTAAACCCAAAAATAGGTATCTCGTGTCCTTTGTGCCAGTGCAAATGCTCTAGTTTTTTCCCCCTGACTGCCATTAGAGATGAGTCTAATGATTCATAATACTAATAATCCATGATAATAATCCATAATGGGAGAAAATAA
Source organism: Phrynosoma platyrhinos (assembly GCA_020142125.1). NCBI lineage: Eukaryota > Metazoa > Chordata > Lepidosauria > Squamata > Phrynosomatidae > Phrynosoma > Phrynosoma platyrhinos. The sequence goes on from CM034701.1 coordinate 342,064,253, forward strand.
CAGTGATATTTCATTTGGGTGTTGTTTATGTTGCTGCTACTATCCAATTTAAGTTTCTAACAACATAGGAATGCAGAACATGAAGACTGTTCCAGGGGACAGAGCCAGATTGCTTAGCCAGGTGACTACTAGATTTAAGGAGTGGGAGTTGCTGATATAGTGGAAAGTTCTCCTTACATGAATTATTGACTTTCTGCCTACAGGCAAAGATATTTTTATTCAGACAGGCCTTTGGCACTTAGTTGAAATTTAACTAAAGGGGATATGCTGCTTCCTTTTTAATTGATTTAGTTGTTTAATCTGAACTGTTTTAAAAATATTTTAATAGTAGTCTCTTAAATATTTAAATCTGACTGTTAGAAGCTTCTGGCAGATTTTATCAGAGAGGTGGAATGCACATTTAAAGAATGAATGAACAAATGAAGGAAGAATCTGAAATACATAATTTTGTGAGTCATTTTTTAAACAAGGCCTACATTCCCCTTTTCAAAATTAAGTGATGATTATTTATTTAGGGAATAAATAAAAAGGCCCTTTTACAACAGAAACCTCTCCCAGGGGACTCAATCCAAACAGAACTAACTCCTCTTCCTTCTGAGGGTGGCTGGTGGCTCCCATGACATTGGAGAGTTAGATCCACTTCAGCTGTTAGTATAAACTTTGATGGACTTATCAAAGGTGCAGAAATGAAATTTGTGCTGAAGTAGATTCAGGACCTTAGACAGTTCCCTTAATGTTCAGATTGAAACCTAATGCAGATAGACATGGATGCCACCAGCTGCCAATACCCTCTGCAGCTCATAAACTCTTTAAAAAGTACATTAGTTTGGGACAACATACAAGTACACAAGGGCTGGCATGCCATTGGGAATTTATATTATTGTGAATTGAATTATGATTAAGTAAAGCCAAACTGTACTGTTGCACAACATTTGTATTCCAGGAAGGGAGCAAAGATGTAGCTACACCACTAAAACTGTTGTGGGAGTGGAGCCACTTTATATAAGGGACACCACTTTTCTAGGCTATTGTATATAATGAGACTTGAGCATCCATAGAATTTGGCGTTCATGGGAACTTCTGAAACCCAATCCCATTGGATAGTGATGGCCCACCATACAATGTCTGCCAAATCCTGTGGCTTTTGGCAAATCTGGAAGAGCTTTGAAAGATCTGAGTGCCATTAGATATTTCTCTTTCATCCAACTGTCTCATACATCTATGTCCATAAACAGTTTGAACTTGATTAGCCATGTCACTGAGGACATTATCACATGAGCCTTTGGCAGCACCTATCTCAGGATGTTTCCTCTGATCTGTTTCTGCTGTACTTCTGAAGCATTGCCAGAGGGTATAAAATGGGAAATTTTAAACATAGATTGTTTTAATATGCATGTGTCTTGTTTGTTCTTTTAAATTGATGTATGTTTTAACTGAAGTTGTATTTTAACTGACACATATTTGTTGGTCTGTTGTTGTTCCCCACCTTGATCCATGGTGAGAGGTGGGCAAGAAATCATATAACTGAAGTTGTATTTTAACTGACACATATTTGTTGGTCTGTTGTTGTTCCCCACCTTGATCCATGGTGAGAGGTGGGCAAGAAATCATCTTTTTGACAGGAAAACCCATCAATAAGTGGCCAATTGCTCTGTCATCCCATTACTCCACAGGTGTGATAAATGACAGTCCATGGCAATCCTGATATTGAGCAGTCATGTGGAGTTAGTCTCCTCCTTTCCGCCCTCCCCCTCCCTCTCACTATTCCCAGGTGACCTGTTTTCTTTCTTTTAAAAACTTTTTCATTTTCTTTTTTCTTTTGTTTACTAAATCTCATTCCCATAACAACACTAGAAATACATTTTTTTTAAAAAAGGGGAAAAAAAGAAAGGCATGCTGAGTATGGCAGAGGGTAGGAAGGCAAAAGAGAAAGCATGGGACTGTTGATGGCCCCTGCCGTGTACTGAAGGGAGGTGTGATAAGAAAAAAACACAAATGCAGTGTGTTTCTGTTCATTTAAATAATTTGATTGTGGCAAGACCGAAGTGAGATCAAGACTCATGTGATAAAGTCCTTACCTTTCCTTTTTCTTAAAAATGTAAAAATAAACAGAGTAGTCCAGAGGGAACAATTTTATCTTCTCAGAAATCATTCTGGTAACATATTTCATAGCCAAGTGATTCTGTGGGTTTCAATTTTTATTATTTTTTGTCTCCTCTACCAAATGTTGACTATGACTAGAGTCTGTTATTTTATTTTGTGGGAAACAGCAAATGCATGGGAAGCTATGGAGATATTCTGGGCGACCTTGAATTGGATCAACTGGAGTCATGGTTTGTCACTGGTTATGTAGGATGATAAATGTTTCAGAAGACACACTTTTCAAAAATATTCTGTATCAAATGCCTCCTGCACTCTCTTTCTCACAAACACAAACCTATTTCCAAATGTTCATTCAATGATCTGAGGTGTGACAGCAGAGAAACATTTCACCTTTCATGAGCAAGCTTTCCAAATTATGAAGATCAGGTTTCTTGAAGGAAAGCATTCAAGTTCTGGGTTATTTTTCTTGAAACTCTCCCAAGCAAAACAAGGTGGTAAGTTGTCACATAGGAATGGGTGCTGTGCAACATTTCCCCTAGTTTTGAAAATCTGACAAAGCTTTGACCAAGGTTACATTTTTTCTTTCAGCAAGTTTTGCGAAATAACCAGCTTTTCTAATAATAAACAATTCCAATAGAAAAATAAAAGACAGTGCTTTGGGTAAAAGTTCATCAAATCAGAGGGTTTTTTTTTTAAAGTCTACTAGTTCTATATACATATGTCTTCTCTTAGGGGAATAAACTGCACAGGCATCTAAAATGCTCCCCTGAATAGAAATAGTTGAGTGGCTCAGCTAAGCTGCTTATCTGTTGGAGATTTGGTATCTGAAGATCTTGTGACGGCTGCAACATGCAGTCACTGTGAGATTTACTCACCATGATCTCATGGTACTGGGAAATCTTGCAAGGGTGCATCATAAGACTTCTAATAAACCGTATATTCCCTTGCACACTAGAGCTACCAATTCAGGATTTTTTCAGACTCTGAGGTTTCTGGGCCCAAACCTGAGACTTAGGGATATCCCCTGCTGATGTCATTGAATGTTGTGCATTAAGTACTAACCACAGTTGCTCACAGCTTGTCATTCAAACAAATAGAGAAAGAATATGTGTTCCTGTTTGGAAATTAAGGTAGGAATTTTAAGATAAAATGGTGTGTGTGTGAGATCTTTCTCAGCTACATAGGAATATGGGCTAAGGAACGTATAATCTAGCCTCCTTGCTTCCAGATGAGTTCTGGTGCTACAATAACTGGGAAGGATGGAGGAAGCTAACTAAGTAAATACATAGGAACCCCCCCCCTCCCCAAGAATCTACTGTAGCAATGAATTAATACCTGCAACTTGCTGCAAACTGCTGCTCTGCTAGTTCAACTGGAGTCCTTTCCTCTTGCCTAGAAGATAAGCCCCCATCCCCAAACTGGAGAATTTGGCCCTTTCTCTCCTTTCTGGAGATGACCCATGAAAACTGGAGTGCATGTGACTCTGCCTTCTTTGCCAGCCAGACACCATATACCAACCCACCTGCTGCTGATTTTTAGGCCCCCCAACCAATTGCTGGTCACCTTGGGAGACTGGGAATGAATTGTTTTCATGTGATTGTGGCCAGGCTTTTCACCTTCCCTGGGGACACTCCACATGTTAGGTTATTGGGTAGTTGTTGCATGAGTTGGTACATTATTCACTAGCCTTTTTTATGAGGCTACAATTCAGCACAGTTTGGCTTGGCCTCAAGCTGAGACAGGCTGATCAGCAGACTTGGGACAACAAAGATCGGGAAATTTTGGGTTTCACCTCATCACCTTTATATGTTTATGTTTATTTCTATACCGATGAAGTGGACAAGCTTCTTGGAAGTGTTAGGAAGACGATGCGCCCTCTCGATCCTTGCCCATCATGGCTGACCGCCCAGGGAGGAGATGCAGTAATATCGTTGCTGCAGTGCATAATTAATACATCTCTCAGGGAGGGCAAATTTCCACCAAGCTTAAAACGAGCAGTAGTTAAACCACTCCTGAAAAAGCCCTCTCTTGACCCCCTGGTAAGAACCAACTATAGACCAGTCTCTTTATTACCATTTCTGGGCAAGGTGATCGAGAGGGCAGTCGCCTTCCAACTCCAGGCAGTCTTGGATGAAGCCGATTATCTGGACCCATTTCAAAATGGCTTCAGGGCGGGATACAGAGTTGAGACTGCCATGGTTGCCTTAGTTGATGACCTTCATCTGGGTATTGACAGGGGAAGTGTGACCCTGTTGGTGCTCTTGGACATCTCAGCGGCATTCGATACCATAGACCATAGTATCCTTCTGGGACGCCTGAGGGAGTTAGGTATTGGGGACACTGTGCTCCAGTGGCTCTGGTCCTACCTCTCAGGCAGATCCCAGATGGTGAGGCTGGGGGACAGTTGCTCCTCTGAAAGGGACCTGACATCTGGCATCCCGCAGGGTGCCATACTGTCCCCCCATGCTGTTTAACATTTACATGAAGCCGCTGGGAGAGATCATCTGGAGATATGGTGCGCGGGGTTATCAATATGCTGATGACACCCAACTCTATTTCCCTATGTCTCTGACTGCTGCGGTGACTAAGGATGGCGTCTCTCCTCTGGATGCCTGCCTTGGGTCGGTAATGGGCTGGATGAGGGAAAACAAACTCAAGCTGAATCCAGAGAAAACAGAGGTACTAGCGATAGGTACCCCCGGTCCGGGAAGGGAGTTTTGTCATCCATTCCTGGATGGGGTCACACTTCCACTAAAGGACAAAGTACGCAGTTTGGGAGTACTCCTGGACTCATCCCTGCAGTTGTCATCTCAAGTAGATGTGATGGCCAGGAGTGCTTGGAATCAGCTTTGGCCGATTCGCCAACTGCGACCCTACCTGGACCGAAGGGACCTTGAAGCAGTAGTACTTGCCCTGGTAATCTCTCGTTTGGACTTCTGTAATGTGCTCTACATGGGGCTATCTTTATATCAAGTTCGGAAGCTTCAACTGGTCCGAAATGTGGCAACCAGACTGGTCACCGGAACATCTAGAGCGGACCACATTACACCAGTATTAAAAGCTCTTCACTGGCTGCCGATTAGCTTCCGGGCGCAATACAAAGTGTTGGTCATCACCAATAAAGCCCTACATGGCTTGGCTCCAAGTTACTTGAAGGAACGCCTCTCCCCACACAATCCGTCCCACACCCTCAGAACATCAGGGAAGAATTTACTAAACTACTGTAAAACTAAATTAATATCTACTTCCCAAAGATCATTCACGGCTGCGGCCCCCCAAGTTATGGAATGGCCTGCCGGAGGAGATTCATCTTATTTCCACACTAGAGGCCTTTAAGAAGGCACTTAAGACGGAGCTTTTCCAGCGGGCCTATCCACCTGACCTCCCTAACTAATTAGATATGACCATCTTATAAGGACCTCCCAGGTGAAAAAAGATTGTATCACTTGTGGCATAGACTTGTATTGCAATTTTATTATTGTTTTAATTATTGCTGTTATTTTATTGTTTTTACTGCTGGGTTTATTGTTTACTACTGTTCTTTTTATTACTGTTGTGGTTTTATTGTTATGTTTTCTTTCTTTATTGATTGTATTACTGTACATTTTGTACATTTTATCCTTGTACTCCCGCCTCGATCTGTAGGGAGAGGCGGGAAATATAAATAAATTATATTATTATTATTATTATATGCTGTTATTGTGCAAAAAAAGTTGTTACCAGTCTTGTGCATTCAAACTGAGTGGCTTTCTCTTTCTTGGTGCAAATGATCCATCAGTATTCATGTGCTAAGGAATTAATTCATTGTTTTCAATGTGATGATACCTTGGATTGTCCAGTGAAATTTCTGGGGTCCACAATATGACTGGTAGAATCTGAACAAAAGCTTCAGAATGCTACCATTTGTTTACCAAGCTTTATGCTGAAGCTTTATGTTGCTCCTTCATAATTTTGCCCATCTTTTCCTTACTTTTTATGGAAAGGAATAAGAACAACACTAAGCCAACTAAAGCTCTACTGAATTCAAACCCCTCTTTGTCCAGGGATGTTGGACATTACTGAAGACTACTTTTGTCATAGCCAAACTGTGTTCCAGAGATGACTGCATCTTTTAACTGGAAGACATTTAGATCTGGTGTAACTTAAATTCACACAGGCCTGATCTTTCCCATCTTTTTGGGGCTTTTCTGCCAACAGATTTTAGCCAGAAGACCAGTTCTGCCATTGGATCGCTCTGTCAGCAGATCTCTGAGATCAGCCAGGCTATAGTGCCCAGAAAATCCTTTTCTGGTACCATTGGAAAATGAACCTTTAAGATTTTTGAAATAACAAATAAATCTTAAGACCAATAACTTTTTGCCTTCCTATGTACCCTGCCTTCCTTATCTTGTTATCCCCAATGTCACTGGATTGAAACACTGTTTGAAATATTTCAGCAGCTTGTTTGGAGTTATGTTCCATCTTTACATCATCTTTTACAAATTATACAAATTTTCTTTTAAATTACTACATAATACTACATAATTTTTCCAATACATCAATTTGAAGAGTATGCCTAGTATTTGTGCTCACCTTATGATATACTCGTTTACAGGTTCATCTTCTGTCTATAATTTCAAAAGCCATTTATACACTTTTTAAATTACAAGTTCATCATCTTTATACAACTCTAAGTAGAATTCATTTTTTTCTTTCTCTATTGCTGCATTTCTCTTGTCTTTGTATTGGGATTGTTTTTTTTTCTTTTGTAAAGGCATGTTTTTAATTTTTTTTCTTTTATAGTATTTTATGTATTAAAATCTATGTATTGAATAAAAATAATTAAAAATAATTTTTTAAAAATACAAAAATCTCAGGCTTTTGATGCTCAGATTATGTCCTCTCTGGTTGGCCCACCTACGAAGGATTTCCTGCTTGGCATGATCCAAGAGAGAGAGATGGGTAAGAAATAACAATAACAACCTGAGCAATAATGCTTTTTCTGCCTCTAGTGTGTTTTGGTGTATTGTTCAGCTCTGACTCTTGGCTTCATTCCTGGAGACTGACTTTTCACTTAGTTCCTTGAATGACACTGGCACAACTTCTTCCTCTCTTTAGCAGCTGCTGATAACTTGACCCTGGCAGTGGGCCCCTTCACAACACACTGTTATAGTGTTATGATTCCACTTGAACTGCCATTATTCCATTCTATGGTATCATGTGGTTTGTAGTTCAGGGGTTTGTATTTAGATTTTTCAACCAGAGAGCTTCTGTAGTATGTATGTGCCTTCAAGTCACCAGTTGACTTATGACAGTGGTCCTACAGATGTTTTGGACTTTAGCTCCCATAATTCCTGATGGTTGGCCAAGATGGCTGGAGCTTCTGGGATCTGAAGTCCAAAACAAATAGAGGCCCAAAGGCTGTGAATCACTGACTTATGGCAAGCCCATGAATTTCATAGGGTTTCTTTGGCAAGGAATTCTCAGAAGTACTTTTACCAGTTCCTTCCTGAGGTACAGCCTACAGTACTTGGTATGTTTTCTTGGTGGTCTCCCATTCAAGTACTAAACAAGGCTGACCCTGCTTAGCTGCCAAGATCAGACAGGATCTGGTGCTTTTAGAGTATTTAGGCTTTACCAAACTGCAAATTCCCAATACAGTGGATCCTTCATTTGCCGGAGACCCAAGGGCCACATCTCCACCAATCCAACTGCAGCTATGTCCCAGGTTTCCTACATATGATTCACTTTTCCCCATTTAGCAATTTTAACCAAAAGTATATGAAATGCCAACGCCCACTGTGGAAGATGTGTACTATCCCAAAATGGGGACAGAATATACATTGCCTCAGAGCTCTGAAAATTGCTTTAAATTTAAATTATTAGTTAAAGTGATCATGTTTGAGGCCCCAAAAGGTAATTAATTCCTTATTATTCAAATATTAATGTAATTTAAATAGTTACTTTTAGAAAGCTATCAAGAATGCTTCAGGTTACTGATCTTTAGTACAGCCATGCATAACTAATGAGCCAGCACCTGTAACTAGAAAAAAATGAACTAGAAACAGCATTGCAAAAGGGGTGAAATAATTTCTCATTCAATTAAAATCAAAATGTCACTTAGTTATGGCTTAGATTATTGCAAAAAAGAAGATATTAATTACAAATAACTTGTTATTTGTCAGAAATTACTTCCAAGCTCTGCATTTTCCCTCATCTTCAGAAAGGACATGGAAATATGTGGATAGAAAAATGCCAGACACTTGCAAATGTAAATAAATAAATAAATAAATAAATAATATTCCCCACACCTACTTCTCTGAAAATCCAAAAGAAGCTGGTAAATATTTCAATAGGGCAGCTTCCCACAACTCCCCCCTCCATGTATTGAACTACAAGTCCTACATCTACAATACTGGCCATTTCCATGCTGGATGGAGAACATGGTAGGGGGGAGGGTACCTGAGTTTTTCTTACAGAATGATAGCTTAGTGCCCAGGAGAGGGAGAAGGACAAGAAGTACAAATGGCTGCTGCCACCATCTTATTAGGGAAAGAACTGTGGATGTGACAAGAGGCATCAGTAGGGCTTCCATTGGCTGGTGGCACAGTGACCACAACTCCACCAGTCCAACTGTACTATGCGCTTGGCTTGCTTTCATTGTTTTTGCCTTTAAAACATTTCCAACTAAGGAAAACCCTAAGATGTTTTCTTAGCAAGATTTGTTCTGAGCGGATTTGTCATTGCTGTCTCTAAGACTAAGGACCTTATCACA
>CM034701.1:342082440-342101897 GCA_020142125.1 Phrynosoma platyrhinos
CTGCAAAATAGAAAAATCAGCACTCAGCAAATGCAAATGAGACACCACTCAGGGTCAGGGGCTTTCCCTGCAGACAATGATCACCAATTAGCAGATAATAATCCTCATTCGCATATCCTCCCACCCTGAGGTCCTGCCATCAACAACAGAACAATACACAATACACAGTTTTTTGTGGGTTTTTTGGTTTGCGTGTCTATGTTCTAGAAGAATTTCTTTGACTTTTTGCCAGCATCTGTGGCTGGCATCTCTGAAGATGCCAGCCACAGATGCTGGCAAAACATCAGAAAGAAACTCTTCTAGAACATAGCCACACATCCTGAAAAATGCACAAAAAAGAACAATACACAGTTTACATGGGAATCACTCCACCCTACCCAGGGTCTCACAGTATATATAGACCCACTCTCTTCTATTACAGTATTCTCTGAAGATGCCAGCCACAGTTGCTGGTGAAACGTCAGAAAGAAACTCTTATAGAACATGGCCACACAGCCCGGAAAACCCACAAAAAACTATGGATGCTGGCCATGAAAAACTTCAACTTCACAAACATATATTTCCCTTCACTAAATGCCTGGAAAGTTAACAATCTATCTCTCTTTCCCAGTTCTATTAGCTGGTTATTTGTTCACCCAAATTGTAGAATAAGCCAAAAATAAATAAAAGAATAGGAAGAAAAACTGTGACCCTCTCCTGTGTAAATTAACTTGTACTGAATTGGATTGGGCAGTGTAAACTGAATGAGAAAGAAGAAGGGGCAGGAAATCTTAGAAACACATACACTCCTATCAGACTGGTGAAACAAATTTATTAAGTCTATAAAGAAGGACCTCCAGAAAAGTTAATTCAAATTATTTTAAAATAATTTTAAAAAAATTCTTTCTTCATTCCTACAAGAAACAAATATAATACACCACCCAAAATACTCATTACAACAAAATGTATAAACTACCATGTAGAAAAACAAGGAAATAACAATTAAATCCCACACAGTTCTCTCCCTCCCAAATCCTGCAATTGAACTTGACCATTAATTGGAACCTAAGGTCATCACTCAACTCCCCTTCAACTCCCCCCCCCCATTCGACACCACCATATTGTAGGTAACACATTCTGCATTGGAAGTAGAGGGACACTTTTGGAGGCCTTTTTCCTGTTGTGGGGAGACATTTGTTATTCCTGAGGGCTGGTTTGCTTCAGACAGAGCAATCTAGTCTGGAACAGAATCTCCGCAGCATGCTCTGATTCTGGGCGAAAGCAAGTCAGGCTTTGTCCAAACTGTGAGCACAGCTTTACTATCTACTACAAATGCACACAAAGACACACAAAGATCAAGCCACACAATGCACACAAAGAACAATCCAACTTATAATGGGAGGCAACAAGGGACCAGATCAAAATAAATCATGAAGAAACAAGGGACCAGATCAAAATAAATCATGAAGAAACAAAACTGTGAGAGACAGGTTTGCTGGGCAGACAGATCACCACTTATATCTTGTCTTGGTGCTTGTAGCTTTTTGTACTTTTTTGTCTTGGGAGATGAAGCACATAATGCTTCTATCATGTACACATGAATTGTTACTGCTTGTTCCACATGTCTGCACTAAATGCCGACAAGTGGAGCATGTGCTTTTGACAGTGCATTTGCCATTACTAAATCATGTCCTGGCTGAGATTCAACTGTCTTGTGCCAAACACTCATCTAATATGAGGCAGAGTTCACACATGGCACTTAAAATGCTTTTGAGCCCCTCTGCCATTGTTGGTACATGTGTGCAGAAAAATTGCATTTATTTGTGCACAGATAAAAAGCCCTGAAATACTTCCTGAAGGGAAAATAATCTCATGGCAGTTTGGTTTTTCTCAAGGGGGCTTCCCAAGTGCTTGGAACTCCCCCCCCCCTTTTCAAATGGGCAATAAAAGCTAACAAAAATATTCTTTCCAGGGATGGAAAGGCTAGCTCCCACTCTGTGCCCCCTCCAGTGACAGGCAAAGACTGTGCTTTTTTTTTTTTTTAATAGGACTTTGACATATAAACTGGGATGCTGATGGAGGTATTCATCTGGTTGGGTGTTGTAATTTCTTTTTTACTGGTGCGTTTTTAAGTCTGCTTATGATCTGTTTCTTTGGCAGAGCTATGTTCATTTTTCATTTGAATGTTATTACTGTTAGACACCTTCAGTGCCAAATAAAGAAGAGGAATGTGGGATGGCATCCAGAGTGTGCAAATGAGGTACAGTGTTTGGCACTGAAAGTAGGGAAAGCAGTAACGTCTGAGTGATCCTACAGAGCATGAAATGTAGGGGGAGAAGATTTCTGACTGACTAATCGTGAAAACACTTAAAAATATACACATGATGAGCCAGAGGCACAAGCTGTGTTCTAGGAAGCAATTAACTATATCAAGGAAGGATCACTGAATCCACTACACTGCCTGCTGAGCTTAATGATTTAAGTGGCAAATGTAGCTTGGAAACCATCCATAAGCATTTACAAAATGGGAATTGCCTAAAAATGGGGGGTGGTGCTTTCCCTCTTTTTACTTCACTGTCCTTGCTTGCTCCACATGGTAGAAGCACTTATTCTGTGACAAGGTACTTTTAAGGTGAAATGTCTTAATGGGTCAAACAACTGCCATGCTAATCAAATGTGTGGGTGTGAGTCTTCAAACCCTTGAGTCCTACATTGGCATCCATGCCCATTCTGACTATTTAAGGAGCAACTCGTTTGCATGTTGCTTGAACTACTAATTGCTTATGAGTATGTCTAGTAGTTTTTGTACTCCTTAATCTTACGTTTTCGGCATGTTCAGTATTGTCTGACTTTTAGATTAATCACCCTTTATGTCTGGTCTCTCTTAAGTGAGTTTGGGTTTTTGATCTTGTTTAGTTGAAATCCTGTTATCTCCTGTACTGGAAATAATACACTGTGAAGGATTGGTATTCAGCCATGGTGCCATCTCAGGTGACCATGATGATCACCAGGACTATGTGCTGCTGAGATATGATGACAAATTCTTCAGCCTAGGCTAGATTCATTTTTTGGGGGCCCTCCAGATGATTTAAATGAGTGTTTCTGAGGACCAGCCACCCCTATACTCCAATGTGCCAGGGACCAGCACCATATTTGTGTCCATTGGCTATGTACAATTGTTTCTTTCTTTCCTGAAAATTGTCAGGAAGTCAGTCAATGGCCCAGCGATCAACACTGGTCTAAGGGCCACCACTTTGAATAGCACCAAGTTTAGACAACCACTCCCCATAATTATGTGGTATTTATCATGTTGGTTGGGGTGTCTGGGAACTGAAATACAAAAGGTCTGGATCTCTAAGCCTCTCATGTCTCATTTAGGACAAATGATACAGGCCTGGGATGGTATATCCATCCAGATATGTAACTACGAATCCCACAATTAACTATGCTGGTTAGCCCTGATGTAGTCCAATGGTTTCTGAAGGGCCTCAGTTCCCTACCCCAGAAATATAAATAGAATGACACTTTATGTATCCATGAAGATCTCTAAAACTCCATCCAAGTGGGCAGGCTGGAGACCTTCTTGATGCCATCTTGGTTCAACAAATGAGGATTTTTGGGTTTGGCTGTAGTTCCTTTGAGCATTTTAGTAGCATTTCCAAAATTCTGGTAGTTTGCCATAAAAAAGAATATTATGGAAGAGCCCCTTTGCATGTAGTTACAACAGAAGAGTTAGCACAGTGTACCTATCTGTTGACTCAACCTTGTTTACTTTCTCATGAGTCAACACTGGCTCTTCCTATCATCAAATAAACCTCAGCTTTAAGAAGGGATGTTTTAAAAGTTGTTTATACACAGACCCATTAAAGAAATAAAGGGGAGGAGAATAAATGTCTGTTCTGGTCTTCAAAAGACTCCGATAAACACAAGATGACCTTTCCCTTGTTCTTTGCCTAACCTGGCTGAACTCTAGAAGACAGTAATAAATAGCCAGGGCAATTGGCGCCAATTCTAAGTATAACATCTCCACTTCCTCATACTAGATTTACTCAAGACTCAAAAGTTGGTGAGTTAGACAAACAAAACCCCCATACAGTGTATTTTTGAAGGCAAGAACACTAGAGTACTTCTCTGGCCTGGTCTACTGCTCAAGGCCAAGGCAGAGATGCTGCCAAAAATGGTCCTCCATTTGTTTGTTCCTGCATGGCCTGTAACTGTTAGAACAGGGGTGGGCAACCATAGCCCTCCAGATGTTTTTAGCAAATAATTCCTATGAAACCTGGCCATCATGATAGAGTTAGGAAATTGTCATTTTGGATTATCACTCCTAAAATCCCCCAGTCACTAATCCCCTGCCATTCTGGGATTTATACAGTGGGTCCTTGTTATCCACTGGGATTTGGTTCCAGGATTCCCCACAGATACAAAATCTGCGGATGCTCAAGTCCCATCAAATACAATGGCATAGTAAAATGGTGTCCCTTATGTAAAATGGTAAAATCAAAGTTTGCTTTTTGGAATTTATATATCTTCTGAATATTTTCAAGGCATGAATACTTGAATCCATGGATAAAGAATCCAGGGATACGGAGGACAACTATGTTTCAGAAATGACACCATCAAGCTTTATTGAGGCACTTCCCAGATGAAAAATCTAAATACCCCTTCATAAACTGCAACTCCCAAGATTGCTTAGGCTATTTCCATTGCACTTAAAGCAGAATCATAATTGTGTAATGTGAAAGGGCCCCAGAAAGGGCTAGTGAATCTTGTAGTAACAGTGCATAAGGCATGCTAAATGCAGTTGACAGTGCCCACAGCAACACAGCTACTCATATTACTTCATACCTATGTCCTCCTTAGTCATAGATGAAGCAGTCAGGTAGATGGTCACAACAATATATAACTTTTTAAAAAGTTCTTTTAAAGACTGAAAAAAGACTACTAATGTCTTTTAATTTTTCTATTTTTTTATCTTTTTTGTCATCCATTTGTTTTAAGAAATAACCTTTTTCATGATTAAAACTCATTTTGCCAACAGCACAGAAAAACTATTTCTTACTATTTTCTTTTCCTATTTGCACAAAATGTGTCCAAGTACACATTAGAATATGAGAGCCAGCATGATGTAGTGGTTTGAGTGTTGGACTTTGACTCTGAAGACCAGGGTTTAATTCCCAGTTCAGTCATGAAACCCACTGGGTGACTTTGGGCATGCTCTCAGCCTCAGAGGAAGGCAAAGACAAGCCTCCTCTGAACAAATCTTGACAAGAAAATTCCATGATAGAGTTGCCTCAGGGTTGCCATAAGTCAGAAACAACTTGAAGGCACACAACAACAGCAAAACACATTAGAATAACATCTGCCACCAAGAAGCCAATGATCTTGTCTTAAGTGGAAAAAGTGATTCTTAATAGAGATATAGGAGAAATTCATTTAGTCCAAATTTTTGTACAAACTTATCAGTTTTCAATCTGCTGAAAAAATTCTATAAGATATATTATATTATATATAATATATATTATATAAGATATATTATATTATATATATTTGGTGCATCTAAGTCACTTGTGCACCAAAGTACTCTGTTTCCACAATTTTGCAACCTTACTCACAAATAAAAAAAGTGCCAAAAATGCATGTATAGTGTTAGGAAAAAGTGTTGACAAAATGCATGTATGAGGGGAGAAAATGGGGGGGAATGCCTTGTAGGTATGAGATACTCCCAAAACATGACACACTAAAAAAAAGTGCATAAATATTCATGCAAAAATGCATTCAGTATTTGGACTAACTTATTTTTGGTGGCGGGGGCAGGGAGCAAAGTGTGCCATGTTTTCAAATGGATATGACTGTAGATGGAAATTAACTTGTCAGTAAAATAAGAAATTCATTAAAGATGAAATCCATAGATATGCCTAACATTGATTCTAATTCTGAATTATTTGTCTTGAAACACCTGAGGGAGAAGGAAGTACTTTATAAGTGCCCACGTCCAAAGCAACAAAAAACAGTCTACAATTAAACTGGATCTAGCATTCTCCACTTTCCACAGAGTTAAATTGCACAGTAGTGAACAGAGCAAGAGATCTGCATGGAAAACCTCACTGACTCAAGAAATAGGCAGAACAATATATGTAGGATTGTGGGTGCCATTCAGGAAAACTGGCTTACCTCAGCTTCAAGAAAAAGTGTGACAGTTCCAGACTTGTCTAATCTGCCTGGAGGAGGACTCAGAAGACAAGACAGAAATTCCTCTTGGATCTGAGCCTGCAGCTGTGGAGTTCTGCTTTGCCAGCTCCAGCAGAGCCTAGGGTCTCCTAGGAGGCTCCGCAGCCAAGACGCCCAGCAGCAGACCTTCTGACATGGAGAAGGATCAAGGGACTGTGCCTACCTTCAGCCAGCATCAAGCAGAAAGGGTGAGCCTTTGCTGTTCAAGGATACTTTATGAAAAACACCGGAGCAATCAGCCTCAGGTGAGCTCCTGCAGCTTGGTAATTTAAGCAGGTGCAGAAGGGCTGCCTCAGTGCCAGAGATTATCTGAGCTTCCAACTCTATGATTTTATGAAAAGCCTCTGTCTCTCCTTGTTCCTTGGCCTGAAACCTTGACTCTCAGACTGTGGACTTATCTTGAAATTCTGGAACCCTTGACCTTCAGACTGCCTTGCTACTCTGCCTCTCTGGAATCCTAGATCTTTGGACTGCTTGACCATTTGCTGGCTGGACCCTTGGATTGGTAATATGGGCCTTTGCTTTCTTGCTTTGCATTAGCAAAAGACTTTTGTTTGCCTTCCACCCTCACAAGAAGCTGCTATCAGCCCTCTTGGCAGCTTTCCTGGACAGAATAATCTCTGGCCTTCACTTAATTAGGCTGGTAAGAGCATAATGGAAGGGAAACAAGCCTTGGATGAGCTGTTGTAAATGAATTTGCATCTTTCTATCCAGGTGCAGCAATTCACTCAGAGTGTGGCTACACTCCAGGTACAAATTAACCTTCCAGCTCCCGAACAACACTGGAAATACTTTGCTTCCCTTCCAGATAAGTTCCAGGGAGACAGGACTATGCTGGACAGTTGCAAGCTGCATTTTATGCTTTGAAGGGACGACTTTCCTGATGACTCCCATAAGGTGGCTTTTATGATTAGCCTGCTCTCTGGACCTGCCAGCAAATGGGATACCCCTACCTGAACCAGGATAATGCCCTCCTCGACAGCTTGCAGGGCTTTATAGCAGAAATGCGAGCCACCTGGGGGGATCCTGTAAAGGTCGAGATGGGAGAGAGCCAAAACTGGACTCTCCAGCAAGGCAAGGGGACCCTAGCAGAGTACTCCACATTCCATTATGGTATGTCGGACCTGGTGCTGGATGAGTTGGTGTGCTTTGAGGCCCCTGCTTCTCTGGACTTGTTGATCGTGCAGGCTACTCAACTAGACTGTCACCTCTCAGCACGCAGACAGACTCAACAGAGCACTCTCCCACTGCTTCCAAGTCCTGCTTGACCAGCTCCTGCCGCTCCACCTGTGGCTACTCCTTCCCAGCCCAGAGAGGAACTTACGCAGCTGGGAGGGGCTTGGTTTCGGCTCACCGGTGTGAAGAAACACAGGAGGAAGGAGGGCCTCTGCCTGTTCTGCTGACTTCAGGGACATTTTGCCTGAGAATGTCCTGCCAAGGGACACTGGCCCACGCTGCAGAGAAACAGGTCCCCCAGGTGTAGAGCAGGTTCACCACCTGGGAGATTCTCCTGAACCTGCTTCCTCCAGTTTGGCTCTCTGAAAGGACCCTTTGCTGGTGGCTGCCAACCTCAGGCTCCCCGCCACAGAGCTCTTTCCCATAGGAGCCATGATAGACTTGAGGGCCTCAAACAATTTTATGGACTTGGGCTTTGCGAAGCACCACCACATCCCTTTGGAGGCCCTGACTAAGCCCAGACCAGTGGAGACCATTGACGGATGGCTCCTTCAGGCTGATCCTGTAATGCACCAGATGCCCGTGCTTCACCTCGAGATCCAGGGCCACATGGAGGGGATACAGTTTTTGCTAGCCACTGTACCTCACTTCCTCTTGGTCTTGGGGATGCCATGGTTTTTGAAGCATGACCCTCACACCTCTTGGGCCCATCGGGAAATCCTGTTCACCTTGGAGTACTGCCAGAAACATTGTTGGCCAAAGCGGATCCCAGCGGCAGTAGCAGCGGAGGCCCAGGACTGTCCGGTAAAGTTGCTAGCAAAATACCAGGACTTTGCCAACATGTTCAACAAGAAGCAGGTGGACCAGCTACTACCACACTGACCATATGACTGTGTCATTGACCTGGTGTCAGGGGGCCCTATTCCAACGGGACGCCTCTACTCCCTCTCAGAGCCTGAGCTGGTGACTCTGAGGGATTTTCTGGAGAAGAATCTCCAGAAGGGGTTCATCTGTTCCTCCAAGTCTCCAGCTGGTGCACCCATCTTGTTTGTGTTCAAGAAGTGCAGGGAGCTGCACCTCTGCAATGACTACCAAGGATTCAACCAGATCACCATCTGGAATTGGTATCCATTGCCTTTGATCCCAGAGTTGCTGGACCTCTGGGGGGCCTACAACTTTATAAGGATTTGGGCAGGAGACAAGTGGAAGACAGCATTCCAAACATGGTATGGACATTATGAGTATACCATAATGCCCTTTGGACTGTGTAATGCCCCAGTCGTCTTTCAACATTTTGTAAATGACGTTTTCCGGGACTATTTGGACCACTTTCACATCACTTATTTGGATTATTTGTTTGATTTACTCCCCCAACCACACAGCCCATGATGCCCATGTCCATGCTGTTCTCCAGAAGCTCCAGGATCACCAGCTCTATGCCAAGCTCGAGAATTGGGCTTTTGACCTCTGAGAGGTGGCCTTCTTAGGCTATTGTGTCTCTGCCCAAGCTGTGGCCATGGACACCCCTAAGGTGGAGGTGGTGCTGTCTTAGCAACCCCCTTGCAGCAAGAGGGATGTCCAGAGGTTTCTAGGGTTTGCAAACTTGTACCTGAAGTTCATCGAGGACTACACAACACTAGTGGCTCCCATCTTCCAACTGTTGCGAGGGAAGGCACACTTTCAGTGGATGGCAGCAGTGCAGTGGTGCTTTGATGTCCTGAAGGCATGCTTCACTTCGGCTCTGATCCTGCAGCAACCGGACCTGCGAATGCCCTTTGTCATTGGGATGGATGCCTTGGACATTGCCATCTGGCTGTGCTGCTCCAGCCGACAGGGCCCAAGTTGCATCTGTTGCTTTGTGCTTTTTACTCCCAGCAGCTCACGCCTCTGGAGC
The DNA here is from genome assembly GCA_020142125.1 of Phrynosoma platyrhinos. Taxonomy (NCBI): domain Eukaryota; kingdom Metazoa; phylum Chordata; class Lepidosauria; order Squamata; family Phrynosomatidae; genus Phrynosoma; species Phrynosoma platyrhinos. The sequence goes on from CM034701.1 coordinate 342,091,721, forward strand.
AGAACTACACCATCTGGGAGAAGGAACTGTTGGTAATCAAGGCAGCCTTCAAGACCTGGTGGCATCTCCTTGAAGGGGTGGGTCACCTGGTCCAGGTGCACATGGACCCCTGGAAGTTGGAGCACTTGCAGATGGTATGGAAGCTCTCCCAGCAGCAGAAGCGATATTTTTTGCTCGCTTCAACTTCCAGCTCTGAGCCCAGAACTGGCAGGCCGACACCCTTTCCCAGGAGCGGGAGTATGCCAAGGATAGAGAGGGGGAGCTCCAATCCACCATTCTGCGGCTGAAGAACTTTGCCACCTTCCTGAGGGATGCCACTTTGCTGGACCAGATCCGTAACCTCCAGAGAATTTCCTTCACATTTTATACCTTGAGTTCTACTTGGTGAATCTGAGCTAAAGCCAGTGTGGTGGAATGGTTAAGTGTTGGACTAGAACTTAAGAAATCCACATTTGAGTCCCCTACTGAGTCACAAAACTCTCCAGGTGACCTTGAGCCTGACTTTCCTCACAGGGTTATTGTGAGAACAAAGAAGTGGGAGATCTGTTTCCCACCTTGAGCTAAAGGAAGTAAAAGTGGTATAGAAATGTTACTAATACATACCAAATAAAGTAACACCTTGATGCCTAATCAAGGGCTGGCCACTTTCTTTTACCAAATTTCAAATGCAATGTGGTGTTCTTGGGATGTATACAACAATGAATACTACTCTGTGTGTATATATGTTGATTTTTAAAATGTCATGGAATCATAGAGTTGGAAGAGACCCTGAAGGCCATCCAATCCAGCCCACTGCCATGCAGGAATACACAATCAAAGGACTCCTGACAGATGGCCATCCAGCCTCTGTTTAAAAACCTCCAAAGAACAAGAGTCCACCATGCTCCAAAGGCAGTGTGTTACACTGTTGAACAGCTCTTAGCATCAAAAAGTTTTTCCTAATGTTTAGTTGGAATCTCTTTTCCTGTAAGCCTTCTTAAAATGAATGTGCTATTAGGAATGAGAGGAAAGGTGGGCAAAAGAAGGGTCCCATACTCTTGTTCCTGGTTTTATTTGGCCACTTTTCCTATTGCTTTTCCTCTCCTCCATATCCATCATTACAAGATGCTGGGGCAGGGGTGACTCAAAACATACATACCTAGTCAGAGTTTATGATTGTTCCTTTTGGGGAAAAAAATTCTTATAAATGTCCCTGAATGGCTGGGGGGCGGGGCGGTGTAATCCACAAAGTAAAGTTTCCAAACTCTGTTATTTAGCCAACATAGAGAACTCCATCCTGAGGGGCACTTTGGAATTGCAGATGTAAGTCAACTCTCCACCTAAAGCAGGGGTAGGCAACCTTTCCCCTTTAAGGGCCGAGGGACTTCAGCTCCCAGAATCCCAGGAGCTATTGGCCAACATGGGACTATTGGCCAACATGGTTGAGGCTTCTGGGAGCTGAAGTCCCTTGGCCCTTAAAGGGGAAAGGTTGCCTACCCCTGACCTAAAGCTTTCTGTCAAATTCTGCACACAGGAGTAATTAAAAATCTCCCAGTAATAAGCAGTTGAGGTCACTTCCCTGAGGAAATTCATGAAGTTACTCTCTGGACATAAAGCTCCCTGGTTTGTTTGCTGTCCCTGTCACTTAAACAAAGCAACACAATATGATAGGTATTTACAATCTTATCAAAGCCTTCAGGTGCAGCTGTAAAATGCACACTCCAGCCAGTTTATTTTACTAGTCTAAATTGTTTCTAAATTTAAATCTGTCCCAATTACATTTCAGTCCCCCCCCCACACATTCCATGTTATCAGAGAGATTTGGGTATGTGTGTAAACTACTTTTCAAGTAGAATCCAATATAGAAATTGCTCATAATTGAGTGTGATATGAGCATAACCAGTGGGCTTGCCCAGGGGCTTAAAACAACTTGCACAATTCACTTTGCATTTTCTTTGCAGAAAAGAATGTGTGTCCTCAGACATCCATGGGTACAATCACAGCTTCCCAGCAGCAATTATTATGGCTGCTGAGATTATGGAAGCTGCTTTCAGGTAGCTGTGGCAGTATTCATAAAGGGTGTGGATCATACATTACATTCCCAATGACAATGCATTCCAGTGTGTGGTTGGGTGCATTTCTGAATGTATGAGCTTACCAACTCTAGAGGCCCAATAAACTATATCGGAATGTCTGTTGGAATTCCAAACCTCCCAAGAATGATCAAAGTGTATTTCTTGCCTATCCACAGAAAACCTCCAAGGAGATTTACAATCAAGATTAAGATTCTACATATGACATTATTAAATCTTTTAAAACTAATTATTAAATAAGCAAACTGGGTACTTCTGTGTTTCCTTGGAAAGAATCAGAGAATAGATTAATTCAAGCTTCCTATCTGGCCAGACATTCCTGGCAGCGTCTAAAAGATAATATAGATTTTACTTCTCTTGTCATTTGATCAGAATCTGTACATTTTGCAACATATCTGTAGATTCCAAGAAATGTCCTGTATCTCCTCCACAATGGGTGTGGGAACTTTTGATCTTTCACTTATTTTGGACTACAGTTTCCACAGTCCTTTTCTATTGACTATGCTGGGCTGATAAGACTTGTTAGCCCAACATTTAGATGGTTGAAGGCACCCCACCCTAATTTAACAATCTCCATGTGCAAAGGAATGTGCATTTTATGATGTGCCTGTGATCCTTCTCCAGAGAGTCTTTTTTTTCCACCATGGTGAAATCACTATATAAAGTATATTAGATGGACATTTCATTAGCTCAGCTTCACTACTGAGGTCAAATCCATTAAGCCTAAATCCTACTGGTTGAACAACTGTAAACTTTTTCAATGTCTTAAATATTAAGGGGAAGAAGTATAATTGGGGTGTTGAATGAAACCCTGCCAAGCAACCGCCTAGCTCTCCTAAAAGGGCTGGCATAACTATTGAAGTAAGCAGAGGTGGGAAATGTTATTTAGGATTGCAACTCCCAGCATCCTGAAAGCATCATGGCCACTGAAACAGATACTTTGCAGGAGGAGTGAGACAGATTAATTAGAAAGAATCCACCCCATCCCCTGTCTAAGAAAAACTGGTAGTTTGGTATCCTGTTAATTATGATGTTTTAAGTTAGACTAACAACCTAGCAACTGTTTCTTACTCACATTTATGATCATGGTACCATTGTCATAAATGTCCTCTAAATCCATCTTAAAGTCCACCAGATACATTGAGAGAAATTGTTCCATGGTGTTGGTGAATGGGACACTGAAGTGAGGAGCAATATACCAAGAACTGCAAGAGGACTGCACAGGGTTCTTTGCTTCTGGTCAGTTCACTGTCACTCACTAGTGGAAGGGGGCTGGACACATCACCTTTCAGTATCCTGGTCAGCAGCACCACAGAACTGCTGGAGGTCACTGGTTTTTAAAGTGGGTTTTCAGGTCACCCTGGGAGATGGAATGTAGCCATAACATTGTAAGATATAAATAAAACCAATAAAAATCAATAAATTATTTCACCGTGCGACACAGCCTGGGTAAAAGTTCCCTATGCTTACAGACTGTTTAGAACCAACAGGATTCCAGTCCCAAATCCAACCATACGTGAAAGTGTGAGACTGAGAGTGAAGACACATACACATTTTTCAAGAGAAGCAGCAGAGAAGAGAAAAGGTATTGCGTGGATGGAAGAAAATGATGCATGGAAAATCAGCAGACATTAACCAGTCATATAGTTGAGTCACTTACAGTGCAAAATAAGGATGTTTTTTTCCTCCCTTACACACATACAAAACAATTTATGGTTCTGTCAGGTGAATGTCTGGGTTCTTGATGAAACTTAATGAGCTAATGTCTGTAAGGTAGAGATGGCCAGTGCAAAGGAGTGGCCCCCATTACTTTGAAACTACAAAGTAGCTAGGTCCTTTTGAATGGGGTATTTTCTGCAACTATTCACTGCATTTCTGCTGAATGTTAAATACTCTGAACCCTTTGACTAAAATTTTCCTGTTGATTTAGATTTCCTATTTAAAAGACATTCGAAGACTGTTTCCCTCTTACACATGAGCAAACTAGTCCTGTTTTATAGACCTAATTTTTCCTCTAAGCATCACTAGCATGACTGGTGAAACCACTTTAAAATGCTCACTTACACTTTTTCAATTCATGGATAGCTTGAAGAAAAGCAGAAGCTGGAAACACTGGGAACGAAGATACCACATGGGCTGTAAACACAGAATCATTGTGTTGAAGGGTATCTTGGAGAGAGTTGCCAGGTCAGTACTGTTCCAGGGTCTGAAATTTCAGAACCAAAAACTGTGATTCGGGGATAATGCCTAATGATGTCATGTATCAGGCTGTAGTGATGTTTTAGAAAAAAAAGTCCCTGGTAATGTCATTAAGCATTTTAATCAAGCATAAACACAGTTGCAAATTATTCAAATATGAAACAAATGAAGAAAATACATATAACATATGCCATTCAAGTTATTACTCTCACCCTGAGAGTCCTCACCTAGGTCCAGGTTCTCAGATGGCAATTCTAATCTTGGAAGTCATCTATCCAAGCTCTTATTCAAGGGTACTCAGTACATCATACCCTCTAAGACTTGTCAGAAAATAGATGCTTTCCTGTGAAAATGTATTTAGAGATATATTTCCATGTGTTGTCAGGTTGAAAAGTCAGTTTCCACTTATACTACAGAATAGGGTGGACAACATGTGACCCCTGGGCTGTTTGTAACCTCCTGCCATTTTGGCGGCTCCTTGCATCTACTGCTGCTAAAACAGGCAAATTGGTGGAACTGCAAAAAAGTGGGCCCATTTCCCCCTTCCCTTCCCTTCTTGAAAGGAAGGAGACACTCTACCATGTCTCTTTTCAGGGCTGTATGGTGCAGGGCGGTTCTCAGTCATTCACCTACATCAGAAAATCTCTGCAGTTATTGATAAGTTTTGGTAGCAGCTGAGACAGTCACATTCCTGATGGTGGTTGCTGAATCTCAGTGATTTTGGTGGTGGGACTAGCAATGTTCTCTTGGTGGGATAGGGTCAAATGCACCTTCTTCACACTGGGAGCTTGTCCCCAATGTCATAGGAGGGTACCTCAGCTGGGTACTTTTGAAAACAATTTCGGTTCAAGTGTGGTTTTCATGAACCTGGAAAAAATGTAAAGCATGTTGGCAATTATGCAGTTTGTTGCCCTGTAGCACAGGATAGCTGAAAACACTGTTTTGGTAAGTTTGTTGCAGAAATGATCTGAATGAAAGTAGGTTCATGTCACACATGCAAAAAGGTATCACCAAATCAAACTATTACCCATCTCCACTAGCCAAGTTCAATAGATACAGTCTTCCCTTCTGATTCATGGGGGATCCATTCCGGACACACACACATACACCCCACAAATTGGGGAAATCGGCAATATTGGAGTCTCATTTGTTTTAATGGCTGTGTGCTGCTGAATGCAGCACTGTGCATGCACCACAGACACACGTACCATTTTATCCCTCCCCACTTGTCATCCATGAATGGGTGAGGCCGTGGACTCCTAGTCCGCAAATGGGGAGGGACAAGTGTACTTTTTTACTAGCATGAAGTGGACCCAGGTTTGGTGCCACCTGATGTGTGTGGGGGCTACTGGAGGGACTGCCTGTCCACCAAAGTAAAGGAGGAAAGGGGAGAGGAGGGAAGGGAGGCCTTGTCCTCCACACAGTTTCCTCATGAGGAGGGAGCTGGGTGGAGGCAAAGCCAAGAGAATCAGGCTCACCCCTTTTCCTTTGTCTCCATGTGGCTTCCTAGATGCATGGAGGTGAAGTCAGAAGGGCTAGGCTTATGCTTTCTCCTCTTCTGCTGCCTTGGCATGAAGAAAGTCACAGCAGCGAAGAAGGAGTGGGCACTGGCAGCGTCACTGTACACACACCCCACAATGAGAGAAGGGTCCAATGGTGTGTCACCTGTCTTCTGTGGTGTCACCTAGTGTGATCCGCACTCCCCAGACCCCCTTAGTGACATCACTGAGTGGATAGTATTGTATCCACATGCCACATAATTATTAAAGATGAGGAGCCTGGCAAAATAAGAAAAGTGGGGGGGGGGGAAGCACTAGTAGCACTAATTCAGCACTAGTAATGTGAATGTACACACAGGGATTCAAACCTAGACTTTTAGTGTTAGGACACAAAGCTTTCTGCCTCTGTCAGTTTTGCTTTCTCCCACAGTCAATTTTTTTTTTTAAAAAAATCCATCATTTATATTAAGAAATGTTTGGATATTGGTAAATATGAGTGAACTGAAATTCTCACCCATCTCTAGTTTAAAGTAAGTTTTTATTTTAAACAAGAGATGGATGAAAATTTCATCTGAACCTGATTTCAGATATAATAAGGGTTCTTTTTAGTTTGGAAGTGGAAGGAGGAGAATCCAGTTTCATATTCCTGATCATGCCAGAGAACAAAAAGGGAGTAGAATGTGTGACCCTCCACATCATGCAGGTGATACTAAACACAGTTTAACATCCTACCTGAAAAGGCCCACATGGATTCACATGTATTGGCACATCTTTTTAAACTATTGCCAACACAAGCAAAAATTGTGAAGAAAAATATAAGAAGAGCCATACTGAATCAGACTGAAGGCCTATCCTCCCCCCCCCCAAAAAAATCTGTTCACACACTGGCCAGTGAGGTGCCAAATGCAGAGCCTGGCACACAAGTGCTGTGCCCATACTGGCTGGGAGATTGAGACCATAGTCTAGAAACATAACTTTCTCAAGCTCTGCATATAACCAGGCTGCCCTGGCACACATAATTATTTTAAGTAGCCACCAAATGCTTGACAACTCTATGAAATAGCTGAATTTACAGAAGTCAATGAAAGCAATTCTTTGACTTCATAGAGTGGCACTGTAATCCAAATACATTCAATTGCTTGCTAAGTAAGTCTCACTAAAAACAGTGGAAGCCTCATTGTATAAAATAGAAGTTGCTTCCATAGAAATGTGTTTGAAGACAGAGATGTCAGATTGCTTTGTGATCCAAGCTGAACTTCAGTCTTGACTGATTCTGCTTTAAGCAAATTAGTCAAACTAATTAAATACACAGATGCCCAAAGTTTAACTTTAATTAAAATGCAAACTAAGCAAATCAATCTATGTTGAACATTTGCCTGTGTTTTCAAAGAGGTGCAAATTTGATTGTGAGGATTCATCAAAGAAAATGAATGCAGTTTAACCTCATTCATTCAGACCTCCCATAGCCAGTCTTCTCTATACCAAATCTGTTTTATGACCTCCTTCATTCTAGAAAAAAATTTCATGCCCTCCTGAAGTGCTATCACAAAAGAGCCTGTACTGTATTTGAAGTAGATTCATGAATTTCAACAGCCCTTTTGGTATCAAATCTGGCAGGAATAGTTTTGTGGTGATTTTCCAGTTTACAATTTACAATGTTGTGTCATTTTGCCCACTATTCTCTTTTTCTCAGGGGAATAAAATCCTTCTGCAACCATGTACTTGGCATTTCCTTTATTTTAAATCCATTTTAAACTCTTTTAAAAACTCTCTTAAAAAAAACCAACTTCAAAAGAAATACTTCCTTTTTATTATCCAAGATCTTATCATCATCCCAGATAAGGGCCAAAGGGCCCAGATAAGGGCCAAAATGTATAGTATTTGTTGTTGCACTGTGCCTTCAAGTTGATTCCAACTTATGGTGACCCTAAGTCAAACCTATTGTGGTTTTCTTGGCAAAATTTGTTAGTACATAGTTTTCACTTTTAAAATATCAGCTGCAGAATTGGGATCATGGCTCACAGAAAGGGTTTTTAACTATCCAACACCTACTATTGTTCCAAGGAAAACCTTTCTCCCTGGAAATTGCTATTTGGCCTAGCAAGGGAACTGCTTTTGGTCCAATGGAGATTAAACAAATCACAGTGGGGAAGCGTATATCTTCAGGACATCAGCACGGGAGGAAAGAGTTGAATCCCCTTTGGTCCAAAACACACTGCAGAAATAATCCAGTTTGAGGCCACTTTAATTGCCCTGGCTCAGTGCTAGGAAATCCTGTGAATTGTAGTTTATTGTGACACCAGAGCTCTCTGACAGAGAAGGCTCAATGTCTCACAAAACTACAGTTCCCAGAATTCCCTAGCTTTGAGCCAGTCTGAGTCAAAGCAGTCTCAAACTGAATATATCAACCTGTTGATATTCCAATCATCAGAATTGGCATCTTAACCAAAGCCACTGCATTGTCACTGCCAATTCAAATACCTATTTCTCCCTCATTGTTTAGCCTTTTGTACTCATTTATTTATGGTTGTGACCCATGTAGGGAGCCCCACACTTACTCTTTTAATAGTAAAAAGCAATTCCTGCAATATCAAACTGCACTTACACTAATGTGTAGTTTGGCTTGAAGCAGCATAATTAAGAAGTTAAGAACACAAGAAGAGCCCCTTTGGACAGACCAAAGGCTTGCCCACTGCTAACAAGAAAGACATGAATGCAAATGCTTGAATTATTTTGTGTGCACTTTATGTATCAAGCACCTAATACAGAAACATTATATAGGAAATCACATAAATCCTTTCATGTTTCTTTGTATGTATATACAGAGAGAAATCATCAGCAGCTTCTCTCTATCTCTTTATGCATACACACAACAGACAATAATAGCCACCAACCAAAACAATTCTCAGGCTGCCTCATACAAAAGGATTTTATTGCATGGGATTGAGAGAAACAGGGAGGGGGGAATATATAGCACAATGGTTAACAAATCTGTTCCTCACATCTGATATGAAATCCACATAAGAAATTGCTCATGTAGAAGTATTCTTTCAATTAGTGGATCATGCTGTCTGAACTGATCTCCAGAAGGTCTATTAAAAAGTCAGGTATTTCTGGATCAAGTTTGTTGTTGTTAACTGCCCTTGAGTCAGCCTCCACTCATGGTGATTCTGTGGATGAGATATCTCCAAGACTTCCTGGCCTCCACTCCTCTGCTCAAGTCCTGCAGACTTATGTCCGTGATCTCCTTGATTGAGTCCATCCATCTCGCATGTGGTCTTCCTCTCTTTCTTCTCTCCTCAACCATTTCCAGCATATTGTCTTTTCTAATTATTCATGCCTTCTCATCATGTGGCCAAAGTATGACAACCTGTTCTGAATGATGTTTGATCCCAGGTATGAGAAATCTTTAACTATTTCAATTTCTTCATTGTCTAATTTGAATATATGTAGGTCCTCTGTGGTAATTATTCTTGTTTTCTTTATGTTCAGTAGCATGCCTGCCTTTGCACTTTCTACCTTGACCTTTTTTAGCAGGTGTTCCAAGTCTCTGATGTTTTCCACTAGTATTATTGCATCATCCACATATTTAGGTTGTTGATATTCTTTCCTTCTATCTTCACTTCTCCTTCTTCTGAGTCTAGCCCTGCTCTTCATATGATGTTTTCAGCCTATAAATTGAACAAGTTGGTGATAATATGCAGCCTTGCCTGGCTCCTTTGCCTATTGAGAACAATTCTGTTTCACCATATTCTGTTCTGACAGTGGCCTCTTGTCCCGAGTACAGCTTTTTCAACTGAACTATCAACAGAACTATCAACTATCATGTTTATGAGAGCATTCCTTAGCTTTTCATGATTGATGTAGTCCAGGAGTAGGCAACCTTTTTGAGCCGGGGGCCGGGTTGCTGTCCCTCAGACAATTGGGGGGCCGAAGCACCAAAAATGAATAAATTATATATTTTACCCTGGCCCCTACTTTGATGACCCAAAAGAAACATTAATAATTTCACCTCAAAGGGATGAGTTATCCAAACTGGATTCTCCCCAGCTTCTGTCAGCTTTTCTCCACACAGTCAGTTTCAATGCTGCTCAGCCTTTTTTGATGGTTCTTAATTTTTCATGTGTCTTGGCACATTCATTCCTGGCCTGTGGTTTCCACTCTTTATAATTAGAGACAAATGGATTTTGCCACACTTGAAACTGAAAACATTTCTTTCCCAGAACCTGGAATTGTTCTGTACTAACACTGTTATGTGTATGGACCATTTCTCATTGCAGTGTCAATGTGGGACTGTGGGAATCTCCTACTAGCAATTCCTGTGAATCCACATATATTAATTAAGGGTGCTTTGTTGAACAATTGTCAGCAATTAATAGAAAGAGCAAGTTTTGAACATTTCAGTAG
>CM034701.1:342109375-342121329 GCA_020142125.1 Phrynosoma platyrhinos
TGCTTTGTGGCTTTTCTTGTCTTCTTGTTAATTTTTCTAGTTCTACTCCCACCTTCTTCAGTGACCCCAAATGGCTGAAACTACAGTACAGTTTCCTTTCTTGATCTGAGATGCACATGGTTTGCACCATTGTTTGCAAAAAGCTTGGTACAAAGGATTTTCTTCTTCAGTTCTGCTTAGGTACCTGATTCCTTTCTTCTTAAATTCTTGTTTTCACTTCTCCCTCTTGTTACCCTTTTCCTCCTGCCCCCAACTGCTGTTGAATGTCTTCTCCTTTCTTTCCCATTGTTTCTCCTCTGCAGGTCCTCCTGCCTACATTCATTTTCTCCTTCACTTGTAATTCCTTTCCTCTCTCTTTCTTGTCTTCTTATCTTGTCTTCTTGCCCTCTGACAACTTTTGCCTAAATAGCTTTCCCTCCCCCTCCCTTCTCTCAATCTCTGTTACCTTTATCCATCCCCACCTCCCATAATTGCTGGCTAAATGTCTTTTCTGTATCATTTTCTCCTTTTTCTGATCCCCCACTCTCATAGTTGTACTTATCTTCTCTCTCCTATGCAGAATACATCATGCATAATGTCATCACTATCCCTAGGTCTCAGGTTTTGGCACTGAAATTTCAGGGACTGAGATGTTTCTGACCTGGCAATACTATATCAAAAAAGAATCTTCGAAAGGATTGATCCAGGAATAAGAGGCCTTTGTTGCCATGTTTTGTACTGTGGTCAGGGAGTAAGTCCCATTAAGTGGGTTTCAGTTTAGGATAAACACTACAAGATTGGGCTATTGAGCCAGTTTTGTTTGCAGTGAAAGCAAAACTTTACTATACTCATGTTGCTCTGATATAGAGTCATGTTGCACTGATGTAATCACCATGGATGGGTTGTGAGCAGTGGAACACTTCCCCACACCACTGTAAGATAAGTCCACCCCTGACTCAGTCATGGGTGCACCACCTCCCATAATTACTATTTGTTTCCCTATCATATTGGTTCATGCAGCATGTCATACAATGGGACCATTGTTAGGGTTAGAGAAAAAATAAATCATTGCATAGAAATTTCCTCATCTATAAGTTAGCTTGTCTGCCACATTTTCATTTTGAGGCACTTCTCAGATGCTACTTTGAAGCTTGGAGATTGGGAGGAGTTAAGTGATTATGTTTGGTCTGCTTGCATGTCTTCATATATAAGAAATCCCCTTTTAAAGACTTCCTATAAATGCTTATTTGTTGTTGTGTGCCTTCATATCATTTCTGACTTATAGCAACCTTAAAGGTATCATGGAGTTTTCTGGACTGAAAATGAAAATTCAGAGGAGATACTGGGCCTTTACAGACTTTCAGAAATAATGCAGCTTGAGTCCACTTCAACTGTCCTGGCTCAGTGCTAGGGAATCATGGGAACTGTAGTCTATTGTGGCATCAGAGCTCTCTGACAGAGAAGGCTCAATGCCTCAGAAAAAACTACACTTCCCATGATTCCTTAGCATTGAGCCAGGGCAGCTAAAGTGGACTCAAGCTGCATTATTTCTGGCAGTCTGTAAAGGCCCACTCTCAGCACAGCTGCTTGAAAGTTTTGTTGCCTTTTTAGTATCACACCAATCCCATTCTTTTAGCACCTACGTCCATGATTACAGCCTCCATACTAACTGACAAACAGTTGCTGCCCATGCTATGTTAAATGACACACCAGGTCATGGGGACAGTACCCTAGATTTATGGCAAGAAATGGAATTCTATTCATCATCTATAGTGTGGGCAATATTCCCATGCACAGTCCAATCACTGGGATCACATCTTGCCAAATCAGAACCAATGTTCTTTTCTATTGTCATTTTCTATGCCTACTGCTGCAAGTTTTGTGCTCAGAATCCCTTAGCAAGTATAACCAGCATGACCATATTGGCTGGTGGGGGTGGGGGTGGTCTAGGAGTTGTAGCTCAACAACTCTGAATAATGTCGAGCCAACTGGACAAAATAACAAGATAATTTCAAAGTACATGCATTTGTTGAACTGTAAATGCAACATGTCCTGGCTGTTGCCTTACTGACTGAAAAATGCATGGGTCTCTAGGAGGCACCACTTGCTTCTAAATTTAATTAATTGGTATTTTGGGAAGACCAATTCCAGCTTACTGGATCTGTCATGCTCTCCTTCTCCAGTATTTGGATGCTTCTCAGATGCAGCTGCCCGATTGCCACTCTGTGAAAGAGTTTGGCTGGAAGAGGAGTGGGCAGTAACTATACACCACACCTGAAGAGGCTTCCAACTCTACTTGCAATCCACAAAAACATTGCCCAAGTTACTAGCCAGCATCCATGGCAGTTCATGGAGGACAAGTACATTCCACTCAGATTCCCTCAGCTCTGCAGCTGTCTTTTTTGGGAAGACACTTTCAACAAGCACATGCAATGGTCACTCAGCACATGGGATGGCACCCAAGTTAGAACAAAGAAGTATACTAAGGCGAGCAACTTTCTCAGACCAATGGCTGGGAGATATCCAAGGAATGCAATGAGAATATGATTCTGCTGCGGTCCTGCCAGGGCCTTGGGGAATCACATGCCCACATGATGCTTAATATGCTATGTGCTTCCTCTAGGCATCAGTTGCCAAGCTAGGCCTTAATCTGGGAGTCTAACATTTTGAATTAGGAAAGATTCCAACAAAGAGAGCTGGAAGCAGTTTGATACGCCTTCCCATGGCAAGCGATAGATTTGGCTTATAGTGATATCTCTTCAGTCTCTCACCATAGATTGGCATGTGAAGGGCCTTTTTGGCCGTAGGTCCATAGCAAATGTGGCTACGGCTTTGCCCTGAATATTATTTGCTTGTTTACTTACAAGTCTCTCTCTCTCTCTCTGATAGTGTGTGTATGGGTGTGTGCATGTGTGTCACAGAGAGAGAGAGAGAGAGAGAGAGAGTGAAAGAGAGAGAGCATGCACACAAGAGAATAAGAAAACTGGCTCCCTTCTGCTTTTGTTAGAAATGGTTAGCTAACTACTTTGCCAAAAATGGCATATCCCAGTGCAATTATCACATGCTCTCAGTAACTATTCAGGGTCAGCTGTGCTTGTTTTTCATAAGAAAAGATAATTGCAATTTAAATATTTTCTCATTCCCCAGTATACCCAATTTACTTCATCTTACTTCTTCCTCTATACACCAATATGCTTTCAGTTAGATATATACTGCCATGAGAAGTCAAGGGGACTATAAAGTGCTAAAAGCTTAGCAATGGAAGACAAAAAATTTTTTTAAAGCAAATATCTTGCCTAATGTTCCCCTCTTTAAAACTCCTTATCTCCACCTACAGTCCCACCACCATCATAGCAGTTCTGTCTCAGTTGGACAGTATTCTTCTAAACCTCTCAGCCAATAAGAATTTTTTTAAAAAATGTATAAATAACTTAATACAAAGATTTTATTACCACAAAAAATCATAGAGGCAAAGAGTAATACTTTTTAGAGTTTTAGGTTGTGGATATATATATAGCAGTTTCATATCACTTTTAATGGCCACAGGTCTATCCCGTGGAATCACAGGATTTGTAGTTTGGTAAGGAATATAGAATTCTTTCCCAGGGCATTCTAGTGCAGAGGTTCAGGAGGAGTGCATTACATTCCCTAGCATAAACTTAACAAGACCTCACCAAATTACAAATCCCAAGAATCTATAGGATAGACTTATAGTAGTTATAGTGGTACCAATGCACTATAACTATGCAATGTAAATGCAGCTCATGCTGAACATGAGTCCAGTGTGATGTGGCAGCTAAAAAAGCCAATGCAATTCCAGTCTATATCAATAACAACATAGCCTCTACATCGATGGAAGTAATAGTACCACTTTATTCTGCTTTAGTCAGGCCTCACTTGGAATACTGTATCCAGTTCTGGGTACCACATTTCTAGAAGGATATTGATAAGCTGGAACATGCCCAGAGGATAGTAACCAAGATGATAAAAGGTCTGAAAATTAAACTTTATAAGGAATGGCTTAGAGAGCTAGGTATGTTTAACTTGAAGAAGAGAAGGTTGAATGGTGACATGATAGCCATCTTTAAAGACTTGAAGGGATACCATATGCAAGGTGGAACAAACTTGTTCTCTGCTGTTCCAGTTCCTATGAATCAATGGATTCAAACTGACAAGAAAAAAGTTTCTACCTAAACATAAGGAAGCACGTTCTGAGGGTGTGAGCTATTCAACAGCAGAATAGAAACCTTGGAGGGTGGAAAACTCTCCTTTAGTGGAAGTGTTGAAATATGCATTGGTCCTCTTTCAGGAGCATTGTACTTGTATGGCATTAGATTGGATCAGATGACTCTTGTGGACCCTTCCAACTCTATATTCTGTGATTCTATGAAGGCTCTTCTTCAGTCTTGACATATGTAAGCAACATTCAGGTAGGAATGTTGCCAATATAGGAAGGGGGCTCTTCCATGAGACATTCTCCAGAATGTTACATCACTAGCCGTTTAAGATTAAGTACAGTGATCCCTCCACATTTGCTAGGGTTAAGGGTGAAGGACCCCTGTGAATGTGGAAAAACCATAAATAAAAAAAAACAATTCTTTTTATCTAAGAGAACACCTCTCTAGGAATCTCCAGATCCTCCAGTACAACTCTGTGGTAAACAACTGCCAGATGGTAATCATCAAATCATGCTGGAGGACCTACAAATGCCTAGAGAAGTGTTTTCTCTAGGAGCATCTAGGATCTCCAGCACTATGGTCAACTTCTGGTAGAGTTGCGCTGGAGGACCTAGAGATTCCTAGAGAGAACATATTAATCAAAAATGCAATTAATCAAAGCCGCAAAAGTCAAAGTCACAAATGTGGAAGGTCAACTGTACTCCAAAGGAGAATTCTTGGATGTTGGTGCAAAGTGAAGACTTCAAAGGGCTGATTCACACATCCGTGTTCAAAGTGCATTATCACACTGATAAATAACTCAACTGCTTCTCAATGGGATACAGGTGGATTGTGGGATGCAGGTGGGTATTATCACACCAAAGTTGCCACTGATTCTGTTGGGTGAGTGCAACCCAGCTGCATCTCAGGTCCAGGTGTACTTCGGAGGCCGCTTGTCAAAGATGGGAAACTCCTGGCCTCCGAAGCATGCCCGGGACCACGGATGCAGCTGGGTTGCACTCGCCCGGTGGAATCATCAGAAACTTTGGTGCGATAATACCTGCCTGCATCCTGCAGCCTGACTGTATCCTGTTGGGGAGCAGTCAGGCTACTTGTCGGTGCAATAAGACCCTAGGTTGGACTGTAAGATAAGCAAATTTAGGGAAGTTTTTTTGCATTCCCCTGCAAAATTTCTTCAGGTGATCTGGGGTCTGATGGAAACAATATGGGATTGGTCACAGGAGGCTATGAAAGGAGAAGAAATCAGGTGAAACTGGAGCAAGTTGTTCCAAGATTTATACAAGTAACTCTCTTGGTTGCTTGGTTCCTTCTGGGCTCAGTTTAACTGTCATGGTTCAGTGCTATGGCTTCTAGAAACTGTAGCTTTGTGATAAATTCAGCCTTCTCTGTCAGAGAGCTCTCATGGCATAACAAGCTACAATTCCCAGAATGCCATAGCATGGAGCTAGGGCAGTTGCAATGATGTCAACTTGGATGATTGCTGCAGTGCAGATACAGCCTAAAGTACTAAAGGGCACGAGATCCAAATAACTTAATAGTGTCTCTTCCTCATATGAATCTGCCTGTGATTATGATCTTGTGCAAAGGTCTTTCTCTAGA
The DNA here is from genome assembly GCA_020142125.1 of Phrynosoma platyrhinos. Lineage (NCBI taxonomy): Eukaryota > Metazoa > Chordata > Lepidosauria > Squamata > Phrynosomatidae > Phrynosoma > Phrynosoma platyrhinos. The sequence continues at coordinate 342,115,132 of CM034701.1, forward strand.
TGCCTGCCTTTTTGGGTGGTATGTTATTTAACAATTAAAAGGTTTTTCTTGGCAGAGTCCTCTCTAAAGAGGTTTGCTGGCTGCCTATGCTATCTTTTTGGTGGCAGGCAGAAATGTTTTTATATGCTCAAGCATTTTAATCTGTTGTAAATTTTGATTGTTATTGCTTGTGATTGTTTTTTTAAAAAAATATTGTATTTGTTTAGCTATTTAATCTGGGTTATACAGCACTCAGATATCCTAACTCGGATAAATGGCAATATACATTTATTTCCCAGCAACTCAGAAAGCATATTGTATTTGTATGGATTCCATCTATGGGCTGGGGTCCCTGTCAGTGCTAAAGTTCTCCAGTCATGGAAGATATATTCATTAAGTTTGAATCTGAATGCAAAATTATGGGCTTTCAAACCAATACTTGGATGAAACTCATAGTTATCATTTGAAATTTTGCACATGTTTGAATGTTGCAATGGAATTTTCCAGTCCAAAAAAAAAAAAGCACACAAAGTGTGTTTATTAGAGGAAAGCACACAAAGAACTCATAAATTGGTGAAAATAATATTTAAAAACTCACAGTTGGAAAACTGATTATAAAATATGTGGATATTAGGTAAAACTGCTAGTAAAAATAAATGGTTTGGGGAAATGCTCACAAATTGGCACAGGTTGATACTCCTTCATGCTTGGGACCAGAAGTGTTTTGGATTTTGGATTTTTTATCCAGATTTTGGAATACCTGTATTTGCATTTACAAAATGAGATATCTTGGAGATGAGACCCAAGTCTATACATGAAATTTATTTATGTTTTGTATACATCTTATACATATAGCCTGAAGATAATTTTATACACAATATTTTTAATTTTGTTCATGAACCATCAGAAAGCAAAGATGTCTGTATCTCAGTCACCCGTGTGGATTTTGGAGTATTTCAGATTTTGGAATTCTGAATAGGGATACTGAACCTATATAAATTTTCTTGTGGTGTTAAAAAAATATTCACTAATTGGGGAACAAACAAACTAATGAGCAAAAATGTTCATGATGAAACACATGTAATTCAAGAGAAATAAGTAACTATCAGAAACCAAAACTGAATTGACAGATAGGTACATCTTTTCACCTAGAAAAATCTCTTCAACTATAGTAGACTTTCACATGCATGTAGGCTCTTTCACACCTTCTGAGAATCACATGTTGAAGTGGAGCTTGACATGGAGACACTGCTCCCATATCCCTATCAGATGACCATGTGAATAGCATTCATGTGAATGAGGCTGTTGCCGCTCTGCAGAATTAATGCAGTTTGATACCTCTTTAACTGTCATGGCTCCATGCTGTAGAATCCTGGGTTTTGTTGTGGTGCCAGAGTTCTCTGAAAGAGAAGGCTAAATATCTCACAAAACTACACATTCCAGTATTCAATAGCATTGAACTGTGACAGTTAAAGTGGTGTCAAACTGCATTAATTCTGCAGTGCAAATGCAGCCTGAATTTACCCAGGAACATCTTTGCAAAGTCTTCTGAACTGGAAGGAAAAAGTAATGAAATGTTAGTATCTTAGTCAACAAATTATATGGAAAACAGGGCCAAGCATTTATTTGCAAAATAAAGGACAACAGAGGTTGTGAAAGGTGTGGTGTTTAAAAATAGACATAGGAGTTCAAGTGAACTGCCTGACATTAATGGACTTCACTTCAGAGAAAACAACCTGATATCCTATTGCACAATAAATGGTTATGTTAAGTGAGGAGTTCTGTCACTCACCTGATAGAAGTGTATCTGGCATACAACAGCAGTGCTGAGAGAGAGAAAACAAGGCTGCATAGACCTCTGTGTCACCCAGCTACCATGATGCTAGGATCAACTCTATATAAAAAGCACAACCTGGGCCCAGGTCAAGTCATTCAGTGTAACAAAAGGCTTTGACAAATAATACAATATGTACCAGAAAATGAGCAAGTTCTCTCAGGTCCAGGAGTATTATTACTGCATCTATGGATCTAGGCACTGAAGAGAAAATCCTTTCACAAAGCCAGTTGTGGGAGTAGAGGCTAGGGAAAAGTTCATGCAAGCTCTTGAAAGCAGGAAAATCACAGTTTAAGTAAACTTTAGAAAAACACGTTATTCAAAAGAGGTCAGAAAAAAGGAGGTCCTTCTTATGTTGAAGAGGATTTTTAAAACAAGAACACCAAAACAACACTTCGGGGCTAAACAGATGGCCCCTTAAGAGCAGTGTCCCTCCAACCCTTTCCTTGCCAGATCAGACCTGTGGCAATTTTGCATGCCACAGCTCCAATCCGGCACTTTGTCACTCTTTTTTAGAGCGGCAAAAAGTTACCCTTGCTGCTGTGGTGGCAGCTTTTCCATGCCCCTTTGGTGCAGCGTGTCTGAACGCTGCACCAAGGGAGTGCCCTGCCCCCGCCTGCTGGGTGGAGGGGCTGATGGCATGACGGTGGCATCAGTGCAGAGTCAGGGTGGCTGGAGTGTAGTCACCATGCCCTGATTCCACCCCCAGGCCAGCCCTTTTGGCTGGTTTGTACAGGGGCTTCGTTCTCTGAAAAATGCAATGCAGAGTACAGTTGCACTGTTGGAAGATTTTTGCATTCTCTTTCCCCCTCCTTAGATAGATAGGGATTTCATTTGTGCAAATCCTCCCTCTCTCTCACATATTCAAACTGATCATGTGATGTAGGTTACTCCCTCTTTGGGACTAACAGATTTTCTCTCACAAGTTTTTCAACTGAGCTGTTTCCCACTTCCTCCTCTTTCAACTTTGTTTTGAAAGATAGTGAGATAAAGATTTCTTTTCTACCTGAACAATTCACTAGCTAGATTAAGATATAGCCTTTTGTGTAAATATAGATTAAAGCCATTGTTTTAAACTACAAACTATGTCAGTATCCGTTCTTAGGAAAGCATAGTTAGGCAAAGGCACGTTTCTGTTACTCTGCTAATTTAAAGCCAGAGTCTGACAGGCTTGGCTTTCGTATTTTGATATTTAAATATTTTTGTTACTTGAAAGGGCTGAAGCCTTAGGAAACTTAAATTACCCCACATACACTCATGTTCTGCTGGCATCATTCACACATTCAGCTGGTTGGCCACCATGTAAACAAAATGTTTGACTGGAGATAGGACTTTGGCCTGATCCATGATGGATCCTCTTATGTTCATATCTATATAGTCTCCTGTAACAAAAGTCTAATCTGCACTGCAGAAGCAATGCAGTTTGATTCTGTGTTAACTATCATGGCTCCATGCTATGGATTCCTGGGGTTTGTAGTTTGTTGTGGCACCAGAGCTCTCTGACAGAGAAGGCTAAATATCTCAATAAGACTACCAATCCCAGAAATCCATAGCACCAAGCCATGGCAATTAAAGCAGCATAAAACTGCATTATTTCTGCAGATTATAAACCAGATTATTAGATGGCATGAATCCTTTTCAGTTGATCTTGCCCTACATAATATGGTGATGGGCAGACACAGGGGTGTGCATCCTGCCCCCCTTTGTGTTCCTGTTCCCTGGCTGTGCTTCCTTCATGTGTTAGATGAGGGTTAAGATCTTTCACTGAATGGGCAGAGCATACCAATCCACCCACACATTCCTGTGTCTTCCACTAGTAACTGTTAGCCACCTGTTGCTGCTGACTTGTTTTACTGGGGAAACAATTCAGACTATGAAAAAGCAGTTGATCTCAGAGATTTCTGAGAAAAAAAGAGACTATCTTTTTGCACAGAAAATATCATTTTCTGTGCTAAAAACAGAGGATGGCAATGGCAAACCCTCTCCAAATAAACTTTAGAAAACCCTAAGATAGGTTTACCTTAAGGTCACCATAAATCAGAATCAACTTGAAGACAAACAACACACACACACCTGCATATTTGCTACATGATAATGGGCTGTTACATGTTTGAAAACATCTGCATGCAGACACATACTCCCACATGCACAACTTCATGGAGAATTTTATTCATGTTCATCATACTTGTATATTGGTTCAAAGCAAAATCAGAATCAGGCAAGCTGTTGGGATTGTGGGACCCACAAACCTATGGAAACCCACCCCAAAATATCCATCACCAGATAAATGTCCATCATTAAGCACTGCCAATTGGAAGGTTTCAATCCTGACCTTTCCTTTGCAAAAATCTATTCACCAAGCAGTAGGAGTATTATCAAGGTATCTTTTAGGGTGTGTTTGTCAGTCACAGCAGGCATTAACAGCACTCTAAAAAGCATATGCCCAGTGGGAGGTATCCACAGTAACATGGCACATTTATGCAGGAAAGGGTAAAAGGTGAACTTGTGTTTCCTCTCACCAAAGTGCAAAGAGATGAAAAATGAGCAAGTGCAGTGACCAAAGAATGCTGGTGGTACATCAAGACAGGGTGAAGAAATATCTTAAGTAATTGGATACATGAGGACCAAACAGGATTTCTCCCAAAACGTAATATGAAGGAAAATATAAGAAATCTCCTGAATCTGATCGAATATCATTCTAAAAAAATAGACAAAAAACTAGCTTTACTCTTTATCGATGCAGAGAAAGCATTTGATAAAGTTAATTGGAAGTTCATGTTTAAAATATTGGAAAAAATGAATATGGGAGGAAATTGTATAAAATGGATTCAAAATATATATAATAACCAAGAGGTGGCCCTAGTAATTAATGGAGAAAATACAAAAAATATAAGGTTAGACAAGGCTGTCTTTTGTCACCCCTGCTATTTATAATTACCCTAGAGATATTAATGCAATTAGGAGAAATGCCAAAATAGAAGGAGTTAAAATTAAGAATAAAGAATTTAAATTACGTGCTTTTGCCAATGACCTATTGATTTCTTTAGAAAATCCAGTAGAATATATAGAAGAATTATTGGAAACCTTTCACAACTACAGTGTTGTCTCTGGATTATCAATAAATAAAGAAAAAACAAATATGATAACTGTGAATGTATCTGAGGAAGAAAAACAAATATTGAAAACAAAGGTAAATTTTCAATGTGTATAGAAAACAAAATATCTGGGTATATATATTACAATGAAGAACTCAAATGTATTCAAAAATAATTATGAGTCAAAATGGAAATAAAGAAAGACCTAGAAAAATGGACAAGATTGGGGTTATCATGGATGGGGAAAATTTCAGCCATCAAAATGAATATATTTTGGAAATGATTTTTTGAATCAGAATTTACTTATTATTATTATGAATGATAGACTTTTTCAAAATTGGAACAAAGATATATCTAAATTCCTCTGGTCTGGTAAAAGAACTAGAGTAAAATTCAATCTGCTTCATGATGAAATAAATAGAGGGGGTTTAGCATTAACAAATTTTAAAGTTTACTAATATGCATGCACAATGGATTGGATAATGGATTGGCTGAAATTGGAAAATAGAAGGTTATTACAATTGGAAGGGGATGATCTCAAATTTGGGTGGCATGGATACCTTTTTTTATAATACATTGGAAGCTAACAATGATTTCAATGATCATTATATCAGAAAATCTTTCTTACGTATCTGGTTAAAACTTAAACCAAAACTGAGTATAGGAGTTCCAAAATGGGCTTCTATAAATGAAGCCTTTTTCAGGATGACACCTTTAAAAGATTCACAGTGGGTGACTGACCCCCTAAGCAGATGGCTCAAAGGGCCGTCTTGGGGGCAGGGAAGGGGAGGAAGAAGAAGAGCAGATAAAACCCCAAATGATTAAGTGGGCCCAGAACATTGGATATTCAATAAGTTTAGCACGATGGGAGAAGACATGGTCTAAAAGACTAAAATATACAGTCAATTATAATCTAAAATAAAATTTCTATAAAATGTTATATAGATGGCATTTAATGCCATTTAAATTGTCCAAAATTTATAAAAAGGGAAAAAAAATAAATGTTGGAAGTGTGAGAAAGAGCTGGGTACTTTTTACCACATTTAGTGGGAGTGTAAGTATGCAAAATCCTTCTGGAATGAAATACATGGTGAAATGGAAAAGATACTGAAAATATTCTGAGAGATACTTACTCTGTATAAACCAAGAAGAAAACCTGGAAAAAGATTATGGTAGACTTATATTTTATATGACAGCAGAAGCCAGGGTAATCTATGCTTCTAAATGGAAACAAAAAATTATTCCAGGAATACATGAAGGGATTTGGAAATTATATGAGTTAATGAAAAA
>CM034701.1:342161489-342173419 GCA_020142125.1 Phrynosoma platyrhinos
TTGGATTCTGCCTGCATTGGACCCCATGTGATAAGGTCCTAAGAAAGATCAAGGATGAAAGTGCAAAATCAGGCTTACTGTTGAACATAAAGAAAACAAAAAATAATGACCATGGAGAATCTAGACAAATTCAACCTAGACAATGAAGAAATAAAAATAGTGAAAGAATTCTCATACCTGGGATCAAATATTAAAAGAAACAGGGACTGTTGCCAGAAAATCAGAAGAAGACTATAATAGGGAGGGTGGTTATGAAAGAACTGGTAAAGATCTTAAAATGCAAAGATATACTGAGCACAAAAGCTAGGCTCATAAAAGCCCTTGTATTCCCTATTACCATGTATGGATGTGAGAGCTGGATAGTGAAGAAACAAGATAGGAAGAAATAAATGCATTTGAGATCTGGCACCAGGGAAGAGTGCTGAGGATACCATGGACAACCAAAAAGACAAATAAATGGATCCTAGAGAAGATCAAGCCAGAAATTTCCCTTGAAGCCACGATGACAAAATTTAGGCTGTTGTACTTTGGACACATCATGATTAGGCACAACTCACTGGAAAAAACAATAATGCTAAGAAAGGTTGAGGGAAGTAGAAATAGAGGAAGGCTGAATGCCAGATAGATGGAGGCACTGTGTTCACTGAGGAAGACTTCCAATGATTTGAGAGGGAATATTTTGGGGAAGCTGGAGCAGTCTGACCAAAGAGGCTGTCTATTTCTTCTTCTTCTTCTTCTTCTTCTTCTTCTTCTTCTTCTTCTTCTTCTTCTTCTTATAATTATTATTATTATTATTATTATTATTATTATTATTATTATTATTATTATTAATAAATTTATTTGTATCCTGCCCTTTGGGAAAACCAATCCAGGTGGCTCACAACAATAAAATCATACATAAAGCCGAAAACATTTCCTTCCCCCGCTTAAAACAGTATTAAATCAATACAAATTTAAAAACACAATCAGACAATTTAAAAACATAATAAAAGACATAACATTGGCCCATAGCAATATTCTTCGTAGATGGGGCCACGAGAAGAACATTGGGGTGGGAATACCCGAGGCCGGGATAATTAGTCTGGAAATGCCTGCCGGAAGAGATCCGTCTTGACAACCCTTTTGAAACTGTCTAATGATGTTAATTGACAGATCTCATCTGGCAGGCCGTTCCAGAGTCTGGGGGCGACAACTGAAAAAGCCCTCTGGGAGGTAGCCGCAAGCCTTGATTTTGGAGGCTACAGCAAGTTACTCCCAGAGGACCGGAGGGCGCAGGGAGGATTATAAGGGAGGAGGTGGTCCCTGAGATAGTTTGGACCCAAGCCATTTAGGGCTTTAAAGGTAATAACCAACACCTTGTACTGGGCCCAGAAGCTGATAGGCAGCCAATGGAGGGACCTCAAGATTGGAGTGATGTGGTCCCTCCTAGTTGTTCCTGAAATAAGTCTGGCTGCCGTATTTTGTACCAGCTGTAATTTCTGAACCTAGCACAAGGGTAGCCCCATGTAGAGCGCATTATAAGAAGACATCAGTGAGAATGCATCCTTTATTTGGGAAGCATGTTTACCTTGGGAGGATGCTCTTGCTCTGCCCCAGAGTGCCTATTGTTTTAATTGTTTTAATTTAACCTATTGTTTTCAATTTTTTCTTATTGTTTTAATTTAGGTTTTAATTGAGACCTGTATTTAATGTATTTTAATGGGTTTTTTAAAATATGTTTGTTTACATTGTTTAGCTGTTTATTGTCAGGGGTTGTACTTGATTTTAGATATAAGCCGCCTTGATGGTTATGGCAAAAGGTGGGGTATAAATAAATTTATTATTATTATTATTATTATTATTATTATTATTATCATCATCTATTAAGAAGATCATGGGTAGGAATGTGAAGGAACTAAGCAGAACAGTGGAGGACAGAGGGTCTTGGAGATGTTTCATCCACAGGGTTGCCATGGTCAAGATCGACTTGAGGGCAGTTAACAACAAACTAGGAGGCATTTGTCTGAAAGCATCCAATATTTCTGTAAGCTTGTTGGATGAGTAGATATCCTCTTTCCCTCTTTTGAAGGCATTGAACAAACATTTGACAAAAAAAAAATCGAGTTTCCACCAGTTCTGATTTAGATCTCTGGATTTCTGCCATGTCTGTGACATTATTTCCTCATTGACAAATCTTGCTTCTGCAAGAGAACCAGCCATTTCAAGAACAGGACAAATATTAAGTGAAGATGCAATAAACTTACTTTGTTTGAGACTATACTATATTTTCTATTTTTAGACTTTAATAATAAGCACTACTAAAAGAAAGTCTCATCCCTGAAACAGCTGAGCAGACAGAGATAGATAGATGATAGATAGATAGATAGATAGATAGATAGATAGATAGATAGATAGATAGATAGATAGATAGATAGATAGATAGATACCGGTAGAGGTGAATCAATATATTGGTTATTTCTGTATTACACATTTAAAAACACACTTTGTTTGCTGTTCTGCACTGGTTTTGTTTAACATCATTTTTAAAAACTTGGTTTATAAAGTCACTATGGAATCAAACATTCTGTTATTTGTGTGTTCTAAGCATGTTTTATTCAGCGTATGAATAAATGTGGTCAAATGAAGGTACTGAACTTAATCATCTTTATGCTTCCAGGAGGAGTCCAGAAAGACAAACACAGAGTTTGCTGAATTTATAGCTTACTCACCTGCTAAAAGAGGGCAGGAGGAGGCAGAGTCACTAGAAAGTGTGTGTTTGAGGATGGCATAATATAGAAGAGGGCCACGTGCAGGCGAGACAGGGTGTCTGGTCTATCCACATAACTGTCACACATAGGTGACCTTCATGAAATATTCCAGTGAAAAACTTTCAGGCGATTAGACTGGTGCAAATGGCATAGATTACTCCTGTGGAACTTCTGAAATATGTGAACCTTAGAACTGAATCAGAAGAAGTGTAATGTGAGAAACAAGCAAGAGATATGCAGACTTTGTGTGAATGGCATGTTTGGTATAACACAATGAGATTAGGTTCAAAACTATTACCAAACTTCTGAGCCCTATTTTTGATCAATCATTGTGACCAAAAATGTGAAGATTTTTTCATTATTTGTTTTGTTTCTGTAGTTGTTTGGAGTATAGACATGCGCAGCTAATCAAACAATATTAGTATGGAAAGAGGTGTGAAGTCTGTGAGAGTAGTTTTGTTCTGATTATAGTAGGTATAAACATTGCTAAACTTGCAAAATTTTGGTCTGATTCCAGTAAGTATCAAGTGATGTTTGAAGTTTAATTCTCAAATTTCCACATTCTTTTCAATGGGAATTCAGAAGGATATTATATTCAGTGGTAGGATAATTGAAAAACTGTACATTTTGATCTTGTTCCATTAACAGTTTTAGAGTAGCTATCAGAACAGAGGTCATAAGGAGTTGTACAGCATCTTGAAGAACATGTGCAACACCTTGTGGAACAGATTGTGCAGCTTTGGAATGCTGTGCACAAGCGGAATCAAAGTACTGGATTTCACAGTTGCACAAAAAGAAAAATGGGTTTCTGCAAGTGGTTAAAAATGTTTCACTAGAGGAATAATAGAACTGGCTACAACCCAGATATTTTGTTTTACTTTTTCAATGTTTCTTACAGTCCATTGGAAAAATGTAACTGGTCAATGTGGCAGGCAAGAAGAGAAGAGACATTTAAAAATATTGGTGAATTGGAAAGAAATCATCTTCTGTAACACTGTCAAGAGAACCAATCTGGTACTGTGCAGGAAAATACATGCATATCCTGCCAAAATCAACTGTAGGAACTCATGCTTGGAAAGGGCATATGAACACAGAGAAAGATCACATGTACATATCAATCTATAAATGTCCGTCAACAAAGTATCTATCTCCTCATCGTTCTGATATGCCATACACATCTGAAGTAATGCTATACCCCCTTAGGAATACAGTCCTAAGATAATTTTTGTATAGGCCACATAACAGCAGAGGATCTTCAATACAAGTGGCTGCTGTTTAAATTTCATGATTAGTGTGTGTGTGTGCGCGCGTGTGCACATGTAGGTGTAATCTGCCAATAATCCTTAGTGTTATATATATATATATATATATATATATATATATATATATTGAATACACAATTTGTTGCAGAGGGTTTGATGTTTTCCCTCAAAATAGTATTTTGTAATATTGCATTTCCCCTGCACTCTTGCTAGGAAAAATGTCTTTATTTTCTCAGCTACCAGGTAAGTTGTAATAGTGATGGCTATATGAATTTCAATAACACAGGTATCAATAATATGTACCATGAAGCAAAGTTGGAAAGATAAATTTTTTTTAAAATGGTTTTTAAAAACATGTTTCTCAAGTGTGAGGAAACCCTCATGAGAAGGATCATGGACTGCCATGAATCTTTGCAATTGGGAACATATTTTGTGCAAAATGTGTACATCATGGGATTTTGCACTGAAAACAACATTTTCTCTGCATAGGAAACAGCATTTTCTGTGCCAAAATAACAACTTTGTGCAGAAAATGCTGTTTTCTGCACAAAAATCCCTTTTTTTTTGCACAAAAACCCAAACTTACAAATGTTATGCAGAATAAGCCCCAAACTGCAATTTTCAAAGACTTTATTGCAATTGAAAGAAAATTCCAAAAAATATTTATTGCTTTCTTCGATAATGAAATCAGTGAAGAATTACATCCCAACTGTACACTAGTGACCTGCAATATAACTCTCTTCCTGTACTAGTATCATTTTATGATACTAGAATGTGCTGAGCTGGATTCAAGGTCTATCCCAAGGCAAGCCTGGAGTTCCATGATGCTTCTTCTGGAGCCTCCTCCCAAAGTTTCTTGTATTATGATGCCTGCAGTACAGAAATGCTTCCTGAAAGCAGTGGTTTATGGAGGGTGGGGCAGTGGGTGCAGTCCACTCAAGGTGTAAACTTAGGTATATCACTGCCTGAATGGCCCTTCCACTCACCAGCTGAAAGTGCATGTTCTTTGGCAGTCAGGATACATGCCAAGCTGTTGCTGCTTTGGGCATGCATGTGAGGCTAGAATGGAGGGGGAGGGGAGAATGGGTATGTATACAAGGTTTGTTTGCTTGCTTGCTCACTTGCAGCTGAGCACACAATCACACACACACTGTCCTTACTATATCCTTGTCATCTTTTCTCATTTTTTTCCTCCTTAAATTCTCAAATTGCCCATGACCTAATCCTTTCTTTTCATTTCCCAAAATGTTTTGGAAGGAAAGTTGGAATCTGAAATTAGCATTTTTAAAAAAGACTTGGAGGCCTCTATACATTTATTTAGAGCTGACTCCTGATCACTAATTAAAGATTTATTTTTTAAAATAAATTAGGAAGCTAATTCTCCATGGGTAGTTTTGCACAGCTCCATCATATGCATCTTGATTCATCAACTCAGTCCTATTGGTGCTTACTGTCAGGTTGATGTCCATTGGAATTGGCAACCTTTTAATTCTCAAATAAAAAGAGCCAGGACTTCTAATGTGATAGAAAGGTCTCCACCAAATCTAATTAAGACCAAAATTAATTAAGAAGTCAATAAAGTGGTACACATCTGCATGTTACAAAACCTCAGTGCATTCAGGAAGAGAAGGACAGTCCCCTTTGCAGGAGGGGAATTTATGTCTGAAAATTAGATTAGATCAAAGGGGTTATCTTTAGCTAAAAGTCAATAAGCTAACAAGGTATTCCATTATTAATAATTCCATTGTTGTTGTCTTCCTATCTAGATTATTAGAGAGAGGCTACAAGGCTTTCTTGGAAGGAAGTTAGGGAAGTATACCAGTGAGGTATTGATCTGGGACTATGGAAGACAAGGGTTTGAATTCCCAGGCAGATTCTTTGGAGATTATCAGATGGGGGTGGGATGGGGGGAGGCATACTCCCAGCACAGTAGTGCAATGGTACTGAAGATTTTCAGATGACATTGCACTTATCTAGGACTTAACCCACGAAGAACTAGCAATGCTCCAGCAACAAAAACATAAGTGCAAGGTGTCTGAAAATCTTCGGCACCATCGTGCTACTTTGTTGGGAGTATGCCTTTTACTCCCGGCTCCCCACCCCCATAATAATCTTCTATGTGTGCCTCATTGGCATTGAAGTGGGCAACTGTGACTCTCCAGATATTCATGTCCTATATATCCATCATCCTCAACCACCTGAGGCCAAATGATGCTAATGAAATTTCCCCACCTTTCTAAGCAACCATACATAGGACTGCACTTGAACCCCTGATGATTTTTTTGAAATAGAATTTCACCTCCAAGTAAGCCTGTTTAGATTTCAAGCCAGTTGAAGCCTACAGTCCTGTGCATAACTATCACACACTAAGTCCAACTGAGTTCAGGGGGACTTCCTTCTGAGTAATTACAGAGAGGGAAGTTCAGTTCTAAGTAAAGGCACAATGCTACCAAACTTAATTATCCATAACAACTTGGAAAGAAGCTTCATTGTGTTCCATAGGGCATGGCATTCATTTTATTTGGTGCAGCTTACTCTTGGGAAATGCTGGAGGCCTAATGCTGTGGACCTAGACATATTTATCTGGAAATGACCTGAACCTTTATCTATAACTCCCAGCATCACCCAGCCACTATGCTCATTGGACATGCTGGCTGGGGAATACTGGGTGTTGTAGTGCTTTTTCAAATTGTTGTAGAACTTTTCCAAACTGATATATGGGACTTCTTATGAGTAAATATGATCAGTATATAAGTCCTATCCATTGTTTCAAACCAAATGGTGAAACAAGTGTAAAACTTGCCATCACAAATGTTTGATTTTTCTTTAACACCATTGTCTATCCCACATTTTGCTAGCCCTTTTGCAAGTATATCATGGGAGACTATGTCAAAGGCCAGTGGCATCACTGGGGCAGTGTGGGGAATGCAGAACTCACTGAGTGATACCTCAGAAGAGGGATGAAACCTGGTAGGGACTGTGGTGATTAGAATGTCCAGCTGGCCAATCAGGAGGCAGCTGAGGGCCAACCAATAGAATTCAAGCTGGGAGCACTTGGGGGGAAAAATCAAGCTGATAGTTGGAGAGAGCAATTGGGGACTTGGGAGAGTTAAGTCAGAGAGAGAGATGCATTTCTGGGAGTTCCTGAGGGAACTGTAAATTTTGTGAGTTGGAGTCCAGATGGGAGGGACTCGGGACACATACAGAACTCTAATGAAGAGAGTTGCTATTGTGGTATATCCTGAGGGATATTGCTAGCCTATGTGGTTGAAATATTAAAAGGGAATTGGAAACAAACGTTGTTTATATGTAACCAAGAGAAACTATAGTGACAAGCTTTGATACAAGTTTTGACAAGTTTATTTCATTCTGTTCTAGAATAAACTTTTATTCTCATTTAAACATCACTTGGCCTATGTTTTCAAACCAAACCACACTACTACTTTTCAAAGCTTTTAGTGTGGGTCCTTTACACATATTTGGGTGGCAGTGGTGGAATAACAAAACCTCCCAGGACTGCCATATTAGAAAAATCAGTGCTAAGGTGAAAGGTGGGAAGAGGATTTGCCACAGGGACCCCTCTCACTACAGAGGGAGAGGATGCGGTGCTGGTGCTGGTGCCCCATCCTTCATCCGCTGCCCTGGCTCTCTCCCAATCTAGTGGAAGAGGAGGAGGGGCAAGCAGGCCCTCCTGCTTCATCTTTGCCTGTCTCCCTCCTCAAGAAGAAGATAGGCAAAGGTGAAAGTGGGGAGAGCCAGTGCCTCTTGGCTTCACCTCTGCCTGACTTGCTCATGAGGAGAGAGCCAGGCAGAGGTGAAGGAAGGGACAACCAGACCCTCTTGGTTTCACCTGTGCTTGACTCCCTCCTCACAAGGAAGCCAGAGAGGTAAAGAAGGGAGAGCCAGTCCTTCTTGTCTTCACCTCTGCCCAGCTCCCTCTTCACGAGGAAGCCAGACAGAGATGAAGGAGGGCATAGCCAATTCCTCCTGATTTTGCTTCTCCCAAGCTTCCTCATGAGGAGGAAGCCAGGTGGAGCAAGGATGGGACTCTGCAACTCCCTCCCACCACTGCAGCACCCCTCACACCAGGTGACACCAGGGGTGGGAACATCACTATCAAAAGCCTTACTGACATCAAGATATACTATATCAATAGCATTCCTTTTATCTGCTGAGTTTGTGACTTTATATAAGAAAAAGAAAGAGGTAAGATTTGTTTTTGAGAAGCCCATGTCAACTTTTACTGATCATAGCATGCCTTTCTAAGCACTTACACCATTTCATGATCATGATTTTTGGCAAACAAAATGGTGGCCGCGACTCGTTTGTGCATGCGCCAAGTTGCGGCCACCATTTTGTTTTCCAAAATGGCAGCCACAGCTCATTCGCACATGCGCAGGAGTACTGCGCATATGCAAATGAGTTGTGGCCACCATTTTGGCAAACAAAATGGTGGCTGCAATGCGCGCATGGCAGCCGTGGTCATCATGGTGACAGGGGCCGGTCGGTGGGGGTCAGCAGGCCGGGTGTGGCCTGCAGGCCATAGGTTGCCAACCCCTGCCCTACTGTATCATCTGCTCCATTTTCCCCAGGTTGAGCACTGTTCTCCTTTTTAGAGAAGTCCGAGCCAAATAAGGCATTGTGTAGCTTTGTATTTTATCTGTCCCCTGTTAGCATTTTGCCATCCTCCCCACACTGCAGTCCTACCATTTCCTTGTTCTTCCTTTTGCTACAAACAAAACAGAAAAAAAGTTCCTTTAATCGTTTTCAACCTCTCTAGCAAGCCTGAGCTGGTTTTGTGTTTTACCTTTTCTGGCTTTCTCCCTACACATGCTTACTATTCATTTGAATTTCTCTTTAGTGACTTTTTCACAAACAAAATCGGGGTACTGTTTTAGTACCCCCTCTCCAACTTTTAGGAGTTTATTCAGAGCCCCATTCCATGACTATGGAGTCTCTGAAAATCAGGTAGTACAGTGCTCCAGGCATCAGGCCCAACACTCTGATGTTTAATGCAATTGAACTGTTGTCAGCTACCATAAAGGCAAATGAAATTCCCCAACCAAAGCTTGGCAAGCCATCTGTGATGTGATCTAGAATCATCAGGGGAGTAGGTGAGCAACTGAAGTGTGATTTGTTTCTTTAAAACAAGGAAAAGCTTCTTCAAGATAGTTTATAAGACAAAACAGTAAAATCTAGAATAGAATTAAGTATAATGGCAGCATAAAATGTGTTTTAAAAGAGCAGCTACAGTAAAAACTATGATTTACCAAATACAGATCAACATCCATTCATTTTAAAAGCAGAGTAGATAATCCAACTCTTCAAGGCTCATTTTAAAACAGGCAGGGATGAACCAGGTGCATTGCCCATGGTGGTATGCTACACAAGAATAGGGGGTTTGGCGCTGCCTTCCTCTGAGGCTGAGAGAGTGTGACTTGCTCAAGGTTATTTGGTGATTTTTTTTTCCTGGTGAGTGGACATTCAAATCCTGGTCTCCTGGTATCCTAATCCAACATTTAAACCACTAAACCAACTTTCAGCATTGATTTGTAGTTGTCAAAACAAGAAAAAGTCCACTTGTTTGAATAATTATAACATGACAATAATATTTATTTTTTAACCACCTCTCCTCATGGATCAAGGTAGGGAATGACAACAATTAACAGATTAAACAGACAAATCATATTTACTTTGCCTGTTAGTGGAAGATCAACAGAGAAGTGGTGAGACATTTTGGCATGTGACCTCTCCTGGATTCCCACAAACTATGCTTAGATTTTGATGAGAAAGAAAGAAGGCCATCCCCACATTTGTCAGTGTATTGTTCTCATGGACTTGCTAAGTATTTTTTTCCAGCTCACTCATTTCAATATCAGGGAATTCTAGCTCACTCAATTCCATTGTCAGGGAATTCCACATGTCAGCTAAAAGCCTTCGTCACATCCATTGTGCAGAGTGCTCTCTAACCCAAGCAGTATGCAAAAGGGCAGTACACTAGGGCCGGTCATCCATACTGTCCATGTTTTAAAATTATTTTCATCCATCTCAGTCATACTCATTCTTTGCTGACTCTAAAAATAAAATTTAAAAACCCTCAGAAGATCTAATCTGCAGATATTACAAAAGGGGGTCAACCTCAAGACGAACTTTTCAACATATACACACGTCATTGGAAACATTCACATTAAGCTTCCTAATTACCTCCTTGAACTTGAAGTCTGCTGCTTGGATTCCACTGCGGCCCTTATTGTCTTTCATTGTGCTTTCTATCCTCCACATATCTGAATAGTGATATAAAGGCCTCCCTCGTCTTCCAAACCCATTAGCCATTCTGACTGATAGAAACAGTGCAAAGAGGAATTTTAATTTAACAAACAGTTCTAGGTACAAAGCAACCTCCTCAAAGTGAAAGAAAATGCCAGGGCAAAACCCAGGACTTTCATAATCCTTGCAACATGTCAAAGCGTGATGGACTATCAGGTACAAGTCAAAGAAACCTGCCAAGAAAAGAGAGTCATTGTGCACCATTTGTTTAATTGTGCTGGCAAGGAACAAGTTATCCTCTGAATCAAGTCTTGCCTTTTGAATTTGTCTAAAAAGATAGAAGATATGGATTACTGCTATGTACTCTACATGGGGCTGCTTTTGGAAAGTGTTTGGAAACTTCTGCAGGTCCAAAATGCTGCAGGCAGGCTGTTGACTGGAGTTGGCTATAGAGATTACAGGAATAATGAAATAACTTCACTGGCAGCTAGTCCATTTCCAGGCACAATTCAAAGAGCTAGTTTTGACCTTACACAGCTTGGGTCTAGACCAGGGGGCCGGCAACCTATGGCCCACGGGCCGGTTCCAGCCCAGATCCCCGTACTTACTGGCCCTGCCGCCACCACTGGGCGTTTAGGTCACTGTGCGGCTGCGCACACCATGACCACCATTTTGTTTCCCAAAATGGCGGCCATGACATGTTTGCCATTTTGGAAAACAAAATTGTGGCCGTGACTCATTCGTGCATGCGTAGTACTCCTACGCATGCGCAAACGTGTCACGGCCACCATTTTGGAGAACAAAATGGCAGGCATGACATGTGTGGAGGTGGTGGTGGCAGTGCGCGCAGCGGCAGCGGCGGTGGTGGCAGGGCGGGGGTTGCGCGTGGTAGCGGGGGGATGCACGCGCGCACGCTGCCATTCCCCCCCCCCTCGGCCCAGCGAAAGAGGCGACTTCGGGGGACCGGCTCCTGGCTCAAAAAGGTTGCCAACCCCTGGTCTAGACTTTCAACTTGGAAACTATACTTCTATTATTGCAGGCTAAGGTAGCATTTACTTTCTTTGAACATGCCAGCTCATGTTCAATTTGTGATTAACAATAATCCCAAAATCCTTTTCACATATAGTCCTGCTAAAACAAGCATCCCCAGTCCTATCACTATTCATTTGGTTTCTGTGGGCTGAATGTAGAATTTTTCATTTGTTTCTGCTGAATTCATTTCATTCATTTCAGCCCAGTTTTCTGGTTTATTGAGGTCCTTGTCAATTCTGTTCCCATCTTCCAAAATGTTAACTACCTCTCCCAATACTGTATAATCTACAAATCTGATAACCACATTGATGTTACAGAGGCTGGCAATTAATTGTTGAATTTAATGTCTGTATATGTTTTGTTTATAAATTGATAACATCATGATTTTGAAAAATCCATATTGAACAACCTACCAGAACAACTATGTGGTGTGCCTTTTCTTAGCATCCCTCTCAGACGTAAACCCTTCCATGGATTTCAATTGTTGCTTAGTTTTCAGCTGCAACTGAAACAAGGTCTAAGCATATGAATCTTCACATATCTTTGTTTCTTCTTTCTGCTGTCTGTCTCAGCGTTGGACGTTATCACACGGGGGAAATCTGTTGGTTAATCCACACAAATC
>CM034701.1:342176956-342188571 GCA_020142125.1 Phrynosoma platyrhinos
GTATGATTGTAGTCAATTTGCTGAATTTTTGACCATGATTTTGCTTGCATGGGATATCAGTGCTATGGTTCTATGGTTGCTGAAGTCTCTTGTTTCTCCCTTTTTGTGGAAGGGGGATGTATATTGATCACCTCCAAACTGTTGGCCATCATTTTGTTTTCCATATCTGTTGACATATGTTGGCTAGCACTACAGTTGACTCTGTCAGTGTGGATTGCAGCAGTTGAATCGGAATATCATCTGTTCCTGGTGATTTGTTTTTTGCTATTTCTCTTATTGCAATTTTCACCCCACTTTTTAGAATTTGGGTTTATCTTCATATGGCTCTTCAATCCATGTGTCCTTCATTTTGTCATCTCTTGTGTATAATTCTTCTGTTTATTGCATCAAATGTCTTTTATTCCTTCCTGGTCTTAAAATGTTATTTTTATTGTCATAGATTGTCTCAGTCCTTGGTTTGAATTTTCCTTTGATTTCCCGGATCTTGTGAAATCGATCTCTTGTTCTTCCCTTTTTGTTGTTGTCTTCTATTTCTCTGCATTGGTCATTGTAGTAATTTTCTTTATCTTTCCACAGAAACTGTTGTAGTGTTGCATTCATAATTCTTAGTTTGTTCCTATCTCCCTTGTTTTTCTTCTCTTCTTTTCTTTATTACTTGTAATGTTTTTTTCCTGTCATCCATGGTTTTTTTCTCTTTCTTTTTGTCCATTGAAAATGTCTGTCTGCATTCTTCTTTTATTATGTCCCTGGCTTCAGACCATAAATGAAAACACTGACTTTCGTAGTTCTAATGTAATAATGAAAATGGCATCTTTGTATTGACAATTTGTTTTTCTATAGTAATGTTTTACAATCATAGAATTGAAGAATTTGAAGGAGTCTTATAGGCTACCAAATCTAATCCCCTGATTGACACAGGAGTTTGAGAGCTAGACCATCTCCACTAAGTGCTTGCCTATCTTCTACATCAAGACTTCCAGAGAGCACAGCCAGTGCTTGGAAAAAATACTTTTTGGGACTACAAGTTCCAGAATCACCCAACCAGTATGGCCAATGAACATAGTATCTGGGTGATCTGGGTGCAGTAATCTCGCCATAACAACTTCCAAGCTTTCACCATTACAGTTCTCTGTAACTAGTTCCATCACCAAACAGCTCTTGTTGTGTCCTGTGTTGTTCCATTCCCTCTGCCTACTAGGAAAAACTGACCAATCTGGTTTCTATTGACTGTATACCTCATATGCTATCTCAAATGATCTCCAGCTTTACTGATATAGAGACTGCCTCATTACACTTGGTTTTTCACCAATAAGTGAGTCCGTTTGCTTCAATTGGAGACATTCTGAATAACAGCTGGAGTTCATATTTTCAAAATGGATGATTAAACTTTAATACCTTTTTACTTCCAATATTTATAGAGACTGCTGAAAGTGCAACTTGAAACAATGACATCATCACTAAAGAGTCAATTAATGACTGTAGACCCAAATCCCCTATTCCATTTTAAGACTATGATCATGCAGACACTACAATATCAAGTTGATATTGGTTCTCCTATGCTTTGGGCTTAAGTTCTGCTTAGGTCTTCCTCCAGTGGGGATCTGTCCAGCACTTCATCCCATCTTTGATTCCAGTTTTTAACATTATAGCTAAACAGTACCCAGGGCTTGGAACCATAACTATGACTCATTCATTTTTAATAATAACTGTGCAAGCTCCACTCAGTTTTTATTTTGTTTTAACCAGTTTTCATGTGATGTTTTTAATTGTTTTTAAAACTTTTATTGTAAAATCTTTTAAAACATTTTTATTTGTGAGCTGCTTAGGGTCCCTTTCTGGGAGAAAGGTGGCATAAAATGTGATTAATAAAATGAATACAAATAAATGAATAAAGAGCATTGACTGGTCCTCGTCATTATACATTAGGCTGACGCTTGTATAGACTAGATCCTGAATGGTACAATTTCAGATGTACAGAAACACCCTTAGTTTTTGTTACCACCATAAGCATAGCGTGTAGAGTTCTACAGAGTTTAATTCAAATTAAACATGGTTTCATTTGGATGCCAATGTCTTTTTGCCCTGATGTTCCTATCTGCAAAAAAGGACATTATGTCTTTACCTTTACCTTTACTTTAGGCAAAATGTGACTTGTGGCCCCCAGGGTTCCCACTGACCCCTTTACAACTCATATATTCTTTTTTGTCTGAAGTGCTCAAGTTCCCTATATGATGCACAATTGGCCATTACATCCCATTTTTGGATCTCTGGTCTATTACACTCTTGTATTCATGTTATACAGTTTTGACGAATGGCCTTATAGGCATAAAATATCCAAGGCCTTTGAAAAAGAGGTTAAAGGGCCACTTGTATCCACAGAAGTCATTATTGCCTACTTTGGACCAAAAAATATGTGAGAGACATGGTGGGAGTATGGGGAGGTGTTGGGCAGGTGTGGACAAGTGTTGCCCTCCAAAGACCTATGAGGCTGGATTCAGTCTCTGATTCTCAGGATATTACTTTAATATTCAGTGTTTGTCCCATGGTTGAATTTGGGTAGTGCACAGACTCTTATCCAAGCATCTGATGGACCTGCATTGTGGGTCTTCAGATCATACCAAGAGGCATGTTGGAAGGGCTTAAATACACTAAATTGGGGCCAGAAATCATGTGGCATTCTTCATGTTCTTGTGAAGAATGCTAGGAGTTGCAGGCCAACAATATCTGAATGACTGCATGATTCCTACCCCTGCAGCAAAGATTATGCCATACTTCTCATAAAAAGCAGAATTCCATAAACACAATCAATCACAATAAGTGGCATTTTCCTATGTGACTTGCATATATTTCTCCATAAGAATTGATTAAAAGAGTAATCACACCCTAATTAAAATCTTGTGTCTAGTAGCTTCCAGTAAGATCTATTGTCTCTTAGGTTCCCATAAGAACTGGTGCTGCCATGGCTCCTGTTACAGTCAGAGGGACTGATTATAGATTTTTTCCATTACTGATGTAATTCTGTACTCATTTACCTGAGAGAAAGCCCTCATGAGTTCAATGGAGCTTATTTCTGAGTGGACATATATAGCGTTGTGTTGAAAGGGAGTAAACAGATGATTCACCAGTGTGTGATTCTGATCTCTGACCAGTTTTAGGCTCCACAATATTCCTCCCTATCAGTCATACCAGCATTCACAATCTCAACAAGAGTTAATATATACAACCTAAATCTGAGAGTAGAGCCAGTGAATTGGTTCTGCTCTAGTTGAAAACAACCATCAGTTCTATTACAGTAAGAAAGAAAGAGTTATATAGGTGAAGCCTCAGGGTAAAATTAGGATACCAAAATAATATTGACTTACTCTTAAATTTACTCCCATTGACTCTCTTCTTTGCTGTTTCTAGGGGGTAATTGGCCATGTATTTAAGTGGGGATTGTACAGCAATTAGCGCAAGGTGAATTCCACACCTAAATGACATTGTGTGATTCACTGTAAGTGCAAGTTTGCACATGATGGGGAGGGTAAGAGAGACATTTCCCAAGAAGAAGGCTGGGTGCAACCATCCATTCTTTTCAAATGGAATGAGTTTATAATCTGAAGAGAACTGAGCCTATTCTGTAATTCTCACCAGGAGGGGGGAAGTGTAATGTGGGGAGAGTCTAATGGAGAAAGGACTGGCTTTCTAACCACAGAATGGATGCACAGGCCTGGAAAAAAGGTGCAGCCTGTGAAAGATGCACATGTTCCTGAGCCACACACTCCACCCTGGTTAATGTTTTACTTATGCACATGCATTTTTTTCCACTGGATATATTTATCCCCTGAAGTCTACTGTACTTGGCAGTTTATTGTAAATACATCTTCATGTCTCTTGTGTGGCTATTTGCCACTTTGGAAAACCTGGGTCTCTTATTGGCTGTTACCATGCCTTGGCATAGAGAGATTATAGAAAAGAAAAGAAAAGAGTATGCAACCCATAATTAGTTAATTTTTACTTTTAGACCAGGCTGTGCCAGGTCCTTGGGTTAGGAAACACACCCATTCTTCAAAAAGATGATTGTGTGCAAATGTGGAATAATTATGAGCTGAAATTGGCTGGCATAAGTTTAAACCCAGTCACTTAGATGTCAAGCCCTTATACAGAGGCCTGGTTCTGAATGATATTCTGCAGGGTACTGGAACTGAGAGACTGACACCAAGAAAAGATACTTCATATCTGCTTGGTCTATGAACTGGATGAAATAAAACCACAGAATCAAAGAAGTTGATCCCAAGGGTCATCTAGTCCATCACCCTGCTGTGAACTAGGTGGCTGGACTTGTTGGCTGGACTTATCTGCTGCTAAGTCATGTCTGATAGGTGGCCATCCAACTTTTTAAAAACTCTTCAATGAAGGGGAGGCTACTGCCTTCTGAAGTAGTCAATGCCAGTACTGAAGAGTCCTTGTTTACAATTTGGATGTCTTCAGGCAGTTCTAAGAAGCAATCCTCAGCAGACCTATTCTGTAATACTTTTAAGTGAGATTGAGGAGAACTGCATCCCAAATAAACAAGTTTAAGAATGGGGATGAAGATAGGAAATGATCTCCTAAATATATATGTACCAAGAAAATAGATGGATCTCAAACCAGCACAACACACATAACACATTGCAAAGGGTTATAGTAGCACCTATGAGACTAACTGAGATAAATAAATTTGTAGCATAAGTTTTCATGAACTTCATCAGATGGCACAAACTTATAAGTGAGTTTGATTACTAATACAAGCCATCCTACTAGGCTACAGAGCTGGAGAGAAAGAAAGCAAGGCTACCATCACTTCTGCTGAGAAGTCAGATCCATCAAATACCTCAGCCTATCAAGCTTTCACCTGTCAGCAGCTACTCCATCAGGCTGTGGCAGAGGGGATAGGAAATCAGGGCTACCCCATCATCTCAATAGAAAACCAGCAGCAGTTGGCTCCTCCTCTCCTTGAACAGTTTCTATTCCAGCTGATTGTTCTACTAACACTGTGAGTATAAGTTAGCATACTAAGTTTGTTCTTTTCCTCCTCCTTATCAATCCTTGTTGTTTTTAGACTGTATGCTTAAGTAAGACTAGACACAGTATCTTGTGTATGTACTTTGGAAGCCCCCCTGGCTCCTTCAGATATGGAATCAAACTCAGTTATTACTCCAAAGTGCTAAGAGTAACTTGTATATGGTTGCTGACAATCTCTCATTCAAACAGTGTACAAAAATCTGACCTGTTTAGAGTAGAATTGTGCCATATGCCTTCAAGTTATTACCTGAACAATAGTATGATGCTGCATCTACCCTGCAGAATTAATACAGTTTGACACTGCTTTAACTGCCATGGATCAATGCTACAGAATTCTAGGGTTTCTAGTTTTGTGAGATATTTAGCCTTCTCTGTCAGAGAGGTCTGGTACCACAACAAAGTACAAATCCCAGAATTCCATAACATGGGGCCATGACAGTTAAAGTGGTGTCAAACTGCAATAATTTTGTAGTCTGGCAGCAGCCTTGAAATCCTTCGCCAGTAGAATTATAGCTAATAGGAGGATGATCCTTGGTTTGAATGTATCCTCTGTTTGAAGGGTTGTTAGGTCCATCAATGGTTTAAAAATAATAAGGTATCTGAAGGGAGAGCAGGGACCTTGAAGTTGCCCATCAGCAGCTAACCTCTACAAGTGTACACAGCATCTGCTCACAGATGTACTAAATTTTTTATTTAAAACAAAGCAATTATTTTTAATTTTTGCAGCAATGCTTATAAATTAGCAAGTGTAAATTTTATGGAATCTGTGTCTTTCTTTGCCTCTTTTTTGGTGATGCTTTTCTTGTTTTGCATCCCTAGCAGTAAGACATGAGCTGGGGATGGAGAAACAGGACACACTTTGTTGGAAGAAAAAGACCATAACATATTGGTTGCAGCTCCAGCACAACTTTGGCTTACTATGTGGACCAGATCCTGTGAATTGGTTGACCCACCTACCAACTAATGCCCCACCCAGACCACCTGTTGGGGAAACCCACTTGGGAATGGGGCCAGACTGTGTGGGTCCCCAAGTTGAGCTGACACTTACCACAAGTTTCCACTGGGGACATGTATACCTATCTGTTCCCTATAACTGGATCCATCCTGAAACCCAAACACACAAATCACTTCAATAAAGTTGTGAAAAGATGCACACATTAACCGTAATTCTATAAGGAAGGCAAATGTTGCCAATGAAGGACACAAAAGCCACAAGGAGAGGGCCAATAATTTTCATAATTCCTTAGCCCTATCAACTGACAACTGTCTGTGGCCAAGACAATGCCTTGGATTATTACCATGACCAGCAAGCTGTCTAATAATGCGACTGGTGAGTAGAAAGTCCCCAGACAGATTGTTATGAGAATTGACTGTGCCTCCCCTTTATACTCAGATAGTGGACCTGAGTGAAGACTCTAGCATGCTGTTCTGGGCCCATCCTAAGCACAAACCAGATCAGATAACTAGGCAGTTCAGATAGGATGGCTCGTCACTCAGCCACCCCTATGCAACTGTGCACGTTCCAGAAGAAGGGAGAAGCCACTGTCTGCAGCCCAAACCCATTTCTCCCCAATTGATATGCAGCTGCAGGTTGGAAAAGACAAGCAGCTATCATAGGCTTGGGGGTAATGCAGAAGAGGCCACCCCCTCTGACATTCAAAATTCCTTCAGAATAAACATGCCTTGGACTAACTGGCATGTCACTTATTGATAGCCACAGGTTTTTGCCTGCCAAACTTTATGCCACAATAAAGCTGGTGGTGGCACAAGGCTAACTGATGAAGGTGGCCAAGAGGCAGATGAATCCATGCCCCTCTCAACCTAGGGATGATGGAAATTACATAGGACTACCCTACCTACACCCTGACCTAACATTTGGCTGGCACTGTGGCTTTGTCCCTCTGCTAGAAGAGGCCTGGGTTTAACTTTGTTCCTCCCTTGCCCTATCCAACATATTTTACTCTTCTCATGGTAAATCTAAGCCAGCAGAGTAGTTCTGCTCTACTGGCAGATATCTGAGGACTCTTCTACACAAGCCCCATCCTCACAGTCTGTTAATAAAATGGTAACATTCCACTTACAGAGCAGCCAGCGTAGCATCTTCTCATTTGCACAACTGGTACTACTGCCCCCATCATGCTCTTTCTGCCACCACCTCCCTGCCTTATGCCCTACAAATCATGCCTTTGGGAGAGGTTGTTAGTCTCCTTCCCCACTTGCCTTTTCCAGGGCTCTGCTGCCATGATTTTACTTTTACAAGTAAAAAAGAAAGAAAGAAAATGAATAGGAAAAAAATAAAGGTAATCAAGGTATTTAGGAATAACAAGTGGTAGGGGGAACATGGGGACATGGGGAGGTGGGGACACTGATACCATGTGTCTCACCATCATTCAACTGCCCCAGGAGTGACATTTTGCACCTGGGGACTTGCATGATTGCTAGGTCTTTCACTGGTTTCCCCCATGAATGAAAAGGGACTGTGCAGGGACAGGGCAGCTATGGGCCAGAGGCATCACTGTGCAATGAGTATCACCAAAGCCACTTCTTTCCCAGAGAAATTGCAGTTTAAAAGTTGTGTGCAGTAATGTCCTTAGATCAAACAGTAGAAGAGCATTTCTCCTAGTAGAAGAGGCTTGTGGCTACAAGCTGGTGCTTCTTTTAGTTCAGATTTCACTGCCCATCTTTAGGAATTCTGTCTATAGAAATTTGTTACCTTTTTTCTGCAAAAGAAAAGCATGCCTATTTCTCTGTAACTAAACAATCTGTATCTGCAATAAAGTTAGGACATTTCCTAAGGTGTCATAACGTTCTTGAAGAAGGCAAAAACAAATTTGATTGGAATCTCTACTGAAGTACAGCTGAAGTACTTTATCTGTGGCATTAAAAGCTCCAAAGCTAACATCTACAAAGCAAAGAAGATCTATACATTTACAAGGGTGCTGATTGCATTTGGACACTTGGATCTAAAGATTTACTAGTTATCTCTGGTGCTGCTGACTGATAGGCTGCTGTGTGTTGTAAATAGTCTTCTTGCCTATCAGTTGTATTTCCCTTAACATGAGTGTTGCTGTTGCCTTCTCAACCAGGCACATTCCACAGCACAAGGCCACCCTGATTTACTTCCCATTAAAGAACCCTCACCGTGCAGAGGGAGATGCAGTGAACCTTATTACCAATGCCAGCACTGTTGCATACATTTGTCTTTCTTTGGGCTTGGCACTCTGGTGATGATACTAGTGATGGAAATAAATATTCATTTGCTTTTCATTTCCTGACAAAGAAGGAAAAGCCCATTGGAAAAAATGCAGAAAAAATTCAGAAAAGCCCATTGGAAAAAATGCAGGCAGATACAAAGCTGGTGTAAGACTACTTGCACATGGTGAAGTATTTGTATGCACAAAAGCATACATTTTCTGTATAGAAAAATGTCTTCTGTGACCATTTCAGCACAGAACAGATGATTCTGTACAGAAAAAAGCATGAATTTTTGTAAAGACAAATATTTTCTGAAGCACGAGGATCAAGCCAGAACTGTTCAGGAATCTTTGTGTTCTCACTCAAGGATTACTCATTCTTTCCTGCAAGGATAAAGAACAGGAGGATGTACATCAATGTCATCAACTGATCATAATAGAGGTAGGGAACATGTAGCCATCTACTGTTGCTATATGGGCATGTCTGTAGGACTTTGAGACAGTTTAGTGCAGTAGTTTGAGCATTTTACTAGGACTCTGGGAAGGGAACCATGTGATCCTCCAGATATTGCTTTACTATAGCTCTCAGTATTTCTTTTCATTGGCTAGCTGTCTAGGGTTCCAGGGATTACACAATTGTACAGCATCTGGAGAATCAAACAGTCCCAACCTCTAGATCATAATGTCCCTTGCAGGGTGAAACATCAAGATAATTAATGGAGTTAGAAATAATTATGTTACCCATAATGGTTAGCACCTAAACAGCATACAGTTACACGGGTTTCCTGGTCATAGACTTTTGCAGTATTTCTCTCTTAATTAGATGCATATCTACTACATTTGTATCTATAAATATCAATTAGTACAAGCACATTTCATGCAAATCTGTGCCCTCTTTGTGCTTTTTTTTTTTTTTTTGTGGTGCACTTGTTTTTCTTTCTTTCTTTTTGAATGAAATTTTTTCTTCCCAATGAGAAAGAGTGTCTCATTAGACTGAAACATTCCATCAAAAATGGTTGGTTTTTTAGGTTTTTCATATTTGAGGATTGTGTGTGAGAGGGGGGAGGGGTGAAATCTGCACCAAAAAATCAGTTTTGTACACACAGTGCAAAATATACTGTGCACAGTGCAATATTTTCTGTACAAAAATATTGTTTTGCACAAAACAAAGGCCAAGATGCATCATCACATTACTATCTCTATAAACATAGTTATGAATGACCTATGGAATCAATCCCTGAATCCCACCCTAAACATAAACTAAAACCTCATCACACCACAAATTGGGGGAAGGACAGGCCTGACCACATTATCCAGAAGCACCTCAATTGAATACACTGCAGACCTCCATTACTTAGAGCAACTCTCTGGAGTTTAAGGCGTGATTCAGTGGGTACTTATAATCATGAAAATAATACCATAATAATAAATATGTAGCAGAGCTGAATATGGAGCAGTTATAGATCTATAGGTCTAGATTACAAATCTATAATAGCAATACAGGATGCCAGCTGAGGTGTTTGTGTAAAAATAAAAGGGGGGCAGGGTCATTTTTTAAAACTTCAGAAAGGTTCTTAAAATATCCAAAATGTGCAAAAGCTTATAATCTCACCCATCAGGGAGAAAACATTTAAAATTATTTGCGTTGCAAGTTCAAAGTGAAGATTTACATCCCTAGTGCACATTGTCCATCTCAGGGGCTAAGCGGATGGCCAATTTGGCCGTTTTGAGGGCAGGGAAGGGGAGGGGCAGCCGCACGATCAGTGCCCCAACCCCTTCCCCAGGTCGTCCTCAGAGCGGCCGGCCCTCCGCACGGCCGGCGCTCCAAGGAGGACCTCCCGCTGCAGCGTCCACACATGCTGCAGCGGAAGAGTCGCTGAAGGTGCGCTGCAACCTTTTGCGGAACACCTTCGGCAACTTGTGAAAGGAGCACCAATTTAGAGCTCCTTTCCAGGGCAGCGAAGGTGCGCAGCAGGGCTGAGGTGTGCCCACGGCCGCCCGTCTGCTTCCCCCCCTAGTCTGTGCTAACAGACATTAGGTTTAGTCCAGGGGTAGGCAACCTTTCCCCTTTAAGGGCCGAGGGACTTCAGCTCCCAGAAGCCTCAGCTATGTTGGCAATAGTCCCATGTTGGCCAATAGCTCCTGGGATTCTGGGAGCTGAAGTCCCTCGGCCCTTAAAGGGGAAAGGTTGCCTACCCCTGCCCCAAACTATCAGTGTAATTGAGACAGGTGCTGCTTGTTCTAGCAAAAGAAGTTTTAAAAAGAAATCAAAGAAACAATGGAAGAAGAATGTGCTGTATTCTTCTACAGGAAGAAAGCTAAACAGAATTTTGCATTTTACAGTTATGTCAGTAGCATAAAAACCATAAAAGAACCAGAGATGGGGTGGAAAAGAATTTTGTTGGATCTGAACTCACCTCCACTGTAGTCCACTGGGCTACAATTCTGGAGTCTGGAGACCAGGGTTCAAATTCTGGCTCAGCCATGTAATCCCACTGGGTGACCTTGGGCATGTCATACTCTCTCAGCCTCAGAGAGTGGCAGTGGCAAATCTCCTCAGAAGAAACTTGCTCCCTCCAAAAAAACAACAACACTCAATGATAGGGGTTTCTTAGGCTTTAGGGTCATCATAAATCAGAAATCTCTTGGAGGCATACAACAACAAACAACAACAACAAAATGCACATTTTGTAAAACTAAGAATGCCTAAAATGCATACTCTGTAAAATAAGAATGTCTAAAAGTACAAAATTGGAAACTATATACACATACACATTTTAGTCATTAGATAAAATGTGCAAATGTATGTTAGAGATCATATTTTTGTGTAGTCCCATATATATTCCAATTGAAATATCAATTGCATATGACTGGATGAATAGGGAATTCTAGGTACAATCAAATGGTATCACAGATTACTTAATCAATGTAGAATTTAATCAATGGCACCTTCATACAAAGAGGTTAACATCAATATATTATTGCTAAATAGAACATATTCACTTCTATGATGCAAGCTTTTCACCTTTGCGCAAGATTTTGTGTACTAATTTTCTTTGCCAAAATATGTTCTAAGCAAATATATTGTATATTGAAGGGTGATGCTTTTCTAAAGCAAGGTGTGCTTTGTCCCAGAACAGGTCATGGGAGGTGCAAAATGCATGTTGCATTAGAAAAATGCAAACCTGGCATTACACACAAAGCTCTGGTTCAGAAACAACCTCATTTGTTCCTCTTCTGAAAACTAAGGCAAACTTTTACCTTATTTTAGAAATTCTAGTATACTTTTCAATGAGATATGTAACTAAAGAAAATCAAATGCTTTAAAAAAGTAATAATTAATAATAATAATAATAATAATAATAATAATAATAATAA
>CM034701.1:342199452-342232386 GCA_020142125.1 Phrynosoma platyrhinos
CCTAATTTGGTGTCATCTGCAAATTTGATAACTATGCCCCCAATACTTAATTATATAAATAAACAAATATAAGTCAAGTGCTGGAGAAACTATAATAAAAATAGTACCCAAGTAGTGGTTGTGTCCTGTGGTTTTTGGTCCAACATTTTTACTGAACTATGAAGGAAATAAACAGAGGATTATTGTACAACAGCTCTGCTCACAATTTTTATAAATGAAAACAAGCTCTGCTCACAATTTTTATAAATGAAAACAAATTCCTTGCCCATAAAATACTTTCAATTTGCAGTCTTGGTTGCAACACTGATAATTGCTCATAAATTGAGAATGTACATAATCTATCATTAGACAACGAGTGGGAAATGTCACTACCACTTATGAAGAAAGTTACATGTCAAATTACAGGTTTAATAATGAACTTTATGAACACAGTCTTATTAGTGATTGGTTTTTATTTATTACATATTACAATCAAAACATTGATACACGAATGTTTCCACAATATTATATTGGTCTTTGGCATGACATTTTAGGATAGCCAACATGGTGTAATGATTGAGTGTTGGACTAGAACACTTGGAGATCAAGGATCAAATCTTTGTTCAGGCATGGAAACACATTGGGTGGGCCTAAGCAGATGGGCAGGATAGTACAGGCCAATCCCATGCTATCCTGCCCTTGGCTCTGACTGGGTCATTCCCCAGGCCAGTGCAGCAATGGGCAGGTGCCACAGTGAGACTCACCCACCTAACCACTTTTCTCTGATGGCAGCACAATGGGTCTTTTTGATCCCACTGTTGCCACCAATATGTCACAAGATGGCAACTATCCCCCCAGTTTGCTGCCTAATTTGTGACACGATCCTCAAACTCAATTCTCACCTCTAGTGCCACCTACACTAGAACTCTCTCTGGATGTCAGCCCTCTGGGTCTTCAAATCCTTCCTCCATCTTGGCACCAATTACTTGTTGACAACCACACATCCACTAGCTGATGTGTCCCAAACCTAAAAGACTTCTCTCTATTGGTAGGATTTTGAATATATTTCTTTAACCACTTCAGACAACTGCTTGTTGAACAAACAAATGACTTTATTTACAAATCAGGTTGAATACAATATCTTTCTCAGTGGATGGCATTAAAGATGGATATGATGTATAAATACTTTAGTAGTTACACAGTTTAAAAGTTTCTTTTGCTTATCTTTGTAATTGTTTCTTTATAGGCTTATAAATGTTCCTTTATAGTCTAAGTTCTCACAGAACCTTTATCTATTTTCTATATCTTTTAACCCTTCTGGTTGTCTGTGACTCCACTAGTCACTAAGCACTATATCTCCTGCAGGATATTACAACAACAATTTAATTAAGAACTTTCCTTGTCCCTCTGGGTTTCCTAGCCTCAGTGGCTCTTAATAATAATAATAATAATAATAATAATAATAATAATAATAATAATAATAATTTATACCCCACCCCTCTGCATGGCAATCGGGGCGGCTTCCAACATAAAATACAATACAATAAAAATCAATCCCAACCCAACTCTCCCACCCCTTAAAAAGTTATTAAACAATCCTCAGTTAAAACAGAATTTAAAATTTACACCAATGCCAGCACTTTACAATAACAAATCAGTAGCAGATCAACAGAGATGGCTGTTAAGGCAGTTAAATGAGGGAGGAAAAAATACAGTTGATTAAACTCTTATGACTGGGAAGAGTAATCGGGAAAGGCCTGCTGGAAGAGATCCATCTTGACAGCACTTTTAAAGCTGCCTAAGGTCGTCAGATGATGGATCTCGTCTGGCAGGCCGTTCCATAATCTGGAAACGGTTATCGAAAAGGTCCTCTGGGAGGTGGCTGACAGTCTAGATTTTTTCACCTGTAGCAAATTCATCCCAGAGGACCGAAGTGCTCGGGGAGGATTATATGGGAGAAGGCGGTTTCGGAGATATGTTGGACCCAAGCCATTTAGGGCTTTATAGGTGATTACCAACACCTTGTACTGGGTTCAGAAACTAATAGGCAGCCAGCGAAGAGATTTCAGTACAGGTGTTATATGGTCTCTTTCAGATGTACCCGAGACCAATCTGGCTGCCATATTCCGAACTAATTGAAGTTTCTGGACCAAGCATAAGGGTAGCCCCATGTAGAGCGCATTACAGAAATCAAGATGGGAGGTTACCAGAGCATATACCACAGTTTCAAGATCCCTTACTTCCAGGAAAGGGCGCAGCTGGCGTATCAGCCAAAGCTGATAACAGGCGCCCCTGTCTGTCGCATTCACCTGATTTGTCATCAGGAGCGCTGAATCCAGGAGCACCCCCAGACTATGAACACAGTCCTTTATGGTGAGTGTGACACCATCCAGGACTAGAGGTTGTATCCTGATACCTGGTTTCGGGGCCGTTACTGTAAGTACCTCTGTTTTGTCTGGATTCAATCTCAATCTGTTTTTCCTCATCCAGCCCATTACTGCCTTAAGACAGTAATTGAGAGGAGAGACGCCATCAGGACGCCATTGGGACATGGAGAAATAGATTGGGTGTTATCAGCGTACTGATAACACCCAGCCCCATGTCTCCGAATTAGCTCTCCCAGCAGCTTCATATAGATGTTAAATAACATTGGGGACAGAATGGCGCCTTGTGGGATGCTGCACTTTTGCTCCTTACTAGTGGAGTTGCTGTCCTCGAGAAACACCCTCTGAGATCTACCCAAGAGGAAGGAACAGAACCACTG
The DNA here is from genome assembly GCA_020142125.1 of Phrynosoma platyrhinos. Classification (NCBI taxonomy): domain Eukaryota; kingdom Metazoa; phylum Chordata; class Lepidosauria; order Squamata; family Phrynosomatidae; genus Phrynosoma; species Phrynosoma platyrhinos. The sequence continues at coordinate 342,202,196 of CM034701.1, forward strand.
CAATGTGGTGCCTCTGATTCCCAGCTCCCTCAGGTGATCCAAGAGGATGTTGTGATCTATTGTGTCTAAGGCTACTGAGAGGTTTAAGAGCACCAACAGGGTCACACTACCCCTGTCGATGCTCAAACGAACGTCATCAGTCAAGGCAACCATGGCAGTCTCAACCCCAAATCCTGTCCTAAAGCCAGTTTGAAATGGATCTACATGATCGGTTTCATCCAAGACAGCTTGGAGTTGAAGAGCCACTACCTTCTTGATCACTTTGCTCAAGAATGGTAATAATGAGACTGGCCTATTCATATCCAAGGGGTCCAGGGAGGGTTTTTTCAGGAGCGGTCTGATCACAACTTCCTTTAAACCGGATGGAATGAAACCCTCCCTGAGGGATGCGTTGATAATGTCCTTGAGGAAGACCCTTAAGGCATCCCCCTCCCCGGATGGCCAGCTATATTGGGCAAGGATCGAGAGGGCAGGTAGTTTTCCTCACTCTACCAAGGAGCTTGCCCACGTCATTGGTACTCAAAGATTGAAACTGATCCAGTAAAATTTCATTAACAGAGTTGCTGGAGACCTCATCTATAGATTCTGTATCAATACTGGCATCTAAGTTGGCTCTTATCTGAGAGATTTTATCTGCAAAGAAGTTGTTAAACACATCACAGCAGGCTGTTGTTGGGTTAGGTAGTGGGGTCTGTGCAGGAGGAACCTGCGTCAGTTCCCCTACCACCCTAAACAGCTCTGCTGAACAGGACTGTGCAGATGCAATATGTGCGGAGCAGAAAGATCTTTGCACTGCACATATTGCCTCTTGATAGGAATCAAGAAAATTCCTATGATGAGTCTTGTCAGATAAGAGTCGAGTTTTCCACCAGGTGCGCTCGTCATTGTCCAACCCACTTCATCCTCCTAAGCTCTTCTGTGTATCAAAGTTTATGATTTGGAGCAGGTTAGAAAGGACGCTTGGGAGCGATTGTGTCGATAGCCTTGGTAAGATCAGTGTTCCATGTATTAACCAGAGCTTTGACAGAATCACTGGCATTATCAGTCATTAAACCATTCAAGGCTTTCTGGAATTCAGTTGGTTCCATTAGTCTTCAAGGGCGGACCATTCTAATGGTCTCCAGAGGGATGGTGAAGTCCCCCAAAACTAGAAATCTGGGCAACTCCAACAATAACTCTGAGACCAGCTGCGTCAGCTCAGTTAGGGAGTCTGCTAGACGACGGGGTGGACGGTATACTAACAGAATCCCTATACTATCCCTGGTCCTCAGGCTTAGGTACATGCACTTGAAGTGGACTGTGTTTCAGACAGGTATCCTGGTCAAGTTCAAGTTTTTCTTATGAACCAGAGCTACTCCGCCACCCCACCCACTTCCCCTTACCTGCTCACTGACGGAATACCCAACTGGGAGGGTCTGCGCCCAGGTTATGACGCTATCCTCTCCCAGCCAGATTTCCGTAAAACAAGCCAGGTCGGCATCCTCATATAAGAGGAGATTGTATATAATATGAGTCTTATTTTTCACCAACCTGGCATTGCACAGGAGCAACGTAAGGTTCTGTGGAACTATTGGTAAGCTCTCCAAACCATTCCAAGAAACAGAGTGAGCTGAAGGTGGGATAGCTTTCAAACTTCGATCCTGCCTTCTTTTGTAACATCTCCCCACTCTGTTCCTGCCATACTTCCCTTTCCCCTGCACAACTTCTATTCCAGCTCCCAGATCATTCCCGGTCAACTTGGAAACAGAAGTGTTAATTGCCGTCTTATGACTTCCTTTGCCTTATATCGCAACAATATAGGAAAAGGAGCTAGATAACACTACTCGTGGAGATCAAACACTCCAAAATTAGATGGAGCAATCCATTTAGTGCAACTAAATATTTCCGTCCCATCTCTGTATTCACCGCATGGCCTTCCCAGCATTCCAGATGTCAAGGGGGTTGGGCAGGCTAGATAAAAAGTCTCTGCCCACACCCTGCTGCCTAGCTCATTGCTGTTGCTTCTTTTAAAGGGTCTGCCTGGCCTCCCCAGCCTCGCATCCACCACAACTGCCACGTCACCAGGTGGAGATGATATCTGGCATGCCCAGTGCCTTCACCTAAGCCTCCTTAACCCCGACACCGCCACAACCGCTCCGCTCTTAACCCCTCAGGGTACAATAATCATCTCTCCCCTAACTTGGGTACATAAACCCCCTTTTAACTGCACCTCATAACAGTCTCCCTCAGCCTCCTCAGCTGCTAAACCCCTGAGGGTACAATAAAACTCTCTAAACTAACTCCAAACACTGCTCTGTCCCTCTAGTTATACTCGCTTTTGGGAATGGAGGGGCGACTGTAATTTTACATAGAATTGGGCTGATTTTTCAGGTAAATTCTCTGTTAATGGATTAGTCAAGTATTGTTGAGCCTGCTTGTAGAAACCACAAGACAAAAGAATGTGCTTTATGGATTCTACTTTCTGATTACTTCAGGGACATAATCTTGCAGCATAAGGGATAGTCGCAAATCTACTTGGGAGCATTTCATAGGGGAAAGCATTATATTTGGCCTTGGTAAAAAGCCTATGATAATTAAGAACAGTCAAATTCTTTAAGTATTTGGCTGGATGAAAAAGCCTAACTTAATGTATATTCAATGTGTTCAGTAAGCAACATGAGATGGGGCCAAAAGTCACAAAAAGCAATATCCCAGAGTTTTTGTTTTACTGATTGAAGGGCAGTGTCATAACCCAGATGTAAAAGGAGGGATGATCACAGATGTCAAAGGCTGGTGGGAGAGGCTAAATAGCTTTTGCCGGGGCATCGAAAGCCAAGCTGCCACTGCCACCATTGGTGTTAAAGGGGCCAGGGGGTCAGGCTAGGGAGCCTCCGCTGGGTCCTCCTCATACCGCAGGTGTCAAAGGCTAGTGGGGGGGGCTAAATAGCCTACACCAGGGCCTCAAAAGCCACACTGCTGCTGCCTCTGTTGGTGTTAAAGGGGCCAGTAGGGTGGGCTAGGAAGCCTCTGTCAGGTCCTCTGCCACTGCTGCCGTTGGTGTTAAAGGGGCCGGTGGTGGGCTAGGGAGCCTCCGCCGGGTCCTTCACATACCACAGATGTCCAAGGCTTGAGCATGGTTTGAGCATTGGACTATGACTCTGGAGACCAAGGTTTGATTCCCTACATAGCCATGGAAACCTACTGAGTAATTTTGGGCAAGTCACACACTCTCTGCCTGAGAAAATTTTTGACAGGTTCCCCTTAGGGTTGTCATAAATCAGAAATGACTTGAAGGCACATAACAAAAACAACAACCCATATAAATTACTGGCCATCATAACATCCTGAAGTAGAAAACTCTGTAAGTTAATGTTGTAGTGTCTCTCTGTGCATGTCTGTTTCTGTCCTGGTAACTCGAGAAGTTTATTTACTTTCAGGGTTTCTTCTTTCCTGTTCAAATTGTCCATTGATGGGTTGTTCCAGGTTGCTCCAGCCTGGGCCAGCCTGAAAAATCAGCAGTAGCAGAACACGTTATAAACCAACCTGGGCACAAAATGCTATTTGAAAATGCTGAAATTCTGGCCCATGCCAACAACTATCAGCTAGACTGCACAGGGAAGCCATTGAAATCCACAAACACCTGGACAATTTCAATTTCAATAGGAAAGAAAAAAGGCTACCAGTCCTAAAAAAAACCACCAAAATCAGCAAATGCAAATGAACTTCACCCAGGGTCAGGGGGTTTCCTAGCAGATAATGGACCATTAATTAAATAGACACTAATCCTCCTCACATATCCTTCCACCCTGAGGCCTTGCCTCAACAGAATAATACACAGATTTACATGCTAATTCCCAGCAGGCAATGGACCTTTAATTAAATAGACACTAATCCTCCTTGCATATCTTCCCACCCTAAGGCCTTGCCTCAACAGAACAATACACAGATTTACATGCTAATCCTCTCAGCCAAAGGTCACACAGTATATATACCCCAAACACTTCTATGCCACCATTCTCTGAAGATGCCAGCCACAGATTCAGGCAAAACATCATGAATACATTCTTCTAGAACAGGGGTAGGCAACCTTTCCCCTTTAAGGGCCAAGGGACTTCAGATCCCAGAATCCCAGGAACTATTGGCCAACATGGGACTATTGGCCAACATGGCTGAGGCTTCTGGGAGCCGAAGTCCCTTGGCCCTTAAAGGGGAAAGGTTGCCTACCCCTGTTCTAGAACATGGCCTCCAAACCCGAAAAACCTTTGGATGCCAGCCATGAAAGCCTTCAACTTCACAGATTATTACTGTTAGGAGGTAGGTTGGTTGTCAACTTTTTTTCATGGAGTGGGTATGTTTCTTTCACTTTTCACAGTTGCCTGCCAAACAGATATTCTATAAGTACAGTTTTGGCTAATGTGGAGATACATGGTTCATTCATTATGAGGATGGCATCATGGCTCGGCACTCTTGGGCAGTTGTTCTGGGACCCACATCCTAGCAAAGAACCAATGACCAACTTTTGGAACTCTGTTTATGTTCCTCTTCCTTCTTGTCTTGCTTGCTTACCTTTCCTCTCAAGGTGAGCAAGGTGTCTGTACCAACGAAAAGAAGTAGTAGCACCCAAATGGATTCTTTTCTGGAGAGAGATGGCAATTAATCAGGGTGAAGGGAGGAATGCTTGTCCTGTTCTGGTGATTTTAGCTATAGCTTGATCTACACAGTACAAAATATTTATGCTAAGCATGGGCTCATTGAATTTCTGAAGATCAAACCACTAAAGGCACAAAAGATGGAGGGAATATTCAAAAATATTTTTTTTAAATGGTCAAGCAGTGTGTTTCTTGAGAGTCATTAAACCTTGGCAAGAAGAGTCTCAGACAGCAGATGTTTGCAAACTTTGCACATGGTTGTTTTGTGCAGACATCATTTTTTCAGTGCCCTCTATTATGGGTAAACTACGTGGCCTGTTTCTGTGCAGAAAATGCTGCTTTCTGTGGAAAGCAGCCACATGTGATCTGTGTGTGTGTGTATGTGTGCATAGTAAGCCTCAAATTGCAAATAGTTTTTGAATACTGTCCAATTTTCAAAGCGTTTTCCACAGAAAGAATAAAATTAATGAAGAAATACATCTAAAAGGCACAGCTATTGGGGCCACTTGCAAGGCTGGCACCTCTTTTGCTGACCCAGGCCATAAAGGAATTAGTCAGTAAACCTGACCAACATGTAAGGGCAAATAAAATCCATGTCTTGTGTTCCTTAATGTAACTGTTTCCTCTGGCTTTTTGATCTTATTTTACTCCTTTCTCTCCTGGAATCAACTCTTGTGTTACCATATATTCCAACTGAAATATTATGCCCTCAGTTTGCTTTTAGGTAGAACAGCACCTGATCTACTCCTGAGATAGTCAGTGGCTCTCAAGTAGTTAATTCTCAAGCACAAGAAGAAACAACAGAACCCCAAGCAGAATTAAACAGGCTTTTGAACAAGCCAAAAAAAAAAAAAAAACTTCCACTGGGACTTGAAAAAATCCCCAGGGAAGTTATCAATTAACATTATAATGAGATTTTGGCATCTCTATTTAGGCCTTTCTTTTTGAAAAATCCCATCTAGTACTCTGACTCATGTGCTGAATTTAAAACCTAGAGGGCATTCGAGGAAGTAGCTCAGAATAAACCACTACTAGCTATGCTGCTCCTATTTATTGAAAGAAGCCCTCAGTTTTCCAGCTTTGTTGTCAAGCCAATGCTTTCTAAAGATGTGGGAGGTTGTGTGGATGTTTCAGGCTGCTGTAAAACAAAAAAGGCCTGGCAAATCCATATACAGTTCCATAGCACAGCTGTGCAAGAAGGCAAGTTTTAAAATAGAAGTACTTTGTGATTTTTTCACAGCTGTGCAGCTCTGCAGGCACAAAAACCATGTCTGACCAACCACTCCAATTACTGAAAGCAAGGAACTAGAGGACAAACAAGGACCTCCTCTCTACAAATGCCCTCACCTTACAGAAGAAGGAGAAGATGAAGGAAAATGTTGCACAGGATTTTTGTTTTGTTTTGTTTTTGTATTTATATTAGTTTTGCTGCTGAAGCATTTCTAAAAGCAAAGGGTGATAATACTGCTAGACTAAAGGTAGACAAAGTGCAGACCTCCAGGAGTTGTGGACTGCAGCTCCCAGCATATATGACCACTGATTTGAGGGGAATTGCTGTCCACCAATATTTGGAGATCTGCAGTTTTCCCATTCCTGTGCTAGATACTGCATGGAAACTAAAATCTCTAGGGTGAGAGTGAGAATATTTTATAGTTAACATTTCTATTTTGTACCAAAAGCACATCGGCTTATGTAATGGCTGGTGCAGAATTTCAGTCTATGTTTTTAAAATTATGTTCTAACCTCTGATCATAAATATATCAGAAGGTCTATAGACTTAACACTGCCTTTCCCAGGAGGACTCTTGCTGAAATATAAGCCAAGATACATACCCTTTGGTTTTTCTCCTGTCATTTTTGCCTTCCCGCTTCAGCTATTCTACTGCTGTGATGCCTTCAGGTGACAGGGGAAATCTTTCTTGCTAATCATCATTGCAGTTGCCAACACAGCACTACCATAAAAGCATGCCAGTGAACATTAATAGGGTACTGAAGTGGCAGCTGCCTTGGGCTTCTTCTTTACCTTTTCATCATGTTCACATGCAGTGTAAGGTTTCTCCCTGTTGTCTTTCCCATGCAAATATATATACAGGGAAAAGAATGTGATGAAAGGGCTAGTAGAGCTCACCACTGCAAAGAAGTAATGCAGAAAATAATTGATTATGAAAGCATAGGGAAGAAATGAATATGAAGCAGGTAGGCAAAGAGAAAAGAGTCTGAAATGCTTGTGCTCCTTCCATGTGAATGTTATGAATAATACCACAATCACCAGTTTCTTAGAATTTCTGATTTAATTCCCAAATTAAACTGCATAATCCCATTAATATTTAGCACCAGCCAGATACAATTAAGGGCTTTGGATTACTTCTAGGAGTTGCTTCTCAAGTTACTTTTGAGAGACATGGTTACATTACTACTAGGAGTTGCTTCTCAAATTAGTTCTGGGAGACTTATAGACACCATTCCCATTTTGCACAATCAAAATCATTATATGGAAGGGTTAAGATCAACACTAGGTCTTATAACTGGGGTGTGTTGGTGATTGAACTGGTGACCTAAGGAGTTTGCTCCCCCAGGATGAGCCCAAAGTCCCACCAAGGTTTGTGGCTGGTTTATAATAGACTCTACACATAGCCATGGTAGAGAGGAAGATGGCATTGGGGAGGTCTGGCAAGCAATAGGGAGATGAATGCCAAGATATTGATTGTAAGCAAAGTTTATGGAAGTGGTGTGTTCAGTATCCCTTGGCTTAATGGACAGTGGCAGGAAGTTCTGGAAAGAAGAGTTCCCTAGTTTTCTGGAACTCCTGAGTAATTTTAAGCATGCTCAGGAACCCCCTTTATCTTCAGAAAGTCTGGGAATTTAAATAAAATAGTTCTGGCACCTCCAGCACTTTTTACCACCTGCTTCCTTCTTCCCTCACCAAAGAAATGGGGGAAATGGTGATGGCTGGTGACTGCTAACTTCAGAAGATAGTGGAAAATAGCTGTAGCCTTTGCAATAGAACTCTACTTTCAGCCCCTGTTTTGAGGGGTCAACATTTAAAATAAAGGAAGTTTTATTTGGCTAAAGGTTTAAATTTCCTCCACCACATGTGACACTGCTCATCCATAACTGGACCACACATTTTTACTTGTAGTCTAAAGGGGGGGGGACTCTAACTCAAGGAGTGGACAACTGTGGAAGGCTGTGAGGAGTGTATTAGCATCTCAGGAGACCTTAGCAATAAGTTTCAATTTGTTCATCCTCATCTAGCCCATTACTGACAAGAAATATTGGTTCAATACAGAGACAGCTTCCTTGGAATCAGATGGGAAGGAGAGGTAGAATTGGTGTCATCAGTATACTAATGACACCCACCCTAAAGCTCTGAATGACCTCTCAGAAGTTTCATGTAGATGTTACACAGCATGGGGGACAACACAGAACCCGGAGGAACCCCACAGGCCAACAGCCAGGGCATTGAACAAGAGTCTTCCAGCACCACCTTCTGAGTTCATACCTCCAAAAGAGACCAGGACCAAGTCTCATCCCAGAGAAGTGACCCAGAAGGATACCATGGCCAATGGTATCAAAAGCTTCTGAGCAGTCCAGCAGAACCAACAGGGACACACACTCCCTGTTCAGTTCCCTCAGTCACTCTTCTAGCAAGGTGACTAACCCCTGTGGGAGTTTGGTGTGTGTGTGTCAAAACATGGTGGAAATGCCTTCAACATCCATTAGATGTAATTGATCCAAAGGAGGCCCTGGGAGCCACAAAAATGGCCTTGGAGGGACCACATGGCCCTTGGCCTTCACTTTGCCCACCCCTGCTTTATCTAAATACTATGGATTTAATATAGACTGCCATTTAACCCTATAGTGATTACATACTTGGCAAGAGTGGAGAGCTTGCTCATCACTAGAAAGGTCTGTTTCGCGGGTTATACTGTGAAGAGGAGTTTGAACTCTTCTTCATTTCACAGAAGGAATAGTCCTTTTTGAGGAGTGTGTGTGTGGGGGGATGATTTTACCCTTATTGTTCAGTATTCTGCTGGACATACATAGTGCAGTACTGCAGAAAATACACTGACATTCCCACATTAAGAAAATATGCTTCCTTAACAAGTTTGCTACATGCATTAATACTCATCCCAAATAATATATCTCACACTTGTTTCTATGGGAAGCAGCCCTTGGTTTCTGAACTACTTGATACCTGAAACATTCTAGTTCAAATACACCACATTCCAGGGCAGTGTTAAACATCCATCTTATGAATGCTCAAGATTATTTGGTGAAGTCTGTTTGTTTACCTTAGGAAGCTCCTAAGGATGAAGTCTTGACTTTTCTGACGTCAGTAAGGATATTTCCATTAACTTTGCTGAATTTCTGCAGCATGTAATAAAGACATTCCCTTACAGAAAAACCTTTAAGTCTAAGAATCTGTAAAGTTGGGTGGTTAGAGAATCTCTTTTGAGGATGAAAGACACTTCTGTTCACAGAATCCTGCACTATCCTTAATCCAAGGTACAAAGTGAGATCACAAGAATGACCAAGAGAAAGAATATATGCTGATAAAAATGCTTGCATTAGGACTTTAGTCCAATGTCCTCTCATTTAGGGATTTTCATATAGAAAGCTACCTTCTACCAGGTCATAGCAGAACTTGGAAATGTTCCTTTAAAAAAGATTATAACTTTCAGTGCCCATGCAGGCTGAGCAATTATAAGAGCTATAGCTCAAGAAGTATAATTACCAAGGTCTCGGTTGTATTATTTCTTCCTCTAACCAAGGGGCTAGGAATTGTGTGTGACAAGGGCTTCATGAGACCTGCAAAGGCTCTTCAGTATGCCTCATAAGCCTCCATCAGAGAGGACCAACTTGAAGGCACACACCAGCAACAACAACAACATCAGCAATAACAACAGTTTTTCAAATGGCAGAAATACAGATCATTATTGCCAACAGGAATCCATTATTACCTTGCAAAATGTCCACAACCACCATGTTCCAAATCATCATCATCACTAAATATTTAGTGTGGTTTAAAATATACTGCCACCAACAAATGGAAAGATCTAAAAGATAAATTAAAGTGTTGCTAACAAACATGTGTGAGCTGGTGCAGTGGACTGATTAAGACGGGGTAGGCAACCTTTCTCCTTTAAGGGCCAAGGGACTTCAGCTCCCAGAAGCCTCAACCATGTTGGCCAATAGCTCCTGGGATTCTGAGAGCTAAAGTCCCTCAGCCCTTAAAGGGGAAAGGTTGCCTACCCCTGGATTAAGACCTAGATAGTTTTCAAAGCAATGCAAAGATTCATGAGATAATCAGGTCTGAATGAAATCTGTCCCAGGATGATATGAGAAGAAGACTTCCAGTCTTCTGAAATCACACTGGGATAGATTTAAATCAGACCTGATTATCTCACTCCCCCAAATCTTCTTTCAACCATTTATCATTTGTGTTGGATCCAGGATCGGCCTCCTGTAGGTAGAAGGCAGTGGCAGCTGATGGGTCCCATGTCCACTCTGAACTTTAGTTCAAATGTGAATCCACTTTGGGTTTTGTTCCAAACATGAGTTTGCCTCTAAAGGGGCTATCTAGGATGGTGAATACATTTGGGGTACAGGGTTCAGTCCCTTGGATTGCTCCTTTAAGGTTCAGCTAACAAGCAACAGAATTCAGGCTGTATTTAGAAAAAGACTATAATTTAAATAGAAATGTTGTTGTTGTTGTGTGCCTTCAAGTCTTTTCTGACTTATGGTGATCCTAAGTGGTTTTCTTGGCAAGATTTGTTCAGAGGGGGTTTGCCTTTGGCTTCCTCTGGGGCTGAGAGAGTGCAATTTTCCCAAGGTCATCCAGTGGATTGTCATGGCTGAGTGGGGATTCTAGAGTCGTAGTCTAATCACTACACTACATTGGCTCTCAGAAACATAGTACATTAGTGGGGAATATCATGAGTTTGGGCTATATCACACTACTCAACTATAGCACTGTGATTCCACTTTAGCTGCCATATCAACATCTTGTGGAATCCTGGGGTTTTGAGTTTGGTGAGGCATACGAGCTCACTCCCCAGACTACAAACTCCAGGATTTCATAGGATGTTGCCATGGCAGTTAAAGTAAAATCATAGTACTATAATTATGTAGTGTGAAAGGTACCTAGGAGAGCTTAGTCCAGCTTCTTGTTCAGGTACTAACTTTCATCTTGATTCATTGATGGATAACTGAAATATTATCCCTCTCCATTCTTTTCTGCTTATTCTTTATGTTTTAACTGAACTATGTAGTCCTTCTAATACAATATGCCTTCACACAGAGAACTGTACTCTGTGAAGTAGAACATGCAGCCACTGTGCTTTCAATTGTTGCTTCCTTTCCTTTCCCCCCACATCTTTCTTTCTCATGTGCTCTCTCCTCATCAATCCCAGATCGCAGTGAGAACACTGATGATAGCTTTATATAGGAAATTAGATTTGTCACCATGATGACACTAATGAGGGTAAATTAGAAAAACTGAGATTGAGCTTCATAACTGCACCCAATCAGATAAGAGATTCCCCTAACTCTATATAAAATTAATTTTTCACTCACATTTACCATAATTCCCAAGAAAATACTGAAAGGAGGGTGATTTTTGCCCCTGCCAAAAATTTAATTAATACCCTAAATCCCTTTCAGCAAAACTGTGGATGTAATGTATGCAAAATATTTTTGAAACCTTAGGGGAAAGTAAATATTATGTAATAGTTACATAGTAGTTATTTATGCTATAATGTGGGGAGGGTGTTTATATCTGAGATTGCCATTTAATTTGCTGAAGGAGTAGGCATTTCATTTGCATGATTTTGTCCTGTTAGCACAATGTGGTCTGGCTACAGTTGTTAATGTTCAACATTGGTCTTACATTTTCAACATCAAAGTTTGCCTTTAAAACATTTTTCTTTTATCCCCAAGTTTCAGTCTGAGGAGGCTTATGGAAAATGGGGAGATCACAGAATACATCCTTTAAAACAATTAAGTAAGCAAGTAATCCACATTGTGCAGGTGAGATGCTAGGTCACTACAGCAATAGCAATAGCATTTACATATCTATACCACTTAATAGTGAACTCAGCACTCTCTAAGCAGTTTACAATCTGTAAGCCAATTGCCCCCAACAAACTGGGTACTCATTTTACTGACCTATGAAAGGATGGAAGGCTGAGTCAACCTTGGAGCCCTGAGATCAAACTCACAATATTGGGGCGGCAGTACCAACATTGAACCGTGTGTCACAAGGACTCATTTTTCTACAGAGTTTTCATGACTCTGTTAATCACATATGGAGGTAGCAGTAAAGAAAATAGAACACTGACTAAACAGCAAGAAGACAATGGCACCAAAGTGCCACACATTTCAGTAGGTTGCTGTTCTTATGTGCTTCCAAGTTAGCTCTAGCCTTTGGTAACAAGAAAATTATCCCACATACTTGTAATTGCAGTTCTCCTATCTTTGGTATTAAAATGGCTAATGTCCATTCTGGGTGTACCTGCACTGTGAAACAATGTAGGGCCTTTGCAGACTGCCAGAAATAGTGCAAATTGGGTCCACTTTACCTGTCCTGGCTCAGTGCTAGGGAATTATGGGAATTGTTTCTTTTTTTCTGAGACATTGAGCCTCCTCTGTCAGAGAGCTCTGGTGCCACAATAAAATACAGTTCCCATGATTTCTAACCCTTAAAGTGGACTCAATTTGCACTATTTCTAGCAGTCTGCAAAGGCCCGTAGTTTGACACCACTTTAACTGCCATGGCTCCATTCTATTATGTGCATGTTACAACTAAGGATGGATGAATCTGTCAATTTCAGTTTTTCCAATCCACATTTCTTTCTGATTGCTTTATGATGGTTTTATATTAAAGTATCCATGGAAAAAATTCTTATATCATTTGTTTAAAAGAGAGAAACAGAATTCAGGGAGAGAAAAAAATTGCAGTCCACCAATATGTGGGATGCACATTGTTTCATTTATTTGTACTACTGTCTTATCATCTGCCTTATAATTCTTGACAGTTTTGTTTTGTAACTGAACAGTATCGGGAAGAAGGCAGACAGTTGCCAGTTTCTGGAAGTCTTCTCTCTCCCATGCATCCACTTTTTGAAAATATTTGTCTATTTTTCATACATTTTTGCCAACACAACACATTTTGGCTCTAACTTTTTACATTCTCTCATCTGGCTTTTGTGATGTGTGAATTTTCAAAATAAACTAATCACATTCACATGCATGAACTGTGGGAACTTCTGAAAGGAAACCTTTGTGGAGAAATTATGTGTTTGTTTTGAACAATTCCTTTTTGGTTTTCTTTCTCTCCCCCCTTTTCCTTTGTTGATCCTAGTTTTGATTGCTGAGTCCATCGGGGGAGTAACCCATCTTTACCATGTAGAGTTGCCATAACCTTTGAAGGAAGGCAAAACAATGATATTGAGGGTTAGTTGATTCTGTGATTTGGAGGCTGTGACAATACTGGACATTCCTGGAATTATTCCATGTCTGATCCATGAGCCTGTTGCCTTTAGGATGCTGTTGGATCCATTGTGACTTGGTTCCACCAATGGCTATAGGACAGCTACTACGAAAGCTATGATTTTTATTGCAGATGGAGATATAAGCCATAGTTGGCATTTACCACTTTATTTTTACATTAAAAACATGATTTAAGGACTGCAGGTGGAAAATGTTTACCTAAAGAACATAAAACAGGTGCCTTAAGAACTACATTCTATTTCTAGGACTTATCAAATAAAACAGACAGTGCTAGTCTTTTCTTGAAATAAAACCTAAAATTGAATCCAACAATGAAGCCTCCTGGTTCACATCCCTTTGCCATCTTCTATATGGTAAATTCACATTTTAGAAGGACAGGCAAGTTTACCATATGTTTATATCTTGCAAGAGATATAGAATATTTCAAACAAGGGCAACCAAAATAATCATAGAGATGGTGCATCTTCTCAAATGAGGAATGATGCTAATATGGGGAGGAGGAGGCAAGTGTGAGGGAAAATGACAAAAGTGCATAATATTATGCATGGTGAGGGCAAAATAATACTAGAACCTGAGGTCATCTGATGAAGCTAACTGGTGGGAGATTTGGGATGCATTTAAGGAAGTATTTCTTCCCACAGGTCATACTTTACCAATGGGTTTGATTGCCACAAGATATGGTGACAGCCCTTAGGTTAGAAAGCTTTAAAAGGGGGTTAGACAAATTAATAGAAGATTAATAGCTATGTATAACCTGCAGACCTCTATGATCTTTGTTCCAAGATCTGTCTGATTTTGGAAGATAAGCAGGGCCTGCCCTGGTTAGTACTTGGATGAGAGAACAGCAACAAATATCAGGTGTTGTAGGCTATATTAGAAGAAGAACTGACAAAACCACAATTTTTTGCCTAAGAAAACACTATGAAATTCAGGTTCACCATAAGCTGACAGAAGACTTAAAGGTATGTACATACACATTACCTGCCAGTTCAGAGAGTGAATGACTCTGGATTACTGTTTACAGGATAATAATAACAACAGAGGATTAATATCTTCTTGTCTTATTTGTGAGCTTATCAGGGGAATCTGGCTGGCCAGAGTGTGAAACAGAATCCTGGAGCAAACATGCCTTTTTGTCTCATGCAACAGGCAACCACAACAGATATGCAGTGGGGCCATTTCAGTCAAGAATTAGCCCTGGCTTTGGCACAGAGGCTACCCTGGTAATTATGGTAAATTTATATCAAAAGTGAATTGGATTAAATTCTTTCCCAGACCAATCATAACATTTATCTGATAGCCCAAGCCAAATGTTAGAAGCAATGGTCAGGGTCCTACTGCTCCAAATAGTTATCCCAGGAAATATTAGCTGTGTCACCATTACAGAGATGGACAGCTTTAGGGTGAAATCCTCTCAAAGTCTTCTGATACCCACTGCCTGAACCACAAGACTGGCAAGAAGGACAATGGGTCAACAGCTTATAATCACAACTAGTTTACTTTATGGGAGAATATGGATATTCTAATTATCCCTAGATCTGCATTTGGTATAGTGTTTCTCATCTATCTCTGATACTTTCAGGGGACAGTGCTTTTAAATGGTTCCAGACCTTTGAAGATGAATTTGAATTACGACCACCTTTGGCCACATGGCAATGTATACAATTCAAACACAGTATAGTCTCCGTTTCCACATTTTGGCAGAAACACATGGAGTCCAACAGATCTCCCTGATATACTATAAGTACTTTACAGCATTTAACAAAACTGATGCGTTGCTTTATGCTATTAAGAGAAAATAACTGTTGCCAGACCTAGAGTATATTCAGTCTAAGTGGACTAAGGAGCTTTAATCAAAATTAAAACCTTCACAATGGAAAACTGCTTTGGAAGACCTCCACCTTAGATCTCCATTTGAGGCTCATCCAACAGCAACAAGAAGAAAATCAATACAACTTAGACTCCACAGAACCCCCCAAATGATTCTTCCATTTCAGTATCCAAGCAGATGCTTACTGCTAGTAATACAGAATGCCACAGTTTCATCCCTCTGACTTCTTCTGGTACTGTGCTATCATACCATCTTTCCAGAAATAAGTCACAATTAAAATTAATGGGATCTTCAATTGTATACTGTTCATTTTCTCCTGGCCACATAGCTTCCGACTGGGGTGCATCTGAAGAACAGGGAGTATAGTTATTCTGGGTGAACCTCAAACATTGGAGCATAGTCACAAACCACTGAACTTTACGTACAACACCATTATAACACTATGATTCCACTTTAACTGCCATAGTTGCATCCTGTGAAGTCCTGGGGTTTGTATTTGAGGTTCCTCAAATTTTATTACAGAACACAGCCAGCACAAAATAATAAAATAATTACAAGAATAGCAAAATATTCATGTACATACATTATATTCTAGTGTAGCATATAAATACAGATATCTTTGAATATCTAGGATAAAAACCCAGTATTGTGCACCTATCGGCAGGGATTTAACAGTGTTCTAAAAATATGGTTCTAGCATAAACATTTGACTGTCTACTGTACTATATTTGCTATAAAGCAAATATGATGTTATACAACAAATAACAAAATAGCTGCAACAATAAGAACAGCCATGGTCATTTTTAACAGGGTTTACTGTATTTGTTTTAGGAATTCTTTACGGTGAATAATAACAGCTGCAAGGAATTTAGCAACTCTACAAGTTACTTATTTGCTACATCCTGCTAAAAGATAGTCAGCATAAAATTTCTCCTGTCTACCAGGCAACTGTTTAATGATAGGAGTTATATAAAAAAGCATGTGTTTCTATATAGAAGGGACAACAGAAAAGAATGTGGCTAATCAATTCGACTTCCTCAAAGCCACATGGACAAAAACAACATTGGTAAGGTTTTGTTTCTTTTTGTATCTACCTTCCAAGACAGCAGATGGAAATATATTTAACCTTGCAAGCATAAAAGCCCTTCTTTGTTTGGGGATATTCAAATATTCAAAATACTTAGCATGTTTACCAATACTCCCAGCTTCCCCAATAGTTAGGTGTAGTATTGATTGGCTTCTATGAGTTTGCAAATCAGTATCTCTTATTCTCTGGATGATAACAATTTTTGCCTTATTATAACCAACAAAGATATATATGACAATGACAATCCAATGGAGGATAGCTTCATCATTAAGGATTTCCTCCAGGTAGAAACAAAAGAATCAGTTAAAATGAATGGAGTCAAACCAACTGATACAAAAAGTTTTTGTTTGTTTTTTTACAAAAGGTTAAATTTCCGAATCCAAACGCATACCTCAATTGATAGTAAACCAACTTTTAAGCAGAGGGTAGCATTTGGCACACAGTTTGAAATGCCAAGGATTGATCTTAGAAATTTGAACAACCCCAAAAGGAACAATATTTTTAAAGGAGCAAATTTACGAACCATACAAGAATTGAGCTAGGATCTTAACAACAAAAACCTCAGGGCAGCAGGAATATACTGACTACCCTTATTATAATAAAAGGAACAGAGGGCCTTAATACTCTTTTGAACATTCATTATTGCATTCTTTTGGTGAAAATTAGCAGATCCCTTTTTGTGAAAAACTATGCCTAAATATTTGTAGGATGTCACCTATTCAATATAATTGTTATCAATTGACCATTTGTAGTGTATGCATCTTTTTGAAAAGACAATAACTTTAGTCTTCTTATAATTAATTGTTAAAGAATCATTTCTATAATGGTCTACAAGGGTTCTCAGGAGTCTATTTAGGCCCACTCTAGTGAGTGACATAAGCACAACATCATCTGCATAAACTAACAATGATAAAGATCTGTTTGATAAAGTTGGATGGTGAGATGGAATATTCAAAAGAGACGTAATTACAGAATTAATGTAAAAATTAAAAAGAGATGATGCTAATACACAGCCTTGTCTTACACCATTGAATGTGGAAATAGATCTCATTGTATTTCCATAGATCTTATGGTTAGACAAGAGTTCTCGTGTAACTTACAAATGAGAGTTAACAAATGTCTATCAGTATTAGTATCTTCAAATTTGGCCCATAGTTTATTTCTAGGGATGAGATCAAATGCTGATTTAAAGTCAACAAAAGCAGTAAACAGAGAGCCCCTGGCAGATGCTACATATTTCTCAGTTAGATGCTGGAGAACCAGGGCATGGTCAATTGAGGAACGATTATTTCTAAACCCAGCCTGTTCATCACTTATGATATCTTCTTTTATAAGCCAGCTTTGAAGCTTTTCTAGCAGATGTAATGCATAAAGCTTACTTATGATATTAAGAAGACTAATAGGTCTATAGTTTTCAGGATTGGATTTATCACCTTTCTTGAAAATAGGTACAATAATGGCAAGGCTCCAGTCCTCTGGGATGCAGGTTGTTCAGTCTATGGTGGTAAATAAAGGAACAAGAACAGGAATCCACCAATCCGCACTAGTTTTAAACACTTTGGCAGGAATATTGTCATTGCCGGGAGCTTTATCTGCTTTAAGTCTGGAAATCAGATTTTTAATTTCCAGAGCTGTAACTGGCAGCCATTCTGTAAGTTTATCAACATCAATATGGCAGGGCTTGTTGCTGCACTAGGGTTGACTGTACAGTTTACTATAATACTGTTCCCAGCAACCTGCAGAGATATGATAACTTATAATATTTGGGGTTAGTACTGGAGCTGTCTGTCCCTAAAGGACAGCTCCCAGGATTCCTTAGGATAGAACCACAACAGTTACAGTGGGATCATATCGCTATACTTGCATAGTGTGAACAAGTCCCCAGTCAGACTGTTGATCCATCTATCTCAATTTTGACAAATTTGACTAGTAGCAGATCTCCTGCATTTCAACCAGGATTTTTTGTTAGCTTTTCCTAAGATCCTTGGCATTCTGTGGTTGTCTCCCATTCAAGTACTAACCAGTTCTAATCCCACATAGCTTCAAAAATCAGTGTATTGAGGGTAATATCATTTCTAGCTATATGTATCATACTGCAACAGTAGGTGCTTGTTGTATATATTTTCAGATAAGCTAGATATTACCATATAGAGACTGACAAATATAAGATATCAAAGATGGGCTCAGGAAAGGAAGAGGCACTAGGGATTGTATTGCAAACATATACTGGATAATGGGATGAACCAAAGATTTTCAAAAGAAAATCAGCCTGAACTTTATAGATTATAGCAAAAGTTTTGATTGTATAGATCATGAAAAACTATAGATCAGTCTCAAAAAACTGGGAGGGGGGGGGAGAATGTGCCATTTGATTGTCCTCATGCATAAGCTGTATTTG
Organism: Phrynosoma platyrhinos; assembly: GCA_020142125.1. NCBI lineage: Eukaryota > Metazoa > Chordata > Lepidosauria > Squamata > Phrynosomatidae > Phrynosoma > Phrynosoma platyrhinos. The sequence continues at coordinate 342,220,653 of CM034701.1, forward strand.
GGACAAGAGGCTACTGGTAAGACAGAATACAGGAAAATGGAATAGTTTACAATTGGCAAGGGAGTGAGGCTAGACTGCATCTTATTACCCTATATGTTTAACCTGTATGCCAAAAATATCATACAAAAAGCAGGACAAGACTCAGAGGAAGGTGGGGTGAAAGTTGGAGAAAGGAACATCAACAATTTAAGATATGTAGATGACACCATGATATTAGCAAAAAATTGCAAAGACTTGGAACAATTACCGAAGAAAGTCAAGGAAGAAAATATAATGACAGATTTACATTAAGAAAACAAAAATAATGACCACAGATGATTTACATAACTTTAAAGACATTGAAATAATTCAAGATTTTTTTCCATACCTTGGCTCAGTCATTAATCATAATGGAGACTGAAGTCAAGAAATCAGAAGACTAGGACTTAGAAGAGCAGCTATGAAAGCATTACACAAGATCCTAAAATGTAAGTATATATATTATTTAATATTAAAGTTAGGATTGTCTATTCCATAGTATTTCAATTTCTACATATAGTTATAAGACAGACAGTGAAGAAAGCTGATAGGAGGAAAATCAGCTCATTTGAAATGTGGTGTTGCAGAAGAGTTCTGTGGATACTGTGGACTGCTGAAAAGACAAATAAATGGGTTCTAGAGCAAATCAAACCTGAACTCTTACTAGAAGCCAAGATGACTGAACTGAGGCTGCAGTACTTTGACCATATAATCAGAAAACACAACTCGCTAGAAAAAACAATATTGCTTAGCAAATTAAAAGGTAGTAGGAAAAGAGGAAAATTGCATTCCAGATTGCTAAACTTAAAGAAGCCACAGCCCTCAGTCTGGAAAACCTGAGCAGGGATATCAATGAGAGGATGATCTGGAGGGAGGTCTCATTCATAGGATTGCCATTAGTCAGTGGGCTTAATGGCAATTAACAACAACAAGATATATATGTGAAAGCTACAAATATACATTGATTAACAGATAAGGTCAGAGAACCTAAGCATATCTGTAGCCATAAGGGAAGGGTTACAAAAGAGGAAGACATTAAGAAGGGAAAGGTTATTGATATATGTCGCATCATTAGGAGAGAAATATTTCTTGCAAAAATATCAAAAACCAATGAAGAATAAATAACTTTCTTAAAGGGAAATTTGGAGTTATGAATAAGTCTGAATCCAATTCACTGTGGGTGAAAAGCTATTGTTAATCCCTGCTAGAGTAAGCCTATTGAATCAATGGAAGTAAGTATAAGTAGTGACTTATCAAGTCAAGAGATTCCACCTAAACATTAGGAGGAACTTCCTGACAGTAAGAGTTGTGGAACACACTCCCTCAGAGTGTGGTGGAGTCTCCTTCTTTGGAAGTCTTTACACAGAGGCTGGATGGCCATCTGTCAGAGGTGCTTTGATTGTGAGTTACTGCATGGCAAGGGGGGTTGGACTGGATGGCCCTTGTGGTATCTTCCAACTCTATGATTCTATGGTTCTATGATTCACCATGAAAACACCCAATCTGATTTTGGAAACTTTTAGGGCTTTAACACACAAACCCCATTCCTACTGCAGTCTCACTTGTCAGTGTAAATGAAATTATACCTATTTGTATTCATGGAGCACTTAACACCTTCACAATCACACAACTGCCACTATGATGGCTTGCTTAATATTGTACCTTTGTAGGGTTGCCTAGTTGAACACAATACAGGGCTCCTATTTTTAATAGCAGATTCTGAAGCAAGAAATGCAGCATAAAGTTTAACCAGGCCCAAAACCCATCTTTTAGCTGCTATAACAACCCCCTGCCAACACAGCCATTTACTAGCCTGTGGAACCAAGGGCAGGATTGGGGAAAAAATGTCCTATTATGGTCCTGTAGCTGTACCAAATCACAATCTTTATAATCTAGCTGAATGCTTCTCTGCCACCTGTCTCAGTCATGCATTTCATACACCATACTGTTCACCAGATAACCTGATTTGTGTAGTCCTAACCCTGGATGAAATACAAAAAAAGTATTTTTCTCCCCCCTCCCTCCCAGCTCTTGCTGACACCACCCAATAAACAATTCCAGTTTTCCAGTCCTCTAGAGCAGGTTCTAGAGGACTGATGGTGAAGCAGCTACAGTGGAGATGAGCAATTGTGTGGTGGTGGTGGTGGTGGTGTTTGCATCTCCAACTTATGGCAGCCCTAGGTAAATTTCTTTAGAGGAGGTTTGCCACTGCCATTCTTTGAGGCTGAGAGACTGTGCCTTGCCCAAGGTCACCCAGTGGGTTTTCATGGCCGAGTAGGGATTCAAACTCAACTCTTCAGATTTGTAGTCCAAATCTGCAGCTTAAATCACGACACTATGCTGGCTCTCAGACAAGCAACTGTTCACTCCCAATTCTACTGATGGAATGATTCAGTCCATTACATTTGGGATCTAGTACTGAACTCACCTCAGGGGGTGAATCTGCTGGTGGAAAAGAAATTGGATCCACTCTATTCATTTTATTCTATATGTTTCTTCAGAAAAAAACAGTGAGTGATGGAACCAGTGAGTGTACCACCTTAGACTTTCTTATTGTTTAGCTGAAGCCTATTCTGAAATTTTAGCCGTCCTTCTCCCGGATTGTAGTTTAAGAGAGACTTTCAGATAACGTTACAGTTTTGGGGTGAAGGCTGGTGGAGGTTTGTTCTACCTTTGTTTGGTTCAAACAAATTTGACTCCCTGATACTAACAGGATACTATTTGGCATTAAGGAATGCACTTGCTTTACTTAGAATAGAAAGATATTCAATGTTTTCCATTAAGATGATAGAATTTGTTTTATTGTATTCTTTTTATTGTAATCTTATTTTATTCTATTTGATTTTATGTTGTTTGGCTGAATAAAGTATAACCCCTGTCCTTTAAAGAATGAATATTGGTTTATTTAAAAAACCATAAGCCTCCTCTATTGAAGAAATATGTGTAAAACAACTGCTTGTTCTGGCTCCTATAGCAGAACATGTCCTCCCCCATAATTAGCTGGGCCTTTTTTCTTTATGAATGTGTAAATGTCAAACAAAGTTTATTATTAAGTAATTTATCAAAGAAAACAGTTAATCATAATGATGGGAAAGATACTTGTATGCCTCTGGAATGAAAGAAAGGCTGCCAGAATGAAAATCAAACACTAAGGAAATCAAACCATGTCAAGCCAAGGTTTTAAGCAACCAGATGCTTATTTATCATTCATTTTTCTCTATGTGTAGGCTTGGGACCCTGCCCTGAACAGGTCTTTTGCAACAAAAAAGCAATGAACATATGGTTAATAACTTGGAAATGAGTTCAATATGTGCTCCAAACCTGTTCTTGGCCAACCCAATCTCTCTCTTAAAAGCCATTTACAGAAATAAACAATGGCAACAGAAGAGTAGTTCACAAGAAAATGATTCACTGAAAATAGCATCCAGAGAATGGTTTACATTACACATGCTGAATTCTGCTTCCTGAGAGAATATGTCTACTTCATCATTCCATGTCTGGATCTCATAAGCTCTTATGAGTCGATATACCAGAAGTCTTTAGAACTCTGGACTTCATGAAGCCAAGAATCTGAGCAGAATTGTGCCCTTTTGGGTGCTTCCTGAGGCAAACAGGGCTCCTTCTGAAGCCTCATGTGGACTTTGGGTATCAGAATGGCATAGGAGGAACATAAAAAATCATGCCCTTTGGGGTTTATTTCAGTAAAAAGGCTCAGGAGGACAAGAGAGGTTTTAAATGACTCATAGAAGAAGAGGTCTTAGTCCTAAGATGTGTTTTAAGAAAGGCATACCTGCTGTTGTGCTTTTTTGGGTGGTGGTGGGGGAGATGGATGGAGTTGTGGTATAGTGAAGCCATTCTTCCAATGCCACCACTCTTAAACTGGTTTTCAAACATTATAATGTCCTAGTCCCTACATCTGTCATTCTGAAACTTTGTAGCTGTATTCTGTAGAGACAGACACATCTATGATGTGCTCCATTTTCACCCAATTACCCCACAAACTACAGGGGAAGCAAAGGAGAAATGATTCCATGTTTAGGTCTCCACTTCCACATGAACTGCTGGTATCCACATACCCATATCATTCCTAAACTTTGCAGATCTGTTACTTGAAGCCATTTCTATTATGGCTGTAATTTTGCATGATCCACAAGGCACCAAGAGGGCTATACATGTCCTCTTACTTTACTTTTCTTTTGGAATTACATTATCTATAAAGACTGCTGTTGGAGAAACATGGAAGTCTTTATCCCTTATAAAAGGCAATGGCTTCTGAAAAATTCATCCAATTCCATCTGGAAATTAAAATCTTATTGTAACTTTTCAATATGTCAAACATTCAATATGTAAAGGAAGATAATGCATACATGCACTCGCATGCAACCATCCACCCACCCTCTGCATTTATTTCTCTGAAACTTCGCAAGATTAATCCCCTACAAAGAAGTGGCTTCAGCTGTAAATTTCATCTAGTTCTGGCAAAGTGGAGAAAATCTTTCTCTTATCTTCTGTTTTGTATTTCCAATGAGTTTCAATGGGAAGTAAGAACCCTGATTTTTTTTCAAAAAGTTGGTTTGGGTTCAGGAACCATACTGACATGGACTGGTTCCAGATCTATCTGAGCTAAAGTAGTTTATTGACTGAACCACCAAATTGGGGGCCAAACCAATTTTTTGTGTTCTCTTTGTCCTCAGTTTACTTCACTTGCTGCAAACTGAGTTCAAAATACAAAAGTAGTCTACACTCAGCAGTGGAGTGAGAAGGAATCTTGCCCCTTCCAGTAGACTCAGGAAAAAGCAAATTGCTGCAGCCTCTCATAGCTTGTGTGTTCTTACTCAATGATAACTTTTGTCATATCAGTCACACTCTTATGTTGCTTGGCTATACAAGTCCTGGTTTTCATTGATGAAATGTTGGAAGGTATGTATTGCAAAGAGTGAGATGGAGTTGGCCTTAGATGCAGCAATCATCATCTTCTTTCTTTCTTTCTTTCTTTCTTTCTTTCTTTCTTTCTTTTTTTTTTTTTTTGAAGTAAGACTACCAAATATCTATCACTTAAATCTGCATCTTAACACAAGTTGGCAGATGTAAGCAAATATTATTGTTTCCATGTGCTTAGTTAGTAAATACACAAGCATGAAATTAGCCCAGAGCTGATGTGAGCCAAATTGTTCTTGGGTCAGTTTGGACTGTGTCACTGTACCCTTAACATAAGGTCAAACATGCATAGGGTTTAAAAGATATGCTTGCTCAAAATCTATTTGTACTACAAACTTAAAGCTTGACTTAGCCAGAGAGGTCATCCCATGGCTGCTACAAATGCCTCTGGTCTCCTCCCTTCTGCTTTATCAAGGCCCAGATGTTCACATCAGAACAGACCAGCAGTGTTCAAAGGTGGGGAGTCTGCAGTGTTCAAAGGTGGGGAGTTCCACAGCATGGAAAAATTACTTTTTGGACTACAGTTCACATGATCCCACAGCTACATGACAACTGGGACTTGTAGCTCCAGTCAGGATATGAGGCTCATGTATAAGCATACCACCACGATATTCTTGCAAACAAGCTAGTCAAATGTGGGCTAGTCAATGCTACTGTTAGGTGGATTTGTAACTGGTTGACTGGCTGTACTTTGATGCTCAACAATGGCTCCTCTTCATTCTGGAGAGAAGTGACTAGTGGGGTGCCACAGCTTTCTGTCCTGGGGCCAGTGCTATTCAACATCTTTATCAACAACTTGGATGAAAGAAGAGGAGGCATGCTTATCAAATTTGTAGATGACACCAAATTAGGAGGAGTAGCTAGTACCCCAGAGGACAGGATCAAATTCAAAATGACCTTAATATACTAGAAAGCTGGGCCAAAACTAACAAAATGAATTTCAACAGTGAGAAATGCAAGATACTGCACTTAGGTAGAAACAATGAAATACATAAATATAGGATGGGGGACACCTGGCTTAACAAAACTATATGTGAAAAGGATCTAGGAGTACTAATGGACCACAATTTGAACATGAATCAACAGTGTGATGTGGCAGCTAAAAAGGCCAATGCAATTTTAGGCTGCATCAATAGAAGTATAGTGTCTAGATCAGGGGTAGGCAACCTTTCCCCTTTAAGGGCCGAGGGACTTCAGCTCCCAGAATCCCATGAGCTATTGGCCAACATGGGACTATTGGCCAACATTGCTGAGGCTTCTGGGAGCTGAAGTCCCTCAGCCCTTAAAGGGGAAAGGTTGCCTACCCCTGGTCTAGATCAAGGGAAGTAATAGTGCCACTCTATTCTGCTTTGGTCAGGCCCCATCTGGAATACTGTGTTCAGTTCTTGGCACCACAATTCAAAAAGGATGTTAACAAGTTGGAGTGTGTCCAGAGGAGGGCCACCAAAATGGTGAGGATCTGGAAACCAGGCCTTATAAGGAAAGACTTAGGGAGGTGGGTATGTTTAGCCTGGAGATGAAACAGTTAAGAGGTGATATGATAGTCCTGTTTAAGTATTTGAAGGGGTGTCACATTGAGGATGGAGCAAGCTTGTTTTCTGCTTCTCCAGAGACTAGAACATGGCACAATGGATGCAAGCTACAGGAAAAGAGATTCCACCTCAACATTAGGAGGAACTTCCTGATAGTAAGAGCTGTTTGACAGTGGAACTCCTTTGGAGAATGGTGGAGTCTCCTTCTTTGGAGGTCTTTAAACAGAGGCTGGATGGCCATCTGTCAGAGTTGCTTTGATTGTGAATTCCTTCACGGCAGTGGGTTGGACTGGAATGGTTCTTTGGTCTCTTCCAACTCAATGATTCTATGGTTCTATGATTCACAATGAATACACCCAATCTGATTTTGAAAACTTTTAGGGCTTTAACACACAAACCCCATTCTGGCTGCAGTCTCACTTGTCAATATAAATGGAATTATACCTATTTGTATTCATGCAGCACTTAACATCATCCCAATCACACAACTGTCACCATGATGGCTTGCTTCCTGGCTTCCTTAACCCTGCCTCTCTGCCTTCTGCTCTACCCAGCATGTCTTCCAAATTGTTTTATTTTTCTATTTTCATTGTTTTGGGCAATGCCAAAAGATAAGAAACAGAAGGTGGAAAAAAGATAATTGGGAATAGCTAGGAGGAGGGCAGATAGAGAAAGAGGAGGTGACACTGACATCAAGTAACTAGCAATCACATGACTGCCCTGGGAGTGACATTTCACACCTGGGGACTTGTGCTATTGAAAGCTCATTGATGGATTTTCCCTGTCAATGAAAAGGGATGCCATAAACATAGTTGAGGGATGCAACAGTGGGTTGGAGGCAGTGTTATGCAATAAGTATTGCCAAAGCCACTTTTTTCCAGATCTAATCCTGGTTTAAAAGCCGCATATAGTAATTTCCTAAGCAAGATCAATCTCAGTAAAGTACTGGGGTGGGAGAATATCATGTAATACCATGCATCTTAAGGTAGAGGGTTTTTTTGGGGGGGGGATTCCTGCCTGAAACTATCCAGTCAGAGTTATCAAACTATCATGAGAGCTATCCTGTTAAAGTTCACATTACCAGGTTACATGCATTACCATTATCAATGATCTGACCACCTCTTAGGCTATTTCCAAAATTCTGTAGGATGAAACTGTGGCATTGTGCTTCAGGTGTGCACAATGCTCTAAGTCTCATGGTGTAAAGTGGACCTGCAGCTCAGTGTTGTTATTTTGGAAAGTGAAATGAAAGTTGCACTAAGAAAAATTAAGAGGAATAACTCACCAGGAAGAAATAGCATACCAACAGAGCTGGTCCAGTTTATGGAGATAGAATCAATGTTAGTTCTAACTAAAATCTGCCAACAAATATGGAAAACAAAAGAATGACCTACAGATCAGAAACAATCAATATACACTCCCATCCCTCCAAAAGGGGACATACACACAAATACATTAACTATAAGGCCATTGCACTGATTTCCTATGTAACCAAAATCATGCTCAAAATTCTACAGCAAAGACTCCTGCCATAAAAATTCCAGAGGTGCAGGCTGGGTTCAGGAAGGGAAGAGGAACTAGGGATCACATCACAAACATGGGATGGATAATGGAATGCTAGAAGAAGAAAAATCAGCATTTGCTTTATAACTATAACAAAGCCTTTGACTGTATAGATCACAAAAAGCTTTGGTTTGCTCTAAGAGTGCTGGGTGTACCAATACATTTGGTTGTTTTGGTGCACAATCTATACTCAGGACAGGAGGCTACCATTAAAACAGAATATGAAGAAAAAGAGTGGTTCCCAATTAGAAAGTGAGTCAGACAAGGATAAATTTTATCACCCTATTTGTCCAATTTATTCACAGAAAATATACACAAAGCAGAGTTAGACTCAGAGGAAGAAGGAGTGAAGATCAACAATTTAAGATGTGTAATGACACCAGAACAGAAACTAACTAACAGAAAATAACAAAGACTTGGAACAATTGCTAAGGAAAGTCAAGAAAATACCAAGGCAGGTTTAATGTTGAACATTAAGACAACTAAAATAGTGACCATGGAGGATCTACACAAAATAAATACAGAAAATAGTGAAAGACTCCCCATATCTTGGATCAATCACTGACCAGAATGGAAATTGCAGCCAAGAAATCAGGAGAAGACTAGGATTGAGAAGGGCAGCTATAAAAGAACATGACAAGATCCTAAAATGCAAAGATATAAAACTGAACACTAAAGTGAGACTTGTTCATCACTATGGGTGTGAGAGCTGGATAGTGAAGAAAGCTGATAGAAAGAAAGCCAATTCATTTGAGATGTGGTGCTGGAGTAGAGTGCTGGGGAATACTGTGGACAGCCAAAAAGACAAACAAATGGGTTCTGGAACAAATCAGATCTGAAATATCCCTAGAAGTCAGGATGACTAAATTGAGGCTGTCATATTCTGGGCACACCATGAGAAGAGATTGATTGATTATGTCTCCATGATTCTATCTCCATAAACTAGAGTAGCTCTATTGGTATGCCATTTGTCATTAGAAAATACAATAATGCTTGGAAAGATAGAAGGCAGTAGGAAGAAAGAGACCACACACCAGATGGATTGGCTCAGTCAATGGGCATTGCCCCCTGTCTGGAGGAACTGAGCAGGGTTGTTGAGGAAAGGGTATCTTGGAGATGCCTCATGCACAGGGTCACCAGAAGTCTAGGTCCAATTGCAGGCAGTTAACAACAACAAGAACAATAGCAACAACAAAGTCCCACTGTGTTCAATGATTCTGTACAGGTACAGGTACATGGGATTGCATAGCTGGGGTTATAGCTGTTAAGAGGTAATGAGATCAGTACATTTGGCCCTTGGTATCTGTGGACTTGCCATCTGTTGATTCAAGCATCTGTGTGCAGCAAGCTTGTGTTGTCCCCAATGGTGACACGTGCATGCACCCACACTGCCATTAAGTCCCTTTGTCCCTAATGCGCCATGCCACCACTGGGGATGATGGGTGCTGTCCCTAACGGCAATGTGGCCATGTGCATCCACCATCATTGAAGTTCCATTGTCCCTAATGGCAGTGTGGCCTTGTACATGCCTTGCCATTGGGGACAACAGAACTTGAGCATCCACAGATTTTGGTATCAGCGGGGGTGGGGGAGGTCTGGGATGGCTGTATTAGCAAAAGGACAACTGAAAAGAACTGTTAGGGAAATATCTTTGCCACCTTCTGGAAGAAAGAACAAGATGGGAAAATGTGTTGATGTCAGCAGCAGAAAGTTAAACTTACCAGAGTGAAGGGCTGTGATTGGGAAAGGAAACAAATTGGCTTTCAAACAAGGCACATGCTTTCAAGCAAAAACTCAGTCTACCTCTGTGCACAATTAAAACTGTCAAGGCTTCTGGCACATTAAGAGAAGTCAGAACAGCCAGCTGCCTACTAGAATTTGTCCATTCCTGCTGCAGGTGTGAGTGAGGCCCTCCAAAGTGTAGCATTGGACTAAGATTCCAGGTTTCAAATCCCCATTCAGCCATAGAAATCCTGCTTGGTGACCTTGAGCAACAAGTCACATTCTCTCAGCTTCTGTGGAAAGCTATGGCAACTCTCCTCTGAATAAATCTTGCCCCCAAAAAATCCTAGGGCAGGGCTACCAAAAGTCAAGAGTTGACTTGAAAGCACATAACAACAAATTAAGGTGTGCAGTTAAAGCATGCAGAGTGCCTCCTGATCAATCAATTCAAGGAGAGAGTGAAAATGAACAATGGAAGGGAAAAGCATAATGTAATCTCTTTTCTCGTCTCTCTTTAATTCCAGTGTAGTGACTTGCTGGTAGAGCTGCCTAATACCCCAATTCTTTTAATATTTGTAGTGATTCCTGTCCTCAGGTTGATCCTAATCTTTGCATTATAGAAAACACTGTAACATGAAATTCCTTGGACTTGTCAGATTTGTCATGAAGATTTTTGGTTAAGTCTTCCAGTTTCACAATGCAGTGGTGGGTGCTTTTAATTCAAGTTTTAAAATGTGATTACTGCTGAAACTTTGTAATATAATTCGTTTAGGTGTTCCAGCTTGTCATGTCTTGTGAAATATCATTTGAACAACTCCTATGTCTTTTAAAAAAACATGCCCATACTTTGTTGAATTATGTGCAAATCACTTCCAGATGCCAGCTGTTCTTTTATTTCTGGTAACTTCATATTGGTATCAGTGTTTGAGAGAGTGAGATCACAAGAAGAAATGGAAAGTGAAATGCTCTGTTCAAACCACAAGTGGCATTTAAGGCTGACAGCTAGAATGAACATTTTCCTAATGACTTCAGTCCTGTCTAGGGCTCCCCCACCATCCCTAGGCAAAGCTAGCCCTTGATCTATCAGCTACCTCTGCTTTCCCTTCATAAATTCTTACAGTACCCCAATGTCAAAGTCACTCATAAATTCAAAGGAAATCTACCATAGAGACAGAGCCTCAACTCTATAACCCAGAATGCTTATGGGAAAGCTAAGCCATCCATGTCAGTCAGAAATATAAGACTCTAATTGTTGGCATTAGTAAGCCAGATTGATCTGCTTCTGTGAAAATAAACATGGACCTAAATCTAATGTGATGCTGGTAGTAACACTCGGATGTTCAGCTCATCCCCTGCAGCCTTCTCTGGTGGTGAAAAGCTTTCCCAGAGTTTCTCAACCCTTTCAAACAGTATTTTTATGGCATGGGGGAGGGGGACTTCAAGGATTTTACTTGTGCTTGCAAGAGCTGCTTTTTCAGACACAGGGCCAGCATTGGAGTCTACCCATAAGAAATATAGACAAAATATAGAATAAAGGTGGTGAAATAATGGCAGCCAAGAGATGGGATGGAAAAGGTATCTGATGATCCCAAGATGGTGTTGTGCTAGCACTGGTGATAGTCTGATGTGCTGGGGCTCCATCAAGTATTGTTCCAGGCTGAGTAGAGGACAGAGGTAGCAGAGACAATAAAAAAAGAAGAGGAAGAGGAGGAAGAAGAAGAAGAAGAAGAAACAACAACAACAACAACAACAACAACAACAACAACAGCTGCAGTACTCAGGGCTACTGTGAGGCAAGGGACAGGACAGCTGATTGTTGTGTTAGCAGGCACAATGGCAGCAAGAGGTCTGTGGGACTAGCAGAGCTTGGGATTGCCTCTGCCTTCAAGCTGTAAGGAGGTAACAGACTGAGAAGGCTGCCTGTGCCTGTGCCTTTTACCACCAGGGCAACAGTTGAGGCA
>CM034701.1:342236798-342253381 GCA_020142125.1 Phrynosoma platyrhinos
AGGAAGAGGCACTAGGGATCATAATGCAAACATATACTGAATAATGAAATGTACCAAAGAATTTCAAAAGAAAATTGGTCTGAACTTTATAGACTATAGCAATTGTCTCTTTATAGACTTTAATTGTATAGATCATAAAAAGCTATGAATTGCTCTTAAAGAAATGGGTGTTCAATGAAGACATTGAAATTGTTCAAGATTTTCCATAACTTTGCTCAATCATTAATCAGAATGGAGTCTGCAATAAAAAGAAAATCAGAAGACTAGGGACTTTATCACATGGGAAAATTGGAAGTTTAAATAGTGATTATCCCATGAAAATTGTGCATTTGAGATGATTTTCACACAGTCATGATTAAAGCACCATTATCCCAGGAATATCCTATGAAAATCACACATTCACATTAAAGGTTTTCACACAACATTGTGATTAAAGCACCATTATCCCAGGAATAACCAGGCAATAAACAGCAACAAATCATTCACGGAGAAATCCCATGAATGATTTGTTGCTGTTTATTGCCTGGTTGTTCCCTGGTTATTCCTGGGATAATGACTCTTTAATCGTGCTGTGTGTGAAATCTTTTTTTTAAATTTAATTTATTATACTAAAAGAAGAAAACAAAAAAATAACAAAACATACAACATATCAAACAAGACAAGACAAGACAAAACAAAACTTCCTTGTCTTCTATGTCTTGCTATCTCACCTATATTTATTTCGCTTCTTATATACATTAGTTAACTATGTCATCATACTTATTTCACTACATCTCCATTAAATCTATGGAATACTACTCTTTGCATTTTTATTCTATAACCTAACTTTTTTACTTTGGAGTTCTCTAAATTAGTCTAATCCTAACACAAACTTTGGTCCCCATTCTTGTTGCCAGTACTCTATCATTAATTTCCAATATTTTTTGAAAACGTCAATTCCTTTTTCCTTTATCAAACATGTTAATTTATCCATCTCCATAAGGTCATATAGTTTCATATGCCATTCCTTAATTGTAGGGATTTCCTTAGATTTCCATTTCAATGCATAAGTTATTCTAGCCAGCATTATTAGATAAAAAAAGCAACTTCCCATGATAATTTTCCAATTTTTCTTCTGTTATTATCCCCAATAAGTACATCTTTGGATTAGGTAATATTTGTATCTTTAATATTTTTGTTACTTCCTTATGGATATACCCCAGTATTTCTTCGCTTCTCTACGTTTCCACCATAAATAGTAGAAGGTACTTACTTTCTTTTTGCACTTCCAACACATATTGATTTGGTTTTTCCTCATTTTAGCTAATTTGTATGGGATAAGGTACTATCAAAATTGCATTTTATAAAAAAAATTCTTTTATATCGTAGTTCAAGGTAAATTTTAACCTTTTCTTCCAACATTTTTTCCATTGTTCAAATTCTATATTTTGTCCAAAGTCTTGTGCCCACTTAATCATATGTGTTTAACCACTTCTTTTTCCATTTATATTTTCAATAACATTTTATAAAATTTGGCTATTTGTGATTATCCTTTGAAGCGATTATTTCCTCAAATTCTTTGCTCATTGTTCCAATATGTTTGGTTTTCTTATCCAATAGAAATTGTTTTCTTATTTATCAGTAGGTGAACCAATTGCAAATATATCCTTCTTGTGTTAATTGTTCAGGTGTCTTAATTGTCATATTTATCCCCTCACCTTCTATTCATTAACTATATGTCAACCACATATTTTTTTATTTTATCATTTCTCAGGAAGGATTCACTTATAGAGGTCCATTTGGGAATATTGTCCTGCCATTTATCCTTAATTTTTTTTGCCAGATTCTTAAAAGGACCCATCTCAGATAATGTCATTAAAGTCCTTGTTTACTCTAATCTTATCATAAATCAAATATACCTGCCATCCATAAACATCATATCCTTCCAATTTTAAATTTCTCTCTTTTCCCAATTTAATCCAATCTAATAACCAATTTAAGTCACATGCATAGTAGTAGACTTTCAGTTCTGGTAAACCCATTCCCCTTCTAGAAACCTCATCTTGCATTATCTTCATTTTTACTCTAGGTTTTTTCCTCCCCATACAAAATTAGATAAATCCTTATGCCATCTTTGGAATGGAAAGTCATTAATTATAATGATGATAGTATGAAACAGGAAGAGCATCTTTGGTAAAACATTCATTTTTATAGTTGCGATTTTCCCATCCAGGATAAATTCAGTTTATTCCACCTATCTAAATCTTTTCTAACTTCATTCCATATTTTTTTCATAATTATTCTTAAATAGGTCTGAGTTTTTTGTTGTAAAGTTTATCCCCAAATATTTAAGTATTTTTCTCCTGAAAATTAGATTTCTCCCTTAACTTCTTTTTTTCTTCTTTTGTTAAATTCATTAATAACATTGCTGTCTTTTCTCTATTTATCTTAAGTCCTGTTACCTCACCAAAATTTTTAAATATAGATAAGAGTTTGTCTATACTCTCCAGTGAATTCGATAATGATAACATCAGGTTATCCACAAAAGCATGTAATTTGAATTCTCCTCCTTTAACTTTTATCCCTTGTATCAATTTATCTTCTCAAATTTTCCTAATTAAAACTTTAAAATTCATTATAAATAACAGCGGGGATAGTGGGCATCCCTGCTTTACACCTTTTTGAATTTTACAGCTTTTAGTAGTTTCCCCATTTATCAATAGAGTATCTTCTTGATTTTGATAATGGGTTCTTTTCATTTTATAAAATTTTGACTCATATCCATTTTCTCTAAAACTCTCAATATAAATTTCCAATTTAAGTTGTCAAATGCTTTTTCTATATCAAAAAATGGTGCTAATTTTTTATCAATATTTTCCCATGATATTCTATTAAATTTATCAAATTTCTAGTATTATCTTTAATCATTCTAGCAGGCAAAACCCCTGCCTGATCCTCATGTATCCAAGTGTTCAACCATTTTTTCAATCTATTAACTATTATGTTTATGAATATTTTATAATTGCAATTCAGTGATGATATAGGCCTATCATTTTTTGGGTCTAATTTATCTCTATTTTCTTTATGAATCAGCTTTATATCCATCTGTAACCATATCTTAGGTATTTTACCATCCAATACTTCATTCATAGTCATTAATAAGGATGCTGCTAATTGATGAATGAAAGCTTTATAATATTCTGGGATGAAGCCATCAGGGCCTGGTGACTTGCCTACTTTTATACTTTTTATTACATCTAATATCACCTGCAGTTCTGTCTTTTTTATTCAACTCTACTTTCTGGTCTTCTGTTACTCTAATCAATTTTCCTTGTTCTAAATATTTCTTTATCTTCTCTGTTTTATCCTGTTCTTCTTTATATAGATTAGTATAGTAATTTAGAAAGATTTTTTTAATTTCTTCCTGTTTCGAGTATAGTTTGTTTCCTTCCCTTAATTTTGTTATAATTCTATTCTCTTGCTCTCTTCTTAATTTAAATGCTAACATTTTCCTGGGTTTATTTGAAAATTCAAAATTTTTTTGCCTCAGATATCTTATTTTTCTTTCTATCTCCTCCATTGTTATTATTGATATTTGCTTTCATAAGCAATGTAACTCTTCTTTTAATTTTATGTCCCGAGGTTTTATTTTCAATTGGTCTTCTCTTAATTTAATTTCTTGTTCTAACTTTCTCATCTGGGTCTCTCTCTTCTGTGTGTGATCTTAATCATTATCTTAATTGCAATTGTGCAATTTTCACAGAATAATCACCATTTAAACTCCCAATTTTCCCCCATGTAATAATAATAATAATAAAATTTATTTCTATCCCACCCCTCTACTGAAGCAATCGGGGTGGCTTACAACAATAAAATCTCACAATAACCCTCCCAAGCCCAAACCCACCACCCCCATTAAAACAGTATTAAACATCATAAGTTTAAAATAATTAACAATAGTAGAACAATTATAATAATTTGCAGCATTAACAGTTAAAACTGATCTAATAGGCAGTCCGCTAGCACAGCATAGCATGGCAAGATATGGCAGCAGGTGGGGAGAAAATTTACATAGTCCTTGGCTGGGAATTTAATCAGGAAAGGCCTGCCAGAAGAGATCCATCTTGACAGCCTTTTTAAAGCTGTCTAGGTTGGTAATTTGATGGATCTCATCCAGCAGGCCATTCCATAATCAGGGAGTGGTTTCTGAAAAAGCCCTTTGGGAGGTTGTCAGCAGTCTAGACCTGGCAGGTTGAAGCAAATTCCTCCCAGAGGACCAAAGTGTGTGAGTGGGATTATACGGAAGGAGACGGTTCTGAAGATAGGATGGACCCAAGCCATGTAAGGCTTTAAAGGTGATAACCAACACCTTGTACTGGGCCTGGAAACTGATTGGCAGCTAGTGTAGTCTATTCAAGACCGGTGTAATATGGTCTCTCCTAGATGTACCGGAGACCAACCTGGCTGCCATATTCTGGACTAATTGAAGTTTCCGGATCAAGCACAAGGGTAGCTTACAGAAGTCTAGATGGAAGGTTTCCAGAGCATGTACCACAGTTTCGAGATCCCTTACTTCCAGGAAAGGGCGCAGCTGACGTATCAGCCGAAGCTGATAACAGGCACTCCTGACCGTCGCATTCACCTGATTAATCATGTGAAGCGATGAGTCTAGGAGCACCTCCAGACTGCAAACACAGTCCTTCACGGTAAGTGTGATCCCATCCAGGACTGCAGGTTGTATTCCAATACCTGGTTTCAGGGCCGCTACTGTGAGTACCTCTGTTTTATCTGGATTCATCTTCAATCTGTTTTTCCTCATCCAGTCCATTACCACCCTAAGACAGTTGTTAAGAGGAGAGATGCCATCAGAAGCCGAGGCTGATGACCGGGACATGGAGAAATATATCTGGGTGTCATCAGCGTATTGATAACACTCAGCCCCATGTCTCCGAATGCTCTCTCCCAGCGGCTTCATATAGATGTTAAATAACATTGGGGACAGTATGTCACCTTGTGGGGTGCCACATTTAAGCTCCTTTCTAGCAGAGCTACTGTCCCCGAGCAGCACCCTCTGAGATCTACACGAGAGGAAGGAACGGAACCACTGCATATCTTAAGATTTGGAAAGGCAGCTGTGAAGGAACTAGATAAATTTTGGAAGTGTAAATATATATCACTGAATACTCAGGTTCGGATGGTCCATGCCAATTAGATTTCTATGTATGATTTTGAAAACTGGACAGTGAAGAAAGTTGATAGGGGGGAAAAATCAACTCATTTGATATGTGTTGCAGGAGTTCTGGGCTGCTAAAAAGACAAATAAATGGTTCCTAGAGTCATTTATAGGGTTGCCATAAGTTGAAGTTGATTTGAAGGCAGCTAGGTTTGAGTGCTTCGATTCCTCGCCCAGTCATTAAACCCACTGGGTGACCCTGGGCAAGGCACATGATCTCAGCCTCAGGCAAAGGCAATCACACATCGTCTCTGAACAAATCTTGCAAAGAAAATCCTATGATTGGTTCACCTTAGGGTCTCCATAAGTCAGAAATGACTTGAAGGCAGACAACAATAAAAACAACAAATGTGACACAGAGTTAGAAAATAGATTGTTAAAAATAATACGTTACGTCTAAATTGTGAAAGAGCTTTTAAAAATCTATTTAATAATTACATGCCAATGGAATCTAAATAAAAGTTAAAATTATTCCTTACTTTAATACATTATTTTTCAAAGAAATGCACAGGGATTGTGACTATATTTGGCCATAATTTGTTTCAGGTTTCTTTCAGTTGTCTTCATTGATGTACTGCTAATGCATTAGCACTAATATAAATTTTTCGAGGCTCTGATCTCCTAGATTTTTGCACATTTCAGTACCAATAACTAATTCACCCCCATGTTCAACATTTGTTATCTGTACCAGATCCCAGTACTAACATGCCTTCTAGATTTTTTCATAATGGTATGTTATGGATCTGAGGGAAGGAACCTGTGGCTCAACTATTATGTGTGGTTTTCAGCTGAACCTCATGAAGGCCCTCAGCATCATCCCAATTCTTGGATGCCCCTTGTTGTCCTGCTCTCCAAACTCTTTCTTCCACAGGAAGTACTTCCTCTTCCTCACTCTCTCTTTGTATATGTATAAAAGGTAGAAAAGGGATGGTGTGGTAGATGTGTTTGTGTGTAAGGGATGGATGTGAAGGAGAACTATGGAAATTTTACAGGCTGGAATTCTATTACTCTGCTGTAATGGTGTGCTACAGCAACATATGCTCTTTTTCTAGCAGTACAGAGCTGCATGGGGGAGGGGTGAGAGGCAGAAAAAGCCTTCTCCATCACCTAAGAAAGCTTCTCTCTTCATTCTCAGAGTTCAGGAACCCATAGGGTGAATTAATCTCCTGACAAAGATGGCTCTCCCTGGCATCCCCTAAAAATAATTAGAATTAGAAGTCAACTTCCAACAGTTCACATTTTGTTAATAAAAGGGCATCCTGAGACCTAAAATAGCCCAGGTGCACCCAAAACATGACAGAATCGTCCCCCATGCCCCTTTTGGGAATTTGGCAGCATTTGGAGGCAAATCTTTTTGTTGTTGTTGTTTTAAAGAAAATCATTTTTTAAAAGCATTGTATATTCAGGGTGGTAATATGCAGCCTGTAGGCCAAATATTCCCCGGCCCTGCTTTTGAGGATTTAAATTCACCAGTCATTACTTTACTTATGGAAAAAGAAAGTTCACTCATTATCATATAAAATGACTCTGTGCTATGGGCCAGGGACCAAATCTGTCCTGCTTCTTACACACACACACACACACACGAATTTTGCTTTAGTCTACCATTTTGTCAGCACCTGGCCACACACCTGCTTTACCTCTCATGTTTCACAACTTGCTCCTTTGTCAACTGTGGCCTGTTCATGTGTTGGAACTTCTGTCTCTCTTCTTCTCTGTTCCCTGATCTGTCCTACAGAAAAAGGTAAGCACCTGGGAAATTAGAGAATGAGGCTAATTCACACTATACAATTATACTGGAAAAACAGTACAAAGTTATATTGTGTACTACTATTCCACTTCAACTGCCATGATTCCATCCTATGGAATCCTGAGGTTTGTAGTTTGGTATGGTGGCATGACTATGGTCCCAGTGTATGCTGTCATCCCCAGACTGCCTGGCATACACAGCAGATGCCCTCCTCTGCCAGACAGGTTGCCTTGCCATGGTGGGGGTGAGGTGCTGCTGGACAAAGAGGACAAAGAACCCTTTCAGTTCTGGTGGGGCTGTTGGACAAAGAGGAAATCCTCCCTTTCATGCCTGGCCACTAGCCTCACCAGATCCATTAGGCAGCCCCTTCTCCCCAGTGGCTGCTGGTGGGAGTGGGGTGTTGCTGCTACCCAGCAGGGCCTTCTGGGTCTGGCAGGGTTGCTGGTTGGATGGGAAAGGGAGGCGATGGTGGCATGGGTGGCCATAGACACCTGTCCTTTTGTGCAAGGGGAGGACTCTGTGGTGGCCACTGTGGCCTGTGTTCTGGCACTCTCCCAGCCCAGCCAGTAGCCCTGCCAGAGCCATAAATGGCTCCCAGGTAGCAGCAGCACTCCACCTCCACCAGCAGCTGATGATGATGAATGGAAAAGGCATCCTGGGTGGGGCTCAGCAGTGGCCAGGGAGTTCTTTTGGGATGGATGGTAAGTGACCTGAGGTGTCATCCAGTAGGGTCCATGAACCCTGTGGTGCCCCTGTGGTAAGGCAATGGAGCATTCTGGCTGAGAATTATAAATGTCCTTCCCTAAATTGCAAAATCCAGGATTCAATAAGACAGAACCATGGCAGTTAAAGTGAAATGATAGCCTGATAATAGTGTTCTGTGAATGGGCCCCATGACATGGAAGGTCAAATCTTAATTAAGATACATGTGTTGTTCAAGAAACTATTCAGTCCTGCCCTCCACCTGAGCATCTCATGATCCAGGTATCTCTCCTACATAAGTACATAGGATATACAAATACATTAGCAATAGCTTGAAGAATTCAGTTTTTACACATTCTGAAAGGAAAAACTTGACCCCTATCTCCCATATTAGTGAAAAGTTCAGACTATAGTTACTCACTCATTTTTGCTCTTCCAAAGGCTTCCTGAGCAGTTCTTGGATTTATATGAGAGCACCAAATAAAATTTAATATGATTTCCTAAAAGAGAAAATGTGTTCAATATGTATTTAGTTTGTTGTGTGTTTTAAAAAAGAGAAATGAATGCAGAAACAGAGTGATATTGATCTATGGATGAAGACAAAAGAAAGTGGCACAAACCACAAAAAGACTTATTCATAATCCCTATATATGTACATAAAAGCCAGCATGGTGTAGTGATTTGAGCACTGGGCTATGATGCTGAACACCAGGGTTTTCTTATCCCTCCTCAGCCATTGAGTGCTCTTGAACACTCCCTCAGCCTCTGAAGGCAAAGACAAACCCCATAGGAACAAATCTTGCAAAGAAAACTCCAAGGTTAAGCTTGTTGCTGCTGCTGTTAACTGCCCTCTAGTCAACCTCAATTCATGGTGACCTTGTCCAAGACCACCTGTCCCCCACTATTCTGCTTAGGTTCTAAAAATTCAGGCCTGTGACTTCCTTAATTGAGTCTAGCCATCTGGTTTGAGGTCTTCCTCTCTTTCTACTACCTTTTACCTTTCCTATTATTGTCTTTTCTAGTGATTCATGTCACCTCATAATGTGGCCAAAGTGCACATCTCAAAAGTGTTGATCCTCTTTTTATCCACTTTCTTAACTCTCCAGCTCTCACATCTATACATGGTATGCAGAGAGATCTTATAGCACCTTTGAGACTAACTAAAGAAAGAAGTTGGCAGCATGAGATTTTGTAGACTTGAGTCTACTTCCCCAGATGAATCATACATGGTGTTAGGGAATACAATGGCTTGGACAATTCTAACTTTATTGTTCAGTTGTATATCTTTACACTTTAGGACCTTGTCTAGTTATTTCATGGCTGCCCTTTCCCTTCCTAGTCTTCTTATTTCTGATTGCGGTCACCATTCTGATCAATGTTTTATCTGAGGTATGGGAAATCTTGAACTATTTTAATTTCCTCATTGTCCAGATTGAATGTATGTAGATCTTCCATCGTCATTGTTTTAGCTTTCTTTATGTTGAAGAATAATCCTGCCTTTGCACTTTCTTCTTTGAACTTCCTTTGTAGTTGTTTCATGTCTGTGATGTTTTCCACTAATAATATGGTATCATTTGCATATCTTAGATTGTTGATGTTTGCCTTAGGGTTGCCATAAGTTGGAAGCTACTTGAAGATGCATAACAGTACATACTTATGTGGCCTTCAAAGTAGTGATTGGAAAAGTTATTTTCTGATTGTAAGTCCCAGCCATCTACTACATAACATGGGATTCTGGAAAATATATTCCAAAAAAGCAAGATTTCCATGCTCTATTGAAAAGGCATGCTACTGAGACAGAGAATTGTTCTACAACCTCACAATTTAGCTAACTACTGTATATGAAGTGCCCCATGACTTCATAAACCTCTACAAATTATACAACCTTGTAGAATGATTCATATAAACAAGGAGGCATTCTATGCCTGAGACAATATGATGGTACAGAGGTAAGCAGAACATGAAAACATGGTTCCAATGTTTCTGGGCACCATTTTATGAACATATAGTCTTTTCTAGCGAGATGACAATGGTATACGTCTAATGGGCTTTATGCTCTTCCCTCAAGCACCACTTCAGCCTTTTTCTTTGGCCAGTTATTTTGGAGTGTGTGTGTTTTAATATAGTTTATTCATTTATTTTCAACATGGGTAAGTTTTGTTACTTGTGGCTAATTCAACAAAGCCTTGCTCTGTAAGATGACCACAAATTGGAACAATGTGTTTCAGTGATAAACACTCCTGCTGCTCCATTCTCCAGTTTCAACAGGGTTTTGTCATGGACTCCAGGTCTGCATGCTGATTGTCCAAAATCACATCCTGGCTGGCCAGTTGGGCATATCAGGTGGCAAAGCTGTCATGTGCAGAGTCTTGGCATCTCTGAGCTACAACTGCCAATGCCAAAAGGGAAGTAAAAAAACCTTGGGCTCATTATGCGAACTGAGAAACATGAAAGGGGAAGTAGTTCACTTTGTTGTACTGTTTCATTCCCACCTGACTCCTGTCTGACTCTTAACACTGTCTCATGGACCACGAACTCAATATACCATGGCTGTTCAGTGACTCAGACAGCATAAGGTCAGAACAATGAAGGCTTCAGTTTTTGTGCCTTCAGATTTTGCTTGGATGTTTTGGCCTCTTTTTGGAAGAAAGCATTGAATACAACAAGATATTCATTCTTTGAAGACATTAGTGGAGTCATGGGAAGGCAGAGGAAAGAAATAGATGTAGTGAATTTTAATTTTGGAAATTGTTTTAAGGGAGCCTAAGGAAATAGGCAGGGTGAGGATATGTAATCCATCCCTCACCTGTTCTTGGCTTGTTGCTGTTGTTAAATCTATTTGTACCCCTCATTCCCCCCCAAAAAATTGGGACTCAAAGCAGCTTACAGTCTAAAAACACAGTACAATTAAAAACTTACAAAAGTGACAATTAAAATAGAATTAAACTATTACAATTAAAACAAATAATTTGTTGAAAAACAGAATACAATTTAAAAAGATAAAAGCACTTTAAAACCATACACTTTAAAATAATACAACACCCCCAGGACATTTTTTTAAAAAGACAATAAAAAATGAAAATACACATGTCAATAAAAAGTGAAAAACAGCCAGCTGATGAGAAAGATCTGTAGGTGTCTCCAGCAGGGATCAGCTGGTGCAGCCCAGACCAGGTGAACACCATCAGAGGGGGGCATGCAGGTTAAGAGGGGATATGGTAGCCCTGTTTAAATATTTGAAGGGATGTCATATTGAGGAGGGTGCTAGCTTGTTTTCTGCTTCCCCAGAGAACAGGACCCGGAACAATGGATGCAAGCTGCAGCAAAAGAGATTCCACCTCAATATTAGGAGGAACTTCCTGACAGTGAGAGCTGTTCGACAGTGGAACACACTCTCTTAGAGAGTGGTGGAGTCTCCTTCTTTGGAGGTCTTTAAACAGAGGCTGGATGGCCATTTGTCAGGGATGGTTTGATTTTGAGTTCCTGCATGACAGGGGGTTGGACTGGATGGTGCTTGTGGTCTCTTCCAATTTTATGATTCTATGATTCTATCTCTCTGGCTGAGAATTCTGAATGCTCGTCACTAAATTACAGATCCTAGGATTCCATATGAGGTTGCATGGCAGTTAAAGTGGAACAACAGCACTATAATAGCATAGTGTAAAAGAATCTGAAGTAAATGCCTCTGTTGGCAAAGCTGTCTACCCAGCTATCCCGTGACTCTTCTCTCTATGCACACATATGCTGCTACTTGCCACTGGAGAGCTGGAACCACCCTCTCCTTTCTGAGTAACAGCTGGAGCCTGGAGGGGTGAGCATGAAAAGAGACACTGTCTTCAGGTGGCAGCTGCCTTGCTGGTGGGGGAGTTGCCAGTGGGAGGAGATCCATGGGTTGACACCATGAGTTAGTGCCTTAGGTGACACCAACCCTAGAGAAACCACTGATCTGTAGGCAGGATGAGGCACTCCTTGCCACTGGCTCCTCAATAGCATTAGAAAAATTGGCCAGAGTATATGCTAAACACAGTATAACTTTACACTGCTTCTGGTGAGTGTTCCACCAGCCTGGTTTATATTAGTCCCAGGGAAAGGGAACTGACACATACCTCGAAAGTTTAAGCTGTGTTTGTGATTGTTTAAATCACAGTCAGTTTTAACTGGTATTCAAGAGCAGATCTCTATTCCCTTGATTTCATCCCTTGATAGATTATTTTTCTATTACAATAAACAAGCCACATTCATTCAGTTAGTCATCAAAGCCCTTGATTGTGTTTGAATCAGAGATTAGAAAATCTGCCAGTTTCTGCTTTCTCCCATATGTGAATGCTATAAATCTCAAGTGCTTTGTACTCTGTGAAGAAATTTGTGAACTGGTAAATTTTTCAAAAAACAAACTGAAGTTTTAATTTTCATCTATGTGCACCAGCCAAATTTAATAGTCATATCTATTTCCAGCTTAGGCACACAACTCCCTTGAGGCAACAGACAGGAGCTTATAGCACTGCTAAAATAAAGTGTTTTCCTGTCTGAATTCAGTCTTAATTTGGGCTGCATCCAGACCCTATCTCAGTGATTTTGCTGCTGAAACCCCCTCCTGCATCCAGCCCAGGTCCAGCCTGGGTCCCAGGGGTGCTCAGAGCACCTCTTTTCAAAACCAGGAAAAAATGGCCACCGGAGCACTCCTGGGACTAGACCTGGACCTGAGTGGCAGTTTCAGTGGCAAAATCACTGCAATAGGGTACAGATGCAGCCTGAATTAAGACTGAATTCGGGACAGGTAAAACACTTTATTTAGTGGTACAATAAGCTCCAGACACATTCACTGTTGGGCTGTTTCTGGATACAATTCAAAAGTTCTGATTATAAGCTGTAAAGCCCTACATGGGTCACATTCAAGAGGAGTGTGCTGTCCCATATGAGGCTGTCCATGTTTGGAGAACTTCTGGAGAGGCCCTTTTCTCTGCCCCACCACCTGCACAGGTATATCTGAGGGCCTTTTCAGGTTGCTCCCAGGCTCTGGAACTCCCTTCATAGGAAATTATCGCACCACAGTTCACCTATGGGATAGATGCAGAATTTAAAAGTCAAAGATGGATTTTGTTGAACTGCCCCATGTGTGGGCAGTATACAATCCATATGCAATCTGCACTTCTCTGGTCTTCTCATACAGTTTTTCAAACATGGGGTTTCCATGTTCTCGAGAAGCCCAGAGAAGCTTGGGTTGCATACTGCCCAGCTATGAGGCAGTGTGATAAAATCTGTCTTTGACTGTTAAACCCTGTGTCTATCCCACAGGTGAATTGTGGTGCAATAATCTCCACAGAGAAGTTAGACTCGCAGCCTCCTTGTTATCCTTTTGTAGTCAGGTGAAGAACTTTTGTTTTGGCAGGCCTTTAAGGACTTATTTCTCAGGAGGGAAAGCCTTGTATTTTACTTTTTTTACTTTTAAAAAAATAGTCACTCTTTTAACAGCTTTTAACTCTATTGCTGGTATATTATATTATATCATATTAATTATATTATATTGGATTTATATCCCACCTTTCCCCCAAAATGGGATTCAAGCCAGCTTTTGTATGATGTGTACTTTTAACTGTATCTATTTGAACATTTGTAAGCTGCCTTGATTCTCAGACTGTCATTGTCATAATCATTATCATCATGGAGGAGAGAGCTATGTTGTTGCCTGCTACATATGTGTTGAATATGAGGAGCCACTGAGAAAAAAAATAAATCTATACTTTAAATATAGCTGAATGCACAGAAATTCAAAGCCAAATTTTAAGGAGTTAAGTGCTCAAAGCCCTTGGGACTAGATGAATGAATCTGTTTGTTTCTGTATCTTCTTTATTTAAAAAAAAATGAAATAATCTCAAATTCTTCTGTCTTAAAAGTGAAAAAAGTTCATAAAAAACATTCTTAACAAAGCCAAATTGAAATAAAATTTCACCCATCCTAATCTACCACTGTTTGGTCTGCTGGGGAATTTCAAACACTGTATGAGGAAAGCTCTGGGTCTTATGGCTGAAAACATCCATTGATATTTCTCAACTTTGGCATTATATGTGCCTGGGTGGACAGGTGCTGAGAGCTGTTGCTGGCCACAAGGTTGTCAACATTGCACATCTAGCATTGGCATTCTGGGCTGTGGTGTGTATGTGGAGTAGCATCAAGATGCATTCACTCTGCTGGACTTGAAGCTGCTGGATCTTGGAGATACTAGTGCACATCTGCTTATCCTAAAAATTTTTTCCAGAAAAAACATTCCTAAAACTTCCTGAACAAATGGGAGTTTTTCTTTATGACAGCATCAAGAAGCCCACCATCTGAGAAAAAGCAAACTCTTTGCACTAAGAACAACTGAAAACAAGTTATATTGTCAGCAGAATGGTAAACTCAAAACATCTGGCATGAATGTGATTTCATTCCTAATCTATACTCATTGGATGTAAAATGCAGCCAATTTGGGTGTTGTGTGCTTCTGCCTCTATCTATCTTTTATTTTATATGTGCCAGCCAAACAGGCCATATGGCTTGACAGATTCCGTGACTCTATAGAATAATTGTGCATTTCATAGTAAAGGAGGGGCACATCCTTTTGAAGCTCCCAAAACACACATTTGCAGTTGATGAAGAGCATTTGTTGCTGGCCTTGTTAATCTTGCTAAAAAAGAAGAGAAGAGAAGAGAAGAGAAGAGAAGAGAAGAGAAGAGAAGAGAAGAGAAGAGAAGAGAAGAGAAGAGAAGAGATGAGATGAGATGAGATGAGATGAGATGAGATGAGATGAGATGAGATGCTTATGGCTCAACACCAAACATGCAGACCTGTTTGATTGGTGTGACCAGGAGTTTCTTCTGAGTAAATGGATTTAAATTTACTAGGGACACACTAAAAGGCAGTCACTCATTGCTCTAACTTGGGCTGGGCAGCTTCCAGAGGTCCAGGGGTGTCATTAGCCTTCTGGGAACTGCTCAGATCTCCACTTCACCCATAATGCTCCCCAGGTTCTCCTTCCAAAATGGCTATTTTCCAGTGACTTCTTGTTTGGGGGCAGGGGGGTCTCTTTGGAACTAACCAAGGAGGTAAAATATATTGTGGCCCCTAGAGGAAACAACAAAGTTTAAAAGAAAATATGAGAGGATTTGAGATGAATGGGGGAGCCCAAAAATACTCCCAGTACCACACTTTGCCCCCAGAGGGAACAAAATTGTGCTCACTCTGTTGTACCTACATTGAGCTGACAAGGATCATTCCTCAGCCATTTCCAACCACTGTGTTGTCAGCTGATTTGTTTTGGCTGCACATTGGAAGAGGGCAAATATTCTTTTGAGAAGAAGAGAGCTGGAACAGCTGACCTTTCCTTTCTTTTTACAAAAAATCCTTTAATGAGCTACTTTTCATACCCTCCAACATTTCACAGATGAAAACTGGGAGATGTGTGGCCAAGCAGCATCTCAGTGTGGTCAAGATGGCAAACGTTAGTAATGAGGAAGAACAGACAAGCCAGGAGATGGTGCAGCAGTTTGCTTTTGCACTTTGAACTTTTATAGCAATTGAAGTAAGCTAAGAAGAAAGTGGGTGAGGGAAAGAGAAAGTGGGGCATTTTAAAATCAACTGAAAAAGTGGGATAACAAAGAATTAATCAGGACTGTCGCTGCCAAATCAGGACAGTGGGAGTAGCACTTTAGGAATATTGGGAAATTAAAAATGGTTGGCACCATAAAACCTGGCTCCCTCCATTTACTTTCACTTGCTAGGGGCTTTCCTCATAGTGGAGAGTAGTTGCATATCAAATAGAACAATACACATTTACAAAGTGGGCAGTTCATTTATTTGATGGGATAGTATCCAGTACCATTAAAAACAAAGAGCACCAATTGTAACAGATAACTATATAACACTACACTGTACCATTCCATGAAATCCTATTTTTAAACTGGGAAATCCTTATTAAAAGAGTTTTTAAAAATCTAATAGAGAGTTAGATTTCTTTTCTTTAAAAAATAAATATATCTTGTGAACATTTTGAAGACATGGTCTTTAAAAACAGACCTAAAGGTTTAAATGGCAGAAGAGAGAGGGCATCAGATATTAATGTATGTCTAAGCAGAAGAAATTACTAGTGAATTCACTGGGACATCCAAATAAACATGCTGATGAATGAAAAAAGTCATTCATTGAAACAAAGACAGGGACTAAATTGGGCAACTCACCAAAATGTTACATGGTTGGCTTCACACAGTTTTGGACAAATCAGTTTTTCAACAGTCCTAGCAGAAAATCCATAAATCTGGTCTTAAGTCTGATTATGCAATGGGTTAAATGGATAACAGAGAAGGCCGAAGCGTGTTTAAATCCTATTTTAAACTGAAAGTGAAAAAAAATGTATGTCACCAACTCTAAAATCCATGATTGAAACTTTTCCCTTTAATCTCTGCAGATGAGTTCTGCATCAGATCATGCACTCTCTTGACTTCTCTTCCGCCTCCTTCATAACACCAAAATGACTGCCAAGGATTTTGGCAAGTGTCTGTGTTATTTTAAAAAAAGATCATTAAGCATTACAATTTACAGCTATTCAGTATAATGAAAACCAAGTGTTCTGGGCCCTCTCTACGAATAATACTTGGCGTGTATATCCTATTGCTTCTCATACAGTCTCAACCATTCTTACAATAAACTCTATCCAGGTTTCTGATTATACTAACACAGAACAGGGAATGGAAGTAGGAGAACAGGGAGCAATGTATTGTTTCTTCTTCCCATCAGTTATAAACTACTTCCCTTTATACTTTTTGTTTCTCAACCTGTTTCCACATTTTCCCAAATGCTCAGGGGATGATTAAAAAAAAAGTACACATAAACGAGAAAGGAGAAAGGAGAAAGAGAAAGAGGCTTTGTAGGCAGTTTCTGCCAGGA
>CM034701.1:342263829-342280411 GCA_020142125.1 Phrynosoma platyrhinos
TAATAATAATAATAATAATAATAATAATAATAATAATAATATTGTGCAGTAGCAGTTTGCACTCATTTAACACAGTGGGGAGGGGGGAGAGGAAAGGAGGGTGTGTAGTCTTGCCTCAGTAGAATTAGGCAAAAGCAAACTGCTGCAGCCTCTCCTAACATGTGTGTTCTTCCTTATTACTAACTTATGACATCTTGCCCACACTCTGATGTTGCTTAGCCATGTGTCTCCTGCCTCACCATTTTCATTTGTGAAATGTTAGAAGGTATGCTTCCCTAGGCCAGAAGTCCAAGTCTATGTAGTAAACCAATGACCATCACAGGAAAGACCTAAAGAGAGGTCCAAACCATGCTACCTGGCATCTTTTATTTGGAGATAGAACCAGGTGCTACCTCATTCAAATACTGTTTGCCAATGATAATACAGCTTGTCCCCTGATCTGCCTGGCTAGAACCTGCACAAAAGCAGAGGCCCCCATCATTCAGGTCTCATGGAAGGCCACTCTGGATGCACATCTGTCACTGTCTTCATGTTTTCTTCTGCAGAAGCTCATACTGCTCATAAATGGTGACTGGCTGTCAGCCTGGCTTTAATAGGTTGTAAGGCTTACATAAACACTTCCTAGTCAGATCAGCCTTTGTTCTTGACCTTTAGTTGGCAATTTTGCCCTGATACAGAACAGAAGGGACTCCTGGGAAATCAATCACTCATTTTCCTTGCTGGTCTGTGATGCTTTCCTGCATATATAGAGCTGCTATAAACTTCAGACCCATGACTGCACACTGTCACTTGCTCTGTCACTAGCCAGGCTTCAAACAATTATGCTATAATTCTTAATAATCAAGTGCAGAGCTAAGAAGTGAATTTGGAAGATTTGTTTGTTTGTTTACTGTAACATGCAGAATCATCATCCTCCTTCTCCAACAGCAACAACAACAACAACAACAACATTTATTTCTATACCATCTTCTTCCCAATGTCTGACTCAAAACAGCTTATAACAAGTTAAAAATGCATGGTCAAAAATTCTCATCATACAGAAGTTAAAACACGATTAATAAAACACAATAAAAAAAATTAAAATCGCATTAAAACATCTATCATTACACACACATACACCCCAGAAAAACAATTACCAGGGTCAATCAGGAACACAGTTCAAAAAACACATATTGGTTTTCTTTATAGCAACCATTGGGGAGAGAACATTTTTAACCCATTGCTTTCCCACACTGGTCACAAAAATCCCTCTTTGAAGCTTCCATAACAAGGGAAGACTCCACTGTCAGTGTTAGGTGCTTTCTTTGAAATGCAAATGACTGTTTGGATGAATTGCTTTTTATCAGGACCATAGCAAATCATGCCAGACTAGTATTATCTCTCTCTATCTCTTTTTATAAGAGTCACAAACTTGGTGGAGCAAGGGAATGCTCTGGATATGGCATATCTTGATTTCAGTAAGGCCTTCGACAAGGCCCCCACAATATTCTGGAAAACAAGCTAGTAAAATGTGAGCTAGATGATGTAAATGTTAGGTGGATTTGTAAATGATTGACCAACTGAACCCAAAGGGTACTCTTCAGTGGCTCCTCCTCATTCTGGAGAGAAGTGGCTAGTGGGCTGCCAAAGGGATCCGTACTGGGGCCAGTGCAATTCAATATTTTTATCAATGATTTGGATGAAGGAACAGGGGGCATCTTTTCAAATGTGCAGATGACACTAAATTAGGAGGTGTAGATAATGCCTCATAGGAAAGGATTAGAATTCAAAAGGACCTTAACAGATTGGAAAGCTGGGCCAAAAGTAACAAATTGATTTCAACAGGGAGAAATATAGGATGCTACACTTGGACAGTAAAAATTAAATTCACAGATATAGGATGGATGACACCTGGTGTGACAGCAGTTCATGAGAAAAGGATCTAGGAATCTTCGTGGACCACAGGCTGAACATGAGTCAGCAATGGGATGTGTCAGCTAAGAAAGCCAACGCAATTCTAGGCTGCATCAATAAGAGTACAATATAGGGTCTATATTGAAGGAAATAAAAGTGCCACTCTGTTCTGCTGTGGTCAGACCTCACCTGGACTACTATGTCCAGTACAAGGCACTACAATTCAAGACGGAAGTTGACAAGGTAGAGCAAATCTGGAAGCGGAGTAACTAAGATGGAAACTATGCTCTATCAGGAATGGCTTAGCGAGCTGGATATGTTTAGCCTGGAGAACAGACAGTTAAAAAGTGACATGATTGCCATAATTAAACATTTGAAGGGATGTCATAATGAAGATGGAGCAAGTTTGTTTTCTGCTGCTCCAGAGACTAAGGGGCTCTGCAGACGGCACAAAGCGCTGTCTTGGAGCCAGGGAAGGGGAGGGGAAGCCGGACGCCTGATGCCCAATGCCCCAACCCCTTCCCAAGGACGTCATCAGAGCGTGCACTGTTGCACACAGCGAGTGCTCCAATGACGTCCTTTCAACGCAGCCTCCACACCGGCTGAGCCGGAAGGAGCGTGGAAGAGGCACGCGGTGCCTCTTCCGGTGCCCCTTCTGCCCGCTCTGGAAGGAGTGACATTTTAGCACTTCTAGGGCTGGCAGAAGGGTGTATTAGGGCCGCTGCATGTGTTAGCAGCAGCCCCAATACTCCGCTTCTTGGGGCGGCCCATAGCAATGGATTCAAGCTACAGGAAAAGAGATTCCAGCTAAACATTATATAGAACATCCTGATGGTAAGAGCTGTTTGATAGTGGAGCACGCTGCCTCAGAGTGTGATGGAGTCTCCTTCTTTGGAGGTTTTTAAACAGAGGCTGGATGGCCATCTGTCAGGAGTGTTTTGATTGTGTGTTCCTGCGTGGCAGAAGCAGTTTGGACTGGGCCACCTTGGGGCCTCTTTATGATTATAAGGACGTTATCACACAGGGAGTTGCGGGGAGAAAGTGGAAATAAACGGGCACGAGCGGAAGTCTTTAATTTACAGGATTTGTCCTGTTCCGCCTCATCTGATAACTAAATTCAAATTTAAAAGGGGGTTAATTCAAACTCAAACCTGATCTTTTCATTTTCGGGATTTTTGAGGATTTGAAAAGATCAGGTTTTTGTTTGAATTAACCCCCTTTTAAATTCGAATTTAGTTATCAGACGAGGCAGAACAGGACAAATCCCATACATTAAAGTCTTCCGCTCGTCCCGTTTATTTCCACTTTCTCCCTGCAACTCCCCGTGTGATAACGTTGTATGATTATAAGGAAAAAGAAAGAAATGAAAGACCCTTCCATTAGCCTTCAGGTAGGGCAGGGGTGGGAATGAAGGGATTGCTGGACTGCACCTCCAAGCAGCCGTAGCCAGCATACCAATGATGGGGAATGTAGGGAGTTGCAGTCCTATAACAGCTAGAGGGCCACACAATTCCCACCCTAAACTAGGGAATAACAGAAAGAACACTGCTTGGCAGGGTCATATTTAGATTCTCCAGAAAATGTAAATTCTCTGTAAGTTGAATGATTCTGTAAATTGTAACTTCTGGAGAAAAAGACTGTTGTCCCACCCCAATGATAGTTGCCAAATGTAGGGTTGGGGACAAGCAGCTTTCCTAAATATCTGAGCTCTGTCCACAAAATCCTTTTCAAAGTGACTGTACATATTAATTCCTATATATTTCCAAATTTGGACTTTAAAGAAAAGTAATCATGTTAACACTTTTTCATTTTCTGACTATGATGAATTGGTTGCAGTTAGTTGTACCTTTAGATTGCTGCAAAATATTCTGAAAACAGTGAAATGTATTACCTTCCATTTTCTGTGTAAAGACAAAGTATTTACATTTTCAAAATCGTATATATTAACAGGCTATTAAAGGGATGATAGCTAAATAAAAGGTATATTTTCTGGTTGATGGTGGCATTAATTACCTTTGCCTTTTCATCCAATTTTGGACTAAAGTAACATTGGTTTTAGCTACTGATTGCCAGTCATGGAAAGTCTAGCTCCCACCTCTAATATTAATGTGTCAATACCCAAATCATATCTCATGCTTGCCAATTCCACATAACTTAGACAGGTGCTCATCATACCACTTGAGAAACACAATCTGACTTTCTCAAAAGTCATGTTGTCCTGTCCAAAACCCAGGACCAAGTCTCACTTTTGCAAATACTGTCAATGGTTCTAAATTTGAATGTTGTATAGTTTAAGAGCTAAAATTAGAGAAGCAATCCTGGATACATTTAAAACAGCTTTATCTATAGCTTCTTCAAAAGCTGCACAATTCCATTTTGTTTAATACTTGGCTGAATTAGTAGCTATGAGTGAGCAAGCAAACTAACCTTTGCAAGAGATTTGGGTTGATATACCATAGATTCCCAGAGACCCAATTTCATCTCTTGGCTTCATCAGAGCAGAATAGTTCTGGATCTCAGAAATTTAGTAATTAGATATCAAGTGGATGTCTGTTTGTTAAAGAGAGGCTGACCTTCAAGCAAAGGAAATTAATTTTGAGATTACTACCAAATTTGGAATATATATGATTAGTTTTCCAATCGTCGTATATATGGGGTTCCCCACATATGAATGTTTCATGATGTATTGTGTGCTGGTTGAACAATGTTTCAACATCCCACAAAATTGCTGAAACAATTACTGGCATAGTTGGATAAGACTGCACTGGCTGGATCAGGGATCATAACTAAACTATTTTAGGAGTAATCTACACATTCCTGTTATGATAACTAGAATCTTTAGAGCCCTCCCACCCTGCTCCAATAAATGAAATGGCCTTCAGTGTGAAACTTTGGTGTAGATAACTTAATTTAAGTTCCCTTGGTGGGGGAAAAGGGGAACAGCAGTTTTATTGAGTCATGAATATTCTCCAGGTGTTACTGCAATAAGTAATTATGGGATATTGACAGAGAATTTAATTTCTGTTCATTTAATAATAATAATAATAATAATAAATTTTATTTATACCCCGCCCCTCTGTCAAACAATCAGGGTGGCTCACAGCAGTTAAAACACCATACAATATTAAAATAGAATCCAAGTTCCCACAACCCTCCCTTCCCTTAAAAGAGAATTAAACTAATACTAACATTAAAACATAATAATTAAAACTTTAAATTTAAAAAAATTAAACAGTCCTAGGACAGACAAACAGATAATAGGGAGAGCAGCAATTGTAGCCAAGATAGAAAAGGGATAAGGGGACTCCTGAGGCCAAGAAATCTAATCGGGGAAGGCTTGCCGGAAGAGATCCGTCTTAAGAGCCTTTTTAAAGCTACTTAAGGTGGTAACCTGATGGATCTCATCCGGCAGGCCATTCCATAGTCTGGGAGCGGTGACCGAGAAGGCCCTCTGGGAGGTTGTCGACAGCCTAGTTTTCATCGGCTGTAGCAGATTCCTCCCAGAGGACCGGAGTGCGCAGGTAGGATTGTATGGGAGGAGGTGGTACTGAAGATAGGTTGGACCCAAGCCATTTAGGTCTTTAAAGGTCATAACCAACACCTTATACTGGATTTGGACACTAATAGGCAGCCAGTGAAGAGACTTCAATACCGGTGTTATGTGGTCTTTCCTAGATGTTCCCGAGACCACTCTGGCTGCCATGTTCTGTACCAACTGAAGTTTCCGGACCAAGTACAAGGGTAGCCCCATGTAGAGCGCATTGCAGAAATCCAGATGGGAGGTTACCAGTCCATGCACCACTGTCTCAAGGTCCCTTACTTCCAGGAAAGGGCGCAGTTGGCGTATCAGCCAAAGCTGATAACAGGTGCTCCTGACCATCGCATTCACCTGACTAGTCATCTGAAGCGATGGATCTAGGAGCACCCCCAGACTGCAAACACAGTCCTTCACAGAGAATGTGACCCCGTCCAGGACTGGCAGTTGCAACCCAATTCCCAGTTTGGGGGCCGCTGCTGTGAGCACCTCTGTTTTGTCTGGATTCAATCTCAATCTGTTTTTCGTCATCCAGTCCATTACTTCCCTAAGACAGTCACTGAGAGGAGAGATGCCATCGGGAGCCAAGGCTGACAATCGGGACATGAAGAAATAGATCTGGGTGTCATCAGCATACTGATAACACCCAGCCCTATGTCTCTGGAAAATGTCTCCCAGCGGCTTCATATATATGTTAAACAACATCGGGGACATTCCACATTATTGGAATTTGCTCACATTTGTAGATTTCTTTATGCCTGGGATGGAAAGAAGATGAGATTTAAACAACTGTAATAAGGGAGAAAGTGGAACCACAGATTTGCCCATCCAAACCCAAGTGTTTGAGTGTTCATCTCTGGATTAGAATCACTGTGTAAGTCATTGTAAGTTGTTGGGTTGCCACTTGGTTTTGTATGTTCGTTTGTTGGTTTGTTTGATGTTTTTGGAGGGGGGAGAATTTTAAAACAGGTACAACATTGTCTTTTCATGCTGAGAAAATCTATGACTACGTAATATGGTTGGTGTAAAAGGTATAACAATTGTTTCAGTTCACTTTTTTAAGAAATTAGCAAAGTTCACCATTAAAGTTTTTTAAAAAAATAAAATACTAGAGAAAATGAAAATACTTTCCCAATTTTATATAAAACTCATCTGAATACAATTGCTCATTCCAACTAGAGTAGATCAATTAAAATAATGCAGCTAAGTAAGCACTGAGTTATTTTAGGACCTGTACACATGAACAACACAGGCCATTAGCATAAGGTGGGGACCAGGCAGACTGGACATGGATTCAGTGAATCCAACCCAATCCAGGCCCAAAGTGGCCTTAAACTAGTCTTAAAAGTCTGGCTGTTTTCTTCTGAGTTTCATGGAAACTGCAGTGACAGCCAGCAGACCAGATGGCCCTGCGCACCCTGTACCTGCCTCCACCATCACAACTGCTGAGAAGTCCCTGGTCATGACCTATGATATCAGATGGGGGTGCTGGCCACATGAATGTAGCCAGGCCACATCTTTCATTAGCCAAACCCCATCTCATTCTGCTCATTACACCAGTCATTCTTGATGCTGCAGGTAAGTCA
The DNA here is from genome assembly GCA_020142125.1 of Phrynosoma platyrhinos. Classification (NCBI taxonomy): domain Eukaryota; kingdom Metazoa; phylum Chordata; class Lepidosauria; order Squamata; family Phrynosomatidae; genus Phrynosoma; species Phrynosoma platyrhinos. The sequence continues at coordinate 342,270,844 of CM034701.1, forward strand.
TGACCAAAGGCTGGGAATATTACTTTCTTGGACTATAATCTGCAAACCTCCTAGTCCCTATGACCAGTGGGCATGCTGGTGACATATTTCTAGGAGTTGTACTCAAACTTTTCCAAGCTTTTGTCTTGACAGATTTTACTACCTCAGTTCCTTGCTCTCACATTAAGTTGCTCTATATTAATATTATACAGATGCATTTATAAATGGAAAGAAAGGATATCAGCCACATACAGCACAGAAGTACAGTTGTCTCTCCCCGTTCATGGACTTGGAACACTCTGTGGCACACACTACTGCCACCTTTCTCCTTTAGCAATTTAATTCTAGTTGGCAGTCCTGTGGGAACTTTTTATCCCCACCCTTGCCACCTAATTAAGTGTAAGGGACCCACACTACCTTTTGTATGATGTCCCACCTCCTAAACTTCAAAATATTATTTGCGTGTGTTGTGACTAAAAAATAGGCCATTTGTTCTAGACCAGGGGTCGACAAACTTTCTGGGGGCGGGGCTGGTTCCGCTGTCCCCCGCTATTCAGCAGGCTGAAAGGGGGGAAATGGCGGCGGACGCACGCAGCCACACGCATGTGTATGCACACATGCGCATTACCGCTTGCCAAGGTGAGCATGCACACGCGAGTGCGGGATACCATTTTGCTTTCCAAAATGATGCCCACGCTCGTACATGCATGCGTATGATGGCGGGCACCATTTTGGAAGGCAAAATGGTGCTGGCATCGTGAGCACATGCGCACAATGGCGGTGCCATTTTGCCTTCCAAAAGGGCACCCGCTATTGTGCTCATGAGTGTGCAAGAGCAGGTGCCATTTTGGAAGGCAAAATGTGCTCGTGCTCACTCATGCATGCGCACCACGGCAGGTGCCCTTTTGGAAGGCAAAACAGTGCTGGCGTCGTGTGCATGTGCTCACGATGGCAGCTCCATTTTGCCTTCCAAAAGGGCACCCGCCATCGTGTGCATGCGTGCGTGAGCGCGGGCGCCATTTTGGAGGGCAAAATGATGGCCCATGCTCACGCGCACATGGCGGTGGCGGAGGTGCATGTGCAGTGGCAGCGGCAGCGGCGTACACGCAGCAGCAGCAGCAGCAGCAGGCCGGTTAGAAGGCCTCGGCAGGCCGGGTTCAGCCCGTGGGCTGTAGTTTGCCGACCGCTGTTCCAGACTAAACTATGTGAAGGTATTCTCCATTGACAATGTTGTCAAGTCATGTCTGACCGTAGGAGACAGTGCTCATCTCCATTGCTAAGCGGAAGAGCCAGCATTGTCAAAAACTGCTCTGTATTCATGTGGCCAGCAAGATTTCACAGAATTCTGTTTACCTTCTGGCCAAAGTGGTACCTATTTATCTACTTGCATTTGCATGCTTTTGAACTGTTAGGCAGAAACTGGGACTAGTGATGAGAGCTCACCCCTTTATGCAGCACCCAGACCCCAAACTACCAACCTGCCGATCTTGCAATCAACAGAGTAAGCATCTTAACCACTTGAGCCACTGCATCCTTATATTGTCTGCAAAATATATTGTCTGCAAAATTATCTATATGCCTATATGCATTTTTCTGCCAGGCATAGATTTCATCAGATTCTGAAAAAAGTTTGTGACCTGAAAAGAAGACTAAGAACAACATAGCTGGAAGATTCTCACTCATTTGCTGGAAGTGTAGATTCAGCCAACAGCTCCTCATAAAGACAACAGCATGTAATTGAGAGATAAATACAGCTTTACTTTGGCCTATGGAATTTCTGGTTAATGGAAATGCAAACTGAGTCGCTATTCAAAAGAAAAGTTCATTTTAAATGTGAGAGAGAATTGTTTGGCAGATGAAACATCTCCCATTTATGTAGGAACACTCCACTACATTGGTGTCCTACCCACTATTTGTATATATGCACCCAGACACTGTAAGTTTTCCAGACAGATGCTGTCTCTAGTTGCAAGTTTTTCACAGTGCCAGCATGACTGCACATGGTGTGTTACAGATCAAAGGGAGTGCCTTCATATTTTTAAAGTGTGAGTTTTTATAGATGGAAATATAAAGCTGAGATGTTGCAGCTGAGTGGCCCATCAAGAAATCTTGGTATGTGTAACAGACACAAAACAAGAATGAGAATCTCCTTTCCTCCTTCATATATTTTTAAATAGAGAAGCAATATCAACTCTCGGAAACAATGATAAATTAACAGATCAATCTGCTATTCAAATACAATTATAAATGAAAGCATTTTATTTAAAAGTACTAATTTATTTCCTTCCATTATGAAGTGTCACAAAACCATCAGTCTTAAGGATAATTTTTGATAGGGTCGTGAAGTACATAGAGATGTAATATGTAATATATTCAGAAATTTTGAAGTCACAGGAGAAAAAAAACGTTTCCTGATCTATCTATCTATTATCTATCTATCTGTCTGTCTCAGGACATGGTTTCCTAAGATTGTCTTATGGTTTGAATAGTAATTTTCTCCTCTGTATTTTTTTTTAAAGAGTTATTCATTTACATTGCAGAAGTGCCATTTCATGTATGCATTATAACACTATGTATATGGGGGAAATTGAAAGAAAGGTAGAGAACACAAGGGAACATATTGTTCTGATATGTCTTGGAATAAAAAAGAAACCCACTTGCGAGTGGAATAAAATGTTGGCTCTGATACCAGCAATTAACATAAAATACTCTAGGACTATAGGAATATAGTTTGGATATTTTTTAAGAAATCCCTGAGAACTTCAGTGACAAATTCCTCAACCCCATGACACTTTTGTCCCATCTAGAAAAACCCTGAGATATGAAGGCATGTCAGAGTGATTGAGTGTGTATGTGCACAAGCATGTGTGTGCACAGCCCCTGGTCTCTCAGCCAACACTGGATTTGGCCCTGAAGTTATTCACCTCTGCATTCAAGGGATCCTGAGTTAGATTTATTTCCAAGTCAACCCATTCAGGATTAGGTTATATGACTGCAGTCTCAGGGATTTGTACTAGAAATGAGGCTCACTAAAATCAGTGTTTAGGATTGATCATGTATACAGTTATGTGTTACTTGAATTAGTCAAGAGATGTTCCATTTTCTTAAACATACATTTATTATATTTCAGTGTATTTTCTATGGGGGAGGAGGTTAAGTCATAATTTTCTTACATGACAAAGAGCAAAAAGAAAAGCAAGTTGATGTCAGACAACAGAGCAATAGGGCAAGGAGACTCCTCCAGGTGAAGGGTCTCCTATTCCTAATCAATGATCTTCCAATGTGTCAACAGCATTCCATGCAGTCATGATGGCCACATGACCATGGACTTATCTTCGGACAACACTGGCTCTTCAGCTTAGTAACGGAGATGAGCACTACACCCTACAGTCAGTTATAACTAAACATTCATGTCAAGGGAAAACCTTTACTTTTAAACAGTGGCTGGATGGCCATCTTTTGGCAGAGCTATGTATTTCTGCTTGGCAGGAGGTTACATTAGATAGCCCTTGAAGTCCCTTCTAACACTGTTATTTGTTGATTCTATTTTTTTGCACTGCATTGAGTCCCAAGGCTAAGCAAAATGAGTTATAATTTTTTTAAAAATGAGAGCCATCATGGAATAGGGGCTATTGGACTCTGGAAGCCAGGGTTCAAGTCCCCAATCAGCCATGGAGGCCCACTGGGTGACAATGGGCAAATCACCCTCTCTCAGCCTCAGAGGAAGGCAAGGCATGCCTCCTCTGAACAAATCTTGCTGAGAAACCCCATGATAGGTTGGGGTCACCATAAATCAAAAATGATTTGAGGGCATACAACAACAACAACAACAAAATAAATAATATAATATAATAAAAATAATATGCAAATGTTCCACTAAATACCCAGTGCAACATTTCCACCCAAAGGAAAGAAATACATCAATAGGGACTCACAGGACTCATAGCAAACAAGAAACTCACAGTTAAGCCAGATTCAGAACAGACCTATAATGATTAAATATATCCAACCAATTGATACAAAGGGAGTACTCTAATCTGACTACTAAAATAAGCCCAACATAACCCAAGATATAGCTGGCCTTGCTTCACATGCCTCAGGACATCTAGCATGATACAGGGGGAGTGATGTCTTAGAGGCCTATGGAGAATGGAAAATAGGTGAAAAAATATTGCTGGGTTTTGCTCATTTCCTTAGCTTTTACACAAAGAGGCTGAGAAAATGCTAGGAAGTAGCAGGCCCATATCTCTTCTGGAAATACTTCTGCATGATGGAGTGGGAGCTAATTCTAGATGCACCCTCCAACTTCACAACTTGATTTAGGAGCACCAATTTTTCTTTGTTCTCCTGTACACTTGATCCTAGTTGTGCTCTCTTTTCCGAGCTGTGTAGAATTATAACTTAATAAATAAAATTGGGGAATATATTAATAATGGTTAAAGTTCTTCCTAAAACATTTCGCTTCCATACAGATTTTAAAATGTGTATCTGTTCATAAATTATCACTGCATTTGTTAAACTGAGATTTGCAGAAATTCCTACTCCTAAATGTTCCAAAGGATTCAGTTTCTATGGGATATCATACAAGAGTTAATCACTGTTGTATGGACAGTGTCAAGCTAATAATTCCAACTGTAATTTATTTCCCTTAAAACTAGAAGACATCCTATAATTTAATAGCATTTTAACTTTCACAAATTGACACTAACCACACAATATTCATATGGCTTGCAGTAGGAAAGCATTCAATGCAGAATTGGTATTCTGAAAGGGTAAGGTAAGATTCCAGCAGCCTTACAATCCCCTTGTGTCAAACAGATCCAAATACTATCCATTAATCGTTATTTCTTGCTTGTTATTTGTTATATATTAATGAGCACCATTGCATAAAAGTAAATCCGAAGGTCAAGCTCCAGGATTGCCCTTATTACATAAAGATACACAGAACCAACATTGTTGCAGTCTCTTTCATAGCCTTACTTAGAATGTACCAGATATTAATTAGCTTGCTTCCAATAGCTCAGTCTACAGTAGGCATGCTCAGGCTAAAGAACAGTATTTGTTTTAATTACTTATACCCACCTATCTTATAGAAGACAATTAATTTCAGAGTTTTTAATGAAAGAATGAACTGCTGTTATCTATCACTCCAGTGCTTCAGATAGTGATTAGTTATCTTTAAAATTAGGTTAAAGTAACACATTGTCATCTGCAAAATGATATACAGGGGGGGTTAGTGTGTTTATTTATATGATTTGATGTTTACTATGGGGGTAGTTTTTGTGTTGTTTTAGATGTAAGCTGCCTTGACTGCTATGGCAAAAGGCAGGGTATAAATAAAAATTATTATTATTATTATTATTATTATTATTATTATTATTATTATTATATAAACTTCAGTTACTTAGCAGAGTGATCTGCATGGGATTAGGCCCAAGCACCTCCAGTCCACTTTGTCATTGCCTCAACAGAACAAAAAGTACAGTACAACCCAAGAAGTAGACCAGGTGATATTCCCCCTCCATTGGTTAGTGAGGCTTCCCCAATAACATAAAAGGAGTGAAGCTTCATTTATATACTGCTTCATACCACACTAATCAGTCTCTAAGCTGTAAGCTAATTGTCCCCAATAATCTGGGTACTCATTTTAGCAACCTTGGAAAGATGTAAGCCTGAGTCGAGCTTGGGCCCCTGGCTGGTATTGAACCCTCAACCTTGTGGTTTGTGAGTGTCTGCAGTATAGGCATTTAACCACTGTGCTACCACGGCTCTTCTGCAAAAGCAGTTAAATTATCCCACCATAAGTTACAATGGTAGCAGAATGCAGTAATAACTTTTGTTACTGACAGTGGAAGACGGATCTGCCAATGGGTGATGAATCTGCTCTGGATTTTGAGCTCAAAGTTTAAAGGATCTATCCAAGGTGATGATCTCTATTGCTAAAAAAAGGTGCCTAGGATAGATCCTTTGAAGTATGAATTAAAACCCAGAGTAGCCATTGAAGCCACTAGCCTCCGCAGATTACTGAAGAAATGGAATTTATTACTAACTTGCTATTTGCAACTACAGTATGACCCTCGTATCTGCGGGACCAGTACCTGCAGTTTCACTTACCCTTGTCCAAAAAAATATGTTCTCTCTAAGCATTTTCTAGGGCCTCCAGAGTGATTCTATGGTATGCTTCTGATGGAGTCATGCTAGAGGACCTATAAATGCTTAGAGAGGTGTTTTCTCTGTGAATCTCTAGTTCCGCCAATGCAATTCTATGGTCAACTTCCTCCAGGAGTCATTCATTTCAATAGGGTTCATCATTATCTGTGGTTTCACATTTCCAAGGTAAATCTGGAGATGTACAGGGGTCACACTGTACAGATGGGCTCCACATCCATGGATTCAAATATCCACAGCTTGAAAATATTCCAAATTCCCACCACTAAAAAAAAGCAAACCTTGATTTTGCTGTTTTGTAAAAGGGACATCATTTTACTATGCCATTGTGCACAATGTTATGAGGGCCAAAAGCCTTCCATTTCAATATTATAAATATTGTGAGGTTCGCCCCTCAGTGACCCAGAATGTAGCCACCATAGCTCCCAAACTAGAAGGTCATGTCAGTGGTAACGGGCTGATTCACTCACACATACCACAGGAAGGCAAGGCAATTCAATCAAAGAATTGTAAACTAATTTCCAGGTGTGATGCTTGTTCCTGTCTTTCACTCCTGTGGATTATCTAAAGCAGCAATCTGTTCATTTACACGTTCATTCTCACCTTGGAAGCCCCCACCCTAGGCGATTACCTCATAAAATTTGGATCATTGTCTGTAAGGTCCCTGGTTCTTTGCCCCAGATTGAACTCTTCTATAGGTAAAGGTATTCGCCATTGACAAGCTTGTCAAGTTGTGTCTGACCATAGAAGGTGGGTCTCATCTTTGTTACTAAGCCGAAGAGCCAGCATTGTCAGAGACTCTTTGTATTCATGTGGCCAGCATGATTACACAGAATGCTGTTTACCTTCCCACCAAAGTGGTACCTATTTATCTACTTGCATTTGTATGGTTTGAACTGCTAGGTTGGGAGAAGTTGGGACTAGTGATGGGAGCTCAACCCTTCATGCAGCACCCGGGCCTCGAACTGCCAACCTGCTGATCTTGCAATCAACAGAGTCAGCGTCTTAACTACTTGAGCCACTGCATCCCATGGAACTCTCCTATAAAACCCCCAAATTTCCTTTGCTCAACAGACTAATTGGTTCCAGGCCACTTAGGAACAGCCAAGTCCCTCATCCCAGCTACCAAACCACATCTACTGGAGTGATCTCGCTACTGGTAACTATAACCTCTAGTGAAGCCTCATTTCTATCTTAACCTCATCCCTTTCATCATTAGTCCCCTGTGTGAATGTGTGTGAGAGTGTGAATTCTGTGTATGTATGTGTTTGAATTTTTTAATAAAACCTAGTTAATAGAAGAACCTGCCTCTGCAGCTCTTTGCCTCCCCACCTTCATAAACACTGAGACAGTATCCCGGATTGCTTGTAACTCAGCCATAAATTGAGCTAAATACAAATTCCCTAGACTTCATAGTTACAATAATGAGACTTGTGCATAGCAGCAGATACCAAGGACAAACTGTAATTTCCTCCTAGCTCTGGTTAACTGTAAGGGTTACATCCAAATAGAATTGCTCACCTCCATAGAGCCAGATGTGAGGTACAGATATTTATTATGAATGAGAGCCTTAAAATGTGAGCCCTAGCATCATACTGGCAGATGTGTACTAGGGCTCACACTGTACGGTGTTCATTCATGATCAATGTTGAGTTTTGATATCTGAGAATCCTTTCTCTATTTGCATACATCCCCTACAATATATAGCACAAGCAGAGAACTAGGAACCCATGGAAGAATGAGGGGTGGCATTCTTATTATTATTGGTGGTGGTGGTGGTGGTAGATCCATTGAAATAAATGGGATTACTTAGTTAACATGTGCAAAACCCATTCATTTTAAAGGCTTTATCCATTTGGGACTAATATTGGATTTGGCCCAATCTTGGTTTGTCATTGTGATATGGTGATGTCAGACTTCTGGGAATATTGTGAGTTAATCTCAGGAGAGAAGACTAAGAATTGACTATTCCAGTGGGTCCCAAATTTTGGTCCTCTGGATGTTTTGGACTTTAGCTCCCAAAATTCCTGACTATTGGCCAAGCTGACTTAGGAGTTGAAATCCTAAACACCTGGAAGACCAAAGTTTGGGAATCACTGGTCCATTAAAACCCAAACCCTGTGTGCATGTGTTTCTGGTGTAGGGATGTAAATGTAAGTGTTTTTACATTTTATTATCACAGGCAAAGATGAATAAATTTACATTTTTTGTCTATGCTGTTAGAAACCTGTCAAAAATTGTACACTTTTTGAAGGTTACTCAGAGTATGGTACTTATTCTGTCAATGTGATGTCTTGCTCTGAAAACAGCATTTTCTTCATAGAAGACAACATTTCCAAGCTTACTTTCTTTGCAGAAAATATTCTTATCTGTGCCTAAAAATCCTGAATGTCCTAAATACTGTAAAGCAGGGGTAGGCAACCTAAGGCCCGGGGGCTGGATGTGGACCCCCAAGGCCTTTGGACCGGCCCCAGGCCAGTCCTGCTGCCGCCACCACCGCCACCGCCACCCGCCATGATGATATTGATTATTGTTGTTATTACTTGTTCTTGGGGTTTTCTTGGCAAAATCTCCACAGGTTTTTTGCCATGGCTTTTCTGGGGCCGAGAGAGTGTGCATGCATATTTTTTTAATGTTTTATTTTTTTAAAAAAAATATTTATTTATTTATTTATTTTTGGTGCTTGGGCCCCCCAATTGTCTGAGGGACAGCAACCCAGCCCCCAGCTCAAAAAGGTTGCCTACCCCTGCTCTAAAGCTACCAGATCCTGTCTGATCTTAAAAGCTAAGAGACAGACTTGGTTAGTACTAGAAAGAGAATACCAGATGCTGAAGACTATATTCAGAGGAAGACAATGGCAATCCATTTTGCCTAAGTAATCCATAAAAAATATAATAGTGTTACCATAAGCATCTGGTGATATGAAGGCACATACTTTTATTTTGTGTATGAAATTTATTTGCTCTGCAAAAAAAAAAATCTGAATTTTCATTCAGAAAATGTCATCTTCTGTGTGTGTTTTTGTATAGAATAATTTTGAACTTCAGTGATTCTCATCTGTCCAAGATTATCTTGCCAGGGTTTTCAAACATTTTCAGATATTCTTTTCAACTCTAGTGTTATGGGAATCTTCACTAGCAGAGCAAACTTTACCATTCCCAGGAGCCCTTGCAATTCCATACATTTGCCTGCAAGATTGAGAGGGGTATGATGGAGTTCTCTCTCTTGATCCAAAGGTGGGCTTGTGGGGACATGTATCCAATTTCACCAAGTCAAATTTTCCCTCCACGCCCTTTATAGTCCATATGCTGTTCAGCCTTTCCTCTCTGCTGTTATTCTCATAAGAAAGAAAACAAACATTAAGTTTATGCAATTACAGTGCATCCTTCATATATGTGGGAGATCTGTTCCAGACACACAC
>CM034701.1:342280511-342303892 GCA_020142125.1 Phrynosoma platyrhinos
TGCCATATTTTATGGCGGTGCACTCCTGTGCTCTGTGCTGTGCACACGCCATGGTTGTACATGCCATTAAAAGTGCCAGGGCTCACCGTCTACGTGACCTTGAGTCCTCATATGGCAAGTCTATATATGGCATGAGTGTGCTGTAGTTTCATTACCTCTCATTTGGCTCTCCTCATCACTTGCCAGATAACTATGAAAATTTGCAGTCCATAGTTTTGCAGTTCAGAGGTCAGGATAACATTGCCATTTTATTTCTACTGCCTCTAAGGCAAAGTCCATCAATCTTATATACAGGACAGCAATTTTTTTTTTTTAGCTAACTCAGTTTTAATTGGTCAGACAGAAAGGCCTACTTTAAAAAAAAATCACAAGGGCTTCAACTTAAGAGTGAAAAATTGCCCAGTTAGTTTGTTTCCTCTAAGCAACCAGAGACTACCAATTTCAAAATCCCTGGCAAACAGAGCAAATATTACACACCATGACAAAAGGTTGTGGGGGTGGGTGTCTCTGCAATGGGAGTAATGTAAGTAGCCTATCCTTACTGGGAAAGGTCCCTCCTCTAAGACTTCAACAGCATCCACCACTTTCCATCATGCCCCAAGACACGTTTCAGGAATTTGGAGAGGGGAGTAGGATATAGCAATGACAACAGCTTATAGGATCAAGCAAGCAGAACACCATTCACAAGCAGTTACACACTGTACATTGGTGTGTTTGTGCATATGTGGGTACCTTCATGAGTACCTGCCTGGACTTCTGGCAACTTGGATTAGTCCAAGTCATTGTATTAGCAGAAGTAAAGAACAAGGTAGTGTTCTTCTCTGCAGACCAATGAACAGATCCATTGAATCAGTAGGAATTATCTAAGTGTTAATTCACCATGCAACATTTGATTTAATGTCTCTACTGCAGTTGTAAATACCAACTATATTCAGGCCTTACTCTACACAGAGCAGCCATCAGTGCAATGTTCCACAGTAGCTGGTACAGTGTGACCCTATTAGAAGGTAAAGCAAACAAGATAAGAGGAAGATGGTAAATGGCAAAAGCAGAAGTTCTTGTATTTATCATTGGAACCCATTATCAGCTTGGTATAAATATTTTTGTTCAGCTAACCCCAGAGAATAAGGAAGACGAGACTTGTCAAGATAATGTCTGTTTTATTGAACCAGCTTTGCTCATGAAGAGTTTGCATGTTCTTACAGAAAACAGGAGCTGGCTCAATAAAAAATATCACCTTACTTATTTTTTAGCAATTATTGAAATAGCCTTTAGCAAGAGACAGAGTCTCCCTTGTATAAGGTACACGTCCAAGTGAATAATTAAGACCAGATGCTCATCTGGCATCAATCAGTAGAGCTCCCTAATAGGGATAACTATACCCACTGACACCAGCTGAGCATCTGGACTAAAATTTCAGAGAGGATCCACTATGTGTGCATGTTTAACATGCAGGCTGATGTTGCTGCTCAAATAAAGATAATTTAGACTTCTGAAAAATAGAGACACCAATGCTTTTTACAATCTTGTGCTTGTTTTAATATGACAAGCAGTTTTAGTTATGGTTTGAATTATAGATGATGATGATGATGGTTTTTAATGATTTTGTGAGTCACTTTGAATCCTGGTACTGGAAAAAAGGGAGCAACACAAATGAAATAAATAAATAAGCAAACAGGCAGGACATAGCAGGTTTCTTTCAAAAAACAAAAGACCTATAAGTAGGGATGGGAAAACTACCTGTATTATTTTCACTTTATCACACTTTCGCATTTTAAAAGATCTCAAATTCTTTCCATCTCAAATATAAAGAAGATAATAAATTTGGGTAAATTCTTCAAAAATGAACTGAACTGAAATCCCCAGCATTTGCACTGTCCAAATATGATAGGTAAAGTTATTTCAGCATGGAAATTTCCATATTCCACCAGCCTGTCATGTAGATATTAAAGAGGAGAAGCTTCTCAAATAAAAGAGGTGGCATATCTAATTCAGCACACGATTGAATATATGAAAATTCAAAACCAGTCTTTTAAGAAACATTCAAAAGTTAAACCCTATGGCTGGATAAATGACTCTGTCAATTTTAGTTTCTCCTACATTCATTTTTTAATAGAACTTCTTTAAACTGAAATGACATTCTCAGACATCCCTACTTACAAGTAGAGATCCTGGGGTGCATCATTTGGTGAGGCACTGGTGATCTCTGGCTAAGAATTCTAACTGTCCATTTCCTAAATGGACAATCCTAGGATTCCATAGGGCAGAACCATGTCAGGTAAGGTGGAATAACAATGCTATAATTGCAGAGTGTGAATGGGCCCCATCTTTCCTCAGATGTTTTACTGATGCCTGTCACATCCAGCAATATCCACCCTGATGCACAGATAATGAAATGGGGCAGGCCTAATGTTTAGGGATGTAGTTCTCATTAATCCAGAAGTCATTTTAGAAATTTTCTTCACACTTGTTTTCTATGTAAAAATACCACATGCAAATTTTGCATAGAACACCTCCCAGATTGCATAGTCCAGGACTCTTCTTATCAGGATTTCTAAAGGCTCAAATAAACATGTTTACACCATTTTTTGAAACATTTTTGCATATTCTTCCAAGCTCTAATGTCTTTTGCATGGCAGGCACATCAGAGATTATTCTTCCATGAGTACATATACATTGAAGACAGATGGCAGGGTAGAAAGATCCCAGGTGCTAATCTCTATGTCAAAAGAGGAGGAGGAGGAGGAGGAGGAGGATATATGTATGTCACTTTCCTAAGGACAAAGGTACTATATTCTCTAGATCATTCATCTACAGACCAACCAAGAAAATCTAGGAAATGCTGTTCTCAGGGAAGGATAGGAGAGACCTTCTCATGGCTGCAGGAGTTTACCACATACCGTGCAGCTGTGGACAAGTCTATATAGGGACCACAAAATGCAGTGTTCAAACACGAATCAAGGAACACAAGAGACACTGCAGACTGGTCCAGCCTGAAAAATCAGCAGTAGCAGAACATGTTATAAACCAACCTGGGCACAAAACGCTATTTGAAAACACTGAAATTCTGGACCATGCCAACAACTATTGGGTCAGAATGCACAGGGAAGCCATTGAAATCCACAAACACCTGGACAATTTCAACAGGAAAGAAGAAACCCTGAAAGTTTGGCTCCCAGTCCTCAAAAATACCAAAGTCAGAACTCAGCAAATGCAAATGAACTTCACCCAAGGTTCAGGGGGTTTCACAGCTGATAATGGACCATTAATTAAATAGACACTAATCCTTCTCGCATATCTTTCTACCCTGAGGCCTCTTTCTACCCTGAGGTGATTTATAGACTATAGCAAAGCCTTTGACTGCATATACCATGGCAGCACTGGCGGGGGGGGGGGCAGGGAGTCAATTTGGTTTCACCCCCCTTCTGGGGTGTCACTCAGTGTGGTCCACACCCCCTGCACCCCCCAGTGATACTACTGCTTAAAGGCACACAACAAAAACAACAACAAGAGAGGGCAGGTATCTTCATCCAGTTTTACAGACCCACACTGTTAGACAAACCTATTCAGCTGTAAGCAATAAACCTGTGGCCTTTTGCATTCTAACAAAATGTGGTTTATGTCTATTCTTGCTAAATGTGAAACCCCACATTCATTTCTGTATCTGCAGTTACAAGGCCATTCAGCTGCTGTTGGACTGCAGCTCTCAGCATTTCTCAGTTATGCTGGCTGGGGCTGATGAGAAATGAATTCCAATAACATCTGGACAAACACATGATTCCCACACCTGCATGTTGAAGGGGGGGAAATACCTCTGTACTCTCCAACAAGTTTAAACACCAACAATAAATCACCAGTAGTTCCTAAGTACCAGAGATGAAGGATATATATTCAAGGATAACTGTGTTGGCCATATAACAAAGTACAATAACATCCAAAATCTACAAAACTGTGATACCTTTATTTACCCAACAAAAATGCATAAAATACATGATACAAGCTTTTGAAGCTCCACTGGCTTCTTCATCAAGCAAAGGTGTTTTAAAAATCATACAGGAGAAAAACATATGACAATTTTAGTCATAGGAATGCATTTTCTCAAGGTGTTGTTGTTGCTGTGTTGTTCCATAGAGGGATATCTATGTAAACAGGCCCCTTCTCCATCTGGCCATGTGGCACTGGAAACAAAGCATTCGAAAGTCCAGGAGATAAACTTTGAATTCCATTAGCTATACAAAAAGGTTACTTCTTCTGATATCCAAGATGTGTCCATCATTGGTGAGGTCACACTCACAGCCCCCTTTGTTAGGCAGAAAACAATGAATCTTTCAAGAGAAGCCTCTGATCTTTGGCATTAGGAAAATTTTAGAAAAATGAAGGATAGGGTAGACTTCTAAGCAGATAAGAAAATAGTTATTAACAAATTGATTGACTGACTGATTAATTGGATTTGCATCCTTCCTTTCTTCCCAAGGTCATCCCATGGGGGCTCACAGTAAGTGAATAAAAAACAGAGAGCAAGTTCTGTCTGGGCAAATTCATTAAATTTTGCTTTCTTGCATATCTGAATTAAATTTCAAGTTGTTTCCAATTCATGAAGTTGCAAATTTTGGGCAGTTCTTACCACAGGAGAAATCCATCCCTTGTCTTGGCTCAGAAATGTAAAAAATGTAAGAAGTACTATACAAATAAATTTGTATTTATGGAAAGATCTATACAAAAACACATGTAATATAGGAAAGTGAACAGAAAATGCATATTTCAGGGAAAATTGCATATTAGCTTAAATGAGAATTCTCCAGTTGTGTTGTGTGTAGCTACTCACAATCCAGAAAGTTGGTGGTGATAGTCTTGGTATTGGTATGTGGCTGCATTAGATTATGGGACTGAGTATGGAAGTGTCTCTCCATATGTTTTGGTGTTTTATTCTGAAAAGCTTCAGCCAGAATGGCCAATAATAAGAGATTATGGAATTAAGGAGCTGTGGTTGACCATATCTGTAAGACAAAAGGTTCCCCAGTCCTGATTCATACAGTGAAATACCCTCAGGCTAAGGATTGATTCTGCCAGCCTAAGCAGACTGTTGAATTTGATCCTCCTGAGCAAGAAGGAATATCAGAGGGTTTCCTGTTCCAGATAGCTCAAGGTCTTCTTGAGCTTTGGTTTCTTTCTCCAGTCTGAGATGGGCAAAGTGTGGCCTGCAAGTTGTGTGCAGCTCTCTGGACCCCAAAGGGAGCCAAAATATTTTTGGAATATTTGGGGAGCAATTTTTCTCCACTAAACCCATTCAAAATGGGACATACCTACTCCAAAACACAACATTTCTGACACCACAACCCTCAAGATATACTAAAGCTTTTTGAAAACAAAAACATACCAGCCAAAATAAGCCACAAATGAAACTGTAAATGATCTGGTCACATCAGGTACATCAGGAGGAAAAATGCAGTTGCTTACCTTTGCCCACCTGTATCCTTCTACTGTTTTTTGGTCCCAGCTAGAGATAGAAAGACTATTTGAAGGTTGTGTGAAAAAGAGGATGTGTGAAAAAAGGATTTCCAGAATGTTGAGAGACCCTGATGAAGAGAAACATCCTGAGGCCCCCTTTTCAACCCCCCAAGCCTTTGAATATCAGCATGGCAAATGAAGGAAATATGGTAGACATAGCATATCTTGATTTCAGTAAGGCTTTTGATAAGGTCCCCCATGATATTCTTGCAAAAAAGATAATAAAATGTGGGCTAGACGATACAACTGTTAGGTGGATCAGTAACTGGTTGACTGACCGAACCAAAAGGGTACTCAGCAATGGCTCCTCTTCATCCTGGATAGAAGTGACCAGTGGGTGCCACAGGGTTCTGTCCTGGGCAGAGTGCTCTTCAACATCTTTATCAATGATTTGGATGAAAGAATAGGGGGCATGCTTCTCAAATTTGTAGATGACACCAAATTAGGAGGAATCGCTAATACTCCAGAAGACAAGATGAAAATTCAAAATGACCTTAATAGGTTAGAAAGCTGGGCCAAGCTAACAAGATTAATTTCAACACAGAGAAATGTAAGGTACTGCACTTAGGGCAAAAAATAATAATGAATTGCATAGATATAAGATAAGGGACACCTGATTTAACGAGACTATGTGTGAAAAGGATCTAGGAGTCCTAGTAGGCCACAAGTTGAACATGAGTCAACAGTGTGGTGTAGCAGCTAAAAAGGCCAATGCATTTTTAGGCTGCACCAATAGCAGTGTAGTGTCCAGAATCAAGGGAAGTAATAGTGTCACTCTATTCTGCTTTGGTCAGGCCTCACCTGGAATACTGTGTCCAGTTCTGGGCACCACAATTCAAAAAGGATGTGGAGAAACTGGAGCGTGTCCAAAGGAGGGCAACTAAAATGGTGAAGGGTCTGGAAACCATGCCCTATGAGGAACGACTTAGGGAACTGGGTATGTTTAGCCTGGAGAAGAGACAGTTAAGAGGGGATATGATAGCCCTGTTTAAATATTTGAAGGAATGTCATATTAAGGAGAGCGCTAGCTTGTTTTCTGCTGCTCCAGAGAATAGGACCTGGAACAACAGATGCAAGCTACATGAAAAGAGATTCCACTTCAACATTAGGAGGAATTTCCTGAGAGTGAGAACTGTTCGACAGTGGAACACACTCCATCAGAGTGTGGTGGAGTCTCCTTCTTTGGAAGTCTTTAAACAGAGGCTGGATGGCCATCTGTCAGGAATGCTTTGATTTTGAGTTCCTGCATGGCAAAGGATTGGACTGGATGGCCCTTGTGGTCTCTTCCAACTCTATGATTCTATGATTTTATGATTGTATGAATAGAGAACTATTCCTGTCCCCTCCAACTCATTTTTTTTCTGAACCCCAACATGGCTATGTAAGTCAGGAGTGAAGAGATGGGGGCACCCAAGGATAATTGCCAACTATGTTCTGATAGCCCACCCACAATAATGCACACATCCTTCGGTAGCCTGCACTACCTATAGCCTGAGGTCATCCTCACCCCACCCCACCCTGCACTATGTTAGGGTGGTAGAAAAAGTGAATTAGTGTGGAGGGAGAGACTCTGAGGAGCTGAGCATGATGTACTCGATGTTCTGCACAGTTTTCAAAGATGTTCCCATAGCAGGGAGAAAATTGATCAAATTATTCTCCCCTGTGGGAACAAATAATTTAAATAAATGTATCCCTAGCCTTGACATTGGGCTTCTCATTGGTTTGGCCTACAAGTTTATCTTTCATCATGGCTTTCTCTTTATATCTGATTTCTATAACTGTCCCATGACTCAGATCACCTGGTACAAATTCCTTGTTCCTAGTAACTGGTTTATCTCAGACCTCAGCAACGGCTCAGCACACTCACCCATCACCCCAAAACCATTGGGCACATTTTTTGCTGATTCGTTTCTTCCTTGTAAGCATTATATCCAGCCCATAAAAATGCTATTAGAGTTTTCGGGATGAAAGATGTCTTATGAATAAAAGGCATTAAGCCCTGTTACAAAACTATGAATGAAGTATTTACTTTGGTTCCAAACATCCATTCCTAGTTACTGGAGCGAATAATCTTGCTGTGCTTGTTGCCACATGAACAGCAACTGGAGTTACACTGCTACCCACACATCGCTTTCAAAAACCCACCACCATTTCATTCACATCTTAAT
Organism: Phrynosoma platyrhinos; assembly: GCA_020142125.1. NCBI lineage: Eukaryota > Metazoa > Chordata > Lepidosauria > Squamata > Phrynosomatidae > Phrynosoma > Phrynosoma platyrhinos. The sequence goes on from CM034701.1 coordinate 342,288,188, forward strand.
TTTACCCTTACTCTGGGGAAGTGACCATGATATATTAGTTGAGAGTAATGAGTTGCTTGAAGCCATCCAGGCAGCTTCATGGCTGAGTGAGGATTTGAAGCTGAGATTTTCTAATCCAGGTCTAACACTTATCCATTTTATCACCCTGGCTCTCTTATAAATGTATCAGTGGACCCAGCCCTGTGCACTGTGTTGCAGTGAGCTCTGAGAGACAGATCATGATAGGAAAATTAGAGCTAACAAACAGATGAGAATGTGCAGACCAATTATGCTGAACTCCTTAGTATTTCTTCCTTGCCTATTGCTGTCTTTAAATAGGTTAGAACTATCTGTAGGCTGTTCTGAACCTCTCCAAGGGAAATGGCATAACTGTTCCATACCTCTTTTGTAATATTTTAGTCCTACACTTGTCTCTTTGGGAGATAGAGTTGCCAGTGTTTTGTTCTGGCTGGGTGCCTGTACCTTTAACATCTTGATAACCAACAAAAAATTGGCAGGTGACAGGTTTTTTTCCTGAGGAGTCAAGAGACAAAGGGGGGTTGCAGACTGCCAGAAATAGTGCAAATTGAGTCCACTTTTAGGGTTAGGGTTAGTGCTAGGGAATCATGGGAATTGTTTTTTTCTGAGACATTGAGCCTTCTCTGTCAGAGAGCTCTGGTGCCACAATAAAATACTGTTCCCATGATTCCCTAACCCTAACCCTTAAACTGGACTCAATTTGCACTATTTCTGGCAGTCTGCAACCCCAAAACTTCACTATCTGATGCCTTCTAGACATGCAGCTATTAAGGATGCAGGAGCCCAGGCCAGGGTTGGGGGAAGGACCCTGTCATTAAACTAACATACAATGTGTGTCATAAGAGGTCCGCTTATTGTAAGTCATTAGCTGGTTTATATGTGCCATCAACCACACAGAAATAATCTATGCCCCATATAAACCAATCTTCCAGGAGTTGCCCTATCATTAGGCAGAGTGAAGTTGCCATCTCAGGTAGAAAATTTTGCAAGTCATAACAAGCCAAATCCCTAGTTAATTTTCTTTGTTATTATTATATTTTTACTGCCCAGGATGGGGAGAGGTGCCTGTGGGATTTTCTGCCATGTGGTTTGGGGGGTATTGTGTACCAAGACTTTGGTGCATGCTACTAGCTGCTTTGTTTCAGGCAGTGAAATGTTTTGGGTAGGTCCTAATGGATACACATCTTTGCCCTCAGAATCAAAGGCCTTTAGCTATATTGGCAAAGGGAACACTGAGTGATTGTGAAACTGACTGAGGATTGTTGGGAGGGGACCTCTGGAATAAAATGTTTGCATTAAAACAGTTCATCTTTTGCTTCACAGCTAATGAAGTGGGAGGCCTTTTCAAACACATCTCCAAGCCTTGTGGCAAATACCATACATGCATTGGTGATTAGAATGACCCTCCATTCCTACCAGTGATAAAAGAGAACTCAAACAAGCCATCAAATTGGAGCATAATGTTCTGTAAATAAGTCTAAATACTTTAACTGTGTGGTTCTGATCTAGTTCCAAGATCAGTTTGCTTTTTAAACTGCCCATTTTAAAGTCTTCTGAAACAACACTGAAATGAAACAAAGGGCCTAAGCAGACTGCCAGAAATAGTGCACATTAAATTGAGGCACTGCCCTGGCTCAGTGCTAGGGAATCATGGAGATTGTATTTTTTTCTGAGGCATTGAACCTTCTCTGTCAGAGAGCTCTGGTGCCACAATAAATTACAGTTCCCATGATTCCCTAGCACTGAGCCAGGGCAGTGCCTCAATTTAATGTGCACTATTTCTGGCAGTCTGCTTAGGCCCAAAGATTTGGAAAAACAGCTATTTGTTCTTGGCTGGCCAGTTACACTAAGGGAACTGTTGATTCTAATATTACATAACTGAAGGGCAATTACTTTGGTATTTTTATTGTTGGAGGTGTTATTGTTGTTTTTATACTATTATGTGGTCCAATTCTGTTGCCAGCTGTTCCTTCTCTGCCTCTTTTTCTTCTTTGGTGGTCAAATGCTAGGAGCTAATACTCTACAATAAAATCAACAAATCAATAACACATTTATGAGAGCATACACTTTTGTGATCTACCCAGCACTTCATCAGATATGCCCAGGGCCAGCACAAGAGTTGTTAGTGTCTTAGGCAGCCCAGACACATCAGATTTTACTGCACAAGAAAAGAAAAGTGAAACTGATCAGGAGAACAGTTACTTTTTCCATGTCACTCTGATGATTTCATAGCACTTTTGCTCTCTTTCTGAGAGGAGATAAAAGCAATTGGGACAGTAGCAGCTTTCTCCATGCCACTCCACATGAAATTGTAGCACATTCATTCCTTCAGGAAGAGAATGGAAGTACCATGGCGTCATGTGGAGCAACACAGAGAAAGGCACTAGTCTTCCGTTCGATTTTGTCTTTCTTTTCTCATGCGGTAAAGTTTGTCCTTCCAAATTTGGTATACTAAATTAACCCCAGAAAGCACAGTGATGGGTTCACTTTAGGATCGCTATAAGTGGGAAACAATTTGAAGGCACACAACAAATACTGTAGATGAGCAAAAATGGCAAATAGTTTTAAAATTACTTTTTCAAAATGTAGGGCCTGTACAGATGTCACAAAGCACCATCTTGGAGGCAGGGAAGGAGGGGAGGGGAGGGACAACCACACGCCAGGTGCCTTAACCCCTTCCTGAGGATGTCATGACAGCATGTGCCGCTATGCATGGCACGTGCTGTCAGGATGTCCTCCCAGCACAGCGTTTTTACATGCTGCACCAGAAGAGGTGCAAAAGAGCTGCATGGTGGCTTGTTGGGCACCCTTTTTGCCGGCTAGGAAAGGAGAAGTGTTTTGGTGCTCCTTTCCCAGATGGTGAAAGGGAGGATCAGAGCTGATGCATCTGGCAGCCTCAGCCCCGATCCTCCTTTTTCCAGGGAGGCCCAGGGCCGCCCATCTGCATCCCCTCTTACTCTTTTTTCTAAAGCAAAGTAATGCTAATATTTATTTATTTAATATTACTTTATTCAAGGCATTTAATTATTGTCTCCTTACTCACCAAGGCCTCCAGGGCAGTGTTAATGTGTTAACTTTTCAAACGGTTCTGATTCTGAATTCTGCTTGGTACTTCTGCTTCAACCTTGAGTAATGGGGAAAAGTATTTGCCAACACTTTATTTTGCTACTGTTCACTTTATTTTGCTACTGTATAATAAAAAGCACTTTATCATAAAAGCTATCTAAAGGGTATGAAGGTTTCACCCACATTTTACACAAGAAACTATGTGGCTTGTCTGGCAGCATGCTTTCTTGAAAATGGCTCCATGCCCACCTTATCAAGGGGAACCCAGAATCTTAGCTGGGTGTGAGTAAATATATGAGTCAGTTATAAAGCTGCTTTTGTTTGATTTTTAAAGGAGAAGTAAAAAGGAATCATACATGGGAGATAAGTTCAGGCCTGGTACTCCACTTGCACAACACTAGCTATAAGGAAAGTATTGTGTATATAGTGACTTATACAATCTAACACACACAGACATTATGTCAAATTTGAGAAGGACCTCCAACTATATAGCTTCACAATTTACTTAGTCCAAAACAATTCTTGCTTGAGTACAGAAGCCTTTAGGTTCAAACTGGGAGATTCGGATGATATGTCTACATCCTTTGAGGTAGGACAGGCCCTTTGTTCCTCACAGATAGCACTGCTACCTCTCATATCTCTAATAACCATTGTGTCCTAGATATAGAAAAATCAGGCAGTCCATGTATCAAGAAAGACCCTCTCCCCTTTTCAGAGTTCTCTCATTCTTTAACAAATAGGTTGGTCTGGTCAGCATAATGCTAAAGCCAACCCTCAAACTGAGGAAAGAAATTTGCATGAACTCCAGTGTCAAATTGAATGCATTTATGAAATAGCAAAAGCACAGAGAAATTCAGAAATAGTTGCTTTAAAAAGAAAAGAAAGAAACCACACATATCAACAAATAAACTGTAACTGAACATATCAAGGCCCTAACAAGACTCACCAAAGAAGTTGTTAGAAGATGGAGGACAGTCCATGGCCTTCCTGGCATAGCTTCTTGGCTGATATTGGCTCTTGGTTATCTGGGACCATTTCGTTGTGTCACAGACAAATACAATTGTCTATCTATCTATCTATCTATCTATCTGTCAATTATCTATCACTACATAGTTATAATGTATGACTCTATTTGAACAGGCATGGCTATTAAATCTCAAGTTATTGTTTATTGATTATTTAATTGTTTAATTTATATCTCACTGTTCTCCTTGTGCAGGACCTAAAGAGGTTAATGATTTAAAAGCCATGATAGTATAAAGTGGCATCAGTGAAAGTGTACGGGGGTGCGGCCTGTACTGGGTGACACCCCAGAAGAGGGGTAACACCCAATTTGGCACTCCTGGGTTGCCATAGTGCAACTGAGGTAAAGGAGAAGACCACGACCTCCACACCGGGTGACACCAGGGTTGGGGATGCCACTAACAGTACAAATTATCAGATAGCACAGTACACCTGAGCTTTATATTGTGCCCATTCTCTTATGACTTGCTTGATGTCAATTCACCCTTTCATACTGTGCAATTATAGATCTATATTATTACACTTTAACTATCATGGTTCCATCCTGTGGAATCCTGGGGTTTACAGTCTGATGAAGTAGTGAAGTTCCATGGCTGGTAATTCTAAATGTTTGTTGTTGTTGTGTGCCTTCAAGTTGTTTCTGACTTATTGCAACTCTAAGAAGACCCTATAATAACATGGTGTTTTCTTGGCACGTTTTGTCCAGAGGAAGTTAGCTATTGCCTCCCCGCTGCCTGAAGTTCAAATCCCAGGATTCTATAGGACCATGATGGAAAACCTATGGCATGTGTGCCCCAAGTGGCACAAGCTGCCATTTTGCTTGGCACAGCAGGGAGGAGGAGGAACAGGTGTGTGCCTGCCCATTGCTCCTCCTCCCTGATCTTTCCCAGCCTTCAGCTGTCTCTTGGAGACAGCTGGAGGCTGGGGAAAGGGCAAGGAGTAGTAGGAGTGACCAGGGTGCGCCCCTCCTCCTGGACCTTTCCCAGTCCCTAACTGCCTCCAGAGGGACAGCTGGGCACTGGAAAAGCTTGGGGGGGAGGAATGGGCATGTGCATATTCCTCCTCCTCTCCAGGGATCTTTCCTGGCCCCCAAATGCCTCCAGAGGGACAGCTGGGGAGCAGAAAAACTCAGGGGGAGAAAAAGCGACTGGTGCATGCCCATTGCTCCTCCTCCTGGACTTTTCCTGGCTTCTAGCTGTCTCTCAGAGACAGTTGGAGGCCAGGAGAAGGGTGGGGGAAGGAGGAGCAACCAGCATACACCTGTGAGCCCCCCTCCTGGACCTTTCCCGGCTTCCAGCTATCTCTCAGAGACAGCAGGAGGCCAGGGAAAGGATGGGGGGGGGAGAAATCCTACCCCAGATGTCCCGCCCATGTAGAGAAGAAGTCCTGCCCCCAGCACCGGGTGCTACCCAGTGCTGGAAAGAATTTTACTTGGGGCACGCAGTCCTGAAAAGGTTCGCCATCACTGCTATAGGATGTTGCCATAGCAGTTAAAGTGGAATCATAATGTTATAACTATGGGCCCCACATGTACAGAAAGCAACCCTTTGTTAAGCTGCATTTGCACTGTAGAAATAATGCCATTTGACATCACTTCAACTGCCACGCTCAATGCTATGGAATCCTGGGATTTGTAGCTTGTTGTGGTACCAGAGCTCTCTCACAGAGAAGGTTAAATATCTCACAAAACTACAAATCCCAGAATTCCATAGCATTGATGCAGCCACTGAGACACAAATATTCTGGGAACTGGGCAGCTCCCTGGGAGAGAGATTCAAAGTAACCAACCAGTAGCTGTGGAAAACTTCTTCTCCCAGGTGGAAGAGGATTCAATCTCTAAAACTTGAGTCAAACCTGACTGGTCAGACAAATGCCAGTGGTAATCTACAGCAGCCTAGCCATTCAAATATATTTCCAGAAAGGACAAAGAAGGAAGGTTAGATCTGTTACCATTCTCCACAAAATCCTGTCCATATCCATACAGGATACATAGCTTTAATCTTTAATGACTTGGGCTCAACTACTGGAAAGATCACTCTATCCCGTATATATCAATCTACACCTTGAGGTCTGCACAGGTGCCCCCAACAAATGACTTGAAGTGACAAATGACTACCAGGAAGAAGGCCTTCATAGTGATGGTGTGCTGGTTGTGAAATTCCTTTTGCAGAGACTCTTACTTTTTAAATCATTTTATTGCTTGGTAAAAGACTTGTTTATTCCTTCAAGCCAATTGTTGACTTTATTGAAGAATAATTACTCTATATACTCTATATAAGTCTAGAAATTTTAGTCAAAAATTGACCCAAAAAACCTGAGTTGACTTTTCTACAGGTCAATGTAAATACTGTACTTTAACTCTTATCAAAAAAGGAACCATCTCCTGGTGAAAGGTAAGAGCGTAATCTATCCTGGAATCACTGACTCCCCCTTTGTTCTCTCATCCATCCTGCCTTTAGGATAAGCAGAAACACTTATGCCTGCTGAAATTTTGTATGTTCTTTGGCATAGTTTCCTTTGTTTTCCTACTGGAAAATTTGCTTTGTTACATGCCCCAAAGTTTTACCTTGACTTACTCATGGGCCATATCAAAATCCATAATTTGGACCCCAAAACCTCTCCTTGACTTATGAGGTTGACTTATAGTTGAGTATATATGATAATTGAATAAAATGTCTATATTCAACCTATTCATTCTCTAACATGAACCACAGGGAGTCCAGGGACTGCATTTATCATGTTTTTCACCAACCACATATCCCAAAGGGAATACTTATTTATTTAATATTCTGCTTTTGTCCTGATAGAAAATCCAAGTAGATTGAAGGTAGATTCAAGGTAATTCCACAGTAGATTGAAGGTAATTCCACAGTTTTCTGTGCATAGATGGATTATTGTTGTTGCTATTGTTATTATGCCAAAACAAGGTATAAAGGGTGGCTTGTTTAATCCAGACTTGCATCCCTAGTATCTTCCAGAGATGTAATTTTTGTTGAATTGGTTTGAAGGGATTTGAGAGTGGCTTAGATGAGCCCTTTTCAAGGCATCTGTGGGCCACACAATTCCCACCCCTGTGTAACCAAGAACTCAGGGAATAATAAAATAGTTCAGTGATGGCTGGGTTACAGAGCCTTGAGACCTGTCTCTATGTTTACAGAAGTCAGAGGCACAGAACTGCAGAGGCAAATTTCTCTGGGAATTATATTTTATTAAAGGGGTTAATGCACACACTCTACTCACATTCACACAAGCACACAAGAAGCTGAAGAATAAAGGTGTTAGCGTGGAATAGAATTGAAGCTTTTTTAATGGAGATACATTAACATCGAGATGTTGCCAGAAATAATGCAGCTTGAGGCCACTTTAACTGTCCTGACTCAGTGCTAAGGAATCATGGGAACTGTAGTTTATTGTGGAACCAGAGCTCTCTGACAGAGAAAACTCAATGTCCCAGAAAAAAAATACAATTCCCATTATTTCTTAGCACTGAGCCAGGACAGTTAAAGTGGTCGCAAGCTGCATTATTTCTGGCAGTCTGTAAAGGCCCTCAGTTGCTCCTGGGGCAGCGTGGATTGGGGAGCGCTGAGGGGTCTAGCAGAGAACCAACAGACAGAGTGTCTGCCTGCAAACCAGCTATGAGCAGGAGAAATTTGGGGGTTTTATAAGGGAATTGCAGCCTGGGGCAAAGTCCAGGTGTCCCCTGACCAATAGTCTGAATTGTATGAGGTAACCATCAGGGGTGGGGACTCCCAAGGTGAGAATTGGGATATAAATGGACAGATTCCTGCTTTAGGTAACCCACAGGACCTGATAGACAATAACAAATATCACACTGGAAAGGTGTATTGTTCATTGATAGGCTTTTCCTCACCTCCTCTGATGTATGTATGTGAGTCACATCCCCCTGGGGACTCCTAAGTTATCCAACATGACCCTTCCACGTGAAATTCATGGCTTCCATGTTAGGGTCATGGAGAGCTGAACTTTATAATATTTCTGATATTTAAAAGAGAAAGTGCCATATAGTAACACCTGTCTTATGTAGACACTGTCCTGTTTGCACTATATAAATTGTAGAAGACTGTTGTTGTTACATGAAGAGTCATGCTGATTGGTGCCAGTGTAGAGTTTTTCCTTTACTGGGAAATCATGCCAAATGTTTTACCAATGTTGACATTTTGTAGAAATAGTTTAAAGGAAAAGGGCAAAATGCTGTCACCTTCTTTTCTTTCTCCAGGGAGACAACACAGAGCCTTTGGCAACACCATATTTTTTAATGTATTCACTGTTACATGGTGCATCTCATCTTATTTTTGTGATGGATGATGATGAAAAGACCTCAGTTCAATTCAGAGACCTCAGTAAAAACACCATTAACATCAGTCACCTTACAGAGAGAAGCTCCAGCTGCTCCACAATCGCTTCTTTATTAGGTTTTTTAAATACATATAAATAGTAATAGCTTTGGCAGCCGAAGCTAAAATTAAAATGTATAAAAGATGTTAGTTGACCCACTTGCTTGAGGACATAAATGAGAACAATGCTTAATTCTCTATTTGTATCAAAGACTAGGGTTTGAACAAGGAAGCTTGTGCTTTGAAGCTGGGGCCTAATATGAGTGCTGAGAACTGTTTGTTCCTACAAAACCCTCATCAGCTATGGAAAGAAATATGGGTGTTCACCATCAGCACCAATGATTATTGGCCAGCAGTGCAGACACCAGTCACCTGGCCTTCATCCTTGGAATAATTAATGCTGAGGCAGGTAATGTTCAGAGATCAGTGTGATGAAAATGGTACATTTTCCCCTTTAGATGAGGCATGGTTTTTTATGCATACTCTGCAATATTTCACAAATGAAAGCCATGGCATATTGAGGATGGCACAGCTTGTTTTCAGCAACTCCAGAGAATAGGACCGGAGCAATCAATTCAAACTACAGGAAAAGAGATTCCACCTCAATATTAGGAAGAACTTCCTCACAATAAGATCTGTTTGAGAACAGAACAGACTCCCTTGGAAAATGGGAAAGTCTCCTAATAGATTAGAAAGCTGGGCCAAAGCTAACAAAATGAATTTCAACATGGAGAAATATAAGGTACTGCACTTAAGGCAAAAAAATGAAATGCAGAGATATAAAATGGGGGACACCTGGCTCAACGAGATTACATGTGAAAGGGATCTAGGAGTTCTAGTAGACCACAAGTTGAACATGAGTCAACAGTGTGATGCAGCAGCTAAAAAGGCCAAATGTGATTTTAGGCTGCATTAATAGAAGTATAGTATCTAGATCAAGGGAAGTAATAGTGCCACTGTATTCTGCATTGGTCAGGTCCCACCTGGAATACTGTGTCCTGTTCTGGGCACCACAATTCAAAAAGGATGTTGAAAAACTGGCGCGTGTCCAGAGGAGGGCGACTAAAATGGTGAATCATAGATCATAGAATCATAGAGTTGGAAGAGATCACAAGGGCCATCCAGTCCAACCCTCTGCCATGCAGGAACTCCCAGTCAAAGCTTCCCCAACAGATGGCCATCCAGCCTCTTTGTATTAGTGGAGAAATACATTTTGCCCACTGTATTGGATGCAACTCCAGCTTGTCATAACTGAAGGAGGACCTCACCACATACCCACTTCAACAAGAATGGGTGCCCTGGCAGAATCACTACATATCCTGAGACAGTGGTGGCTTAGGATACTCTACTGAAGGCATTTTTGTCTGTGAAGATATAGGCAGCTATGACATTGCCCTCCCAGTGGGAGGCATGGGACATCCAGCAGTCATCAGGTATTCAGTAATCAAAAAATCAAATAATAATAATAAATAATAATAAAAACATTTATTTGTATCCCACCCCTCTGTCAAGCAAATGATGTACACACAAGTGTGAATCAATCCCAACTACCAGGAATGTTCCATATGGGGCATGACATGAAGGCAGGCCACATGGCAAGGACTGTTTCAAGTTGCAGCTGTCACACAGATGGAAAGTCAAGGGACCCCCATATGGAACATTGCTCCTGTGAAGCAAACACAAATTGCCAGGAATTAGACACTCTATTTCCCTATGTGTGAGTGTTATCCATTAAGAAAGTTTGTTTATCCATCCCTTTGAATCATGATACTATCCATTGCCAGGATATTAAATTGAGGCTTGATGCTATAATGGGGTTACCACATAGGGTGACCAGATACAAAAGCAAAGAAAATGTCTGCACCTTTAAGAGTTGAGAAGAAATAATTTCATCAGATGTAGCTTTCATGACAGGCTACATTATAGAAATCACTTCTTCTACCGAGTCTTTAAGCAGAGATGAGTATTGGAGAGCCATTTTTCTGTCTCCACTGCACCCTTGGTAAGTTGCTCTGGTGTGAATCAGATATGACGGTCTGTGTGTTTGGAACTCATTTCTGCTCACTTTTTCAAGGGTTTTGCTGCTGTTGTTTCTGCATAGGGTATCAGCTGAAACAGCATTTACAAACCAAAACTGGTGTTTATGGGCCACATTTTCAGCCATTTTTAAATATGGAATTTGGGAGATGAGCCACATGTGAAGCTCCTGCACCCAGGACAACATAGACCCATGGGCTCACTGTTGCCACCCCTGAGCTTAAAGGTATAGGGACTCTATTTTGTAGAAGGAGGATTTTAAACAGAGCTTGGAAAGTTTTGGGGTTTGTTTGCTTTTTGCTTAGTACTTGAATGGGAGACTGTCAATGAATACCAAGTGCTGTAGGCTGTATTTCAGAAGAAGCAACTGGTAAAACCATCTCTAAGTATTCCTTGCTTAAGAAACCCTGTGAAATCCATACAGTCACCATAAATTGTCAGGCAAATAGAAAGCACTTATGCACACAATTATATACTAGTAATGTATCCTTTCACACTACTTGGAAGTACTAATTTATTTATTCATTTTCCAAATACACTTACAATGCAAAAGACATTTTTAAAACCTATCAAAATGACTCCCTAAAGCAATGTTTTTGGGAAAACAACGAATTTTAGTCATTGCACTAAAATAGGTAATGATTCCAGCTGTTACATTAATTTGTTATCAGTAAGTATAAACTGATAAAATCAATTATTAATGCCACTAATTTTTCCAGTTGTTATTTTATTATGTTACAGGTATCATTCTTGCTTGTAATGTATTACTTCCAAGCTCTGCTCTTTTAAGGTACAGGAACCTTGAACAGTTGTACAGAAAAAGGAATTTCACCAGGTGTAGCTTGCCATGTGAGCTACACTTGCTGAAATTCCCTCTTCCACTCAGTTATTACACAATTCAGGAGTCCTGGTTGCTTTTGCAGACACAATGTATTTGAGATTGCAGTTGCTTATATGTTAATTCATGTCAACAAGAGCCACAGTTTAAAAGTAACCACTTGTTAGAGATGGAACTTGGAAAAGCACGTTGAGTGATTTTGCTCTTCTGGGTCCTATTGATTTCAGTGGGACAGAGTTGACAACATACCAGACAGTAAAATCCACCTTTTCAATACCTTCTTAAAAGTAAGCCCCACATACTTGATTTTGCCAAAAAGACAAACAAATGGGTCCTTGAACAGATCAACCTAAATGTTCCCTGGAAGCCAAGATGATTAAACTGAGACTCTCGTTCTTTGGCCATTTCATAAGAAGGCTCAACTCATTAGAAAAGACAATAATGCTAGGAAAGCTAGAAGGCAGTAAAAAGAGAGGAAGACTACAGGCCAAACGGCTAGACTCAATCAGGGAGGTCACAGGCCTGAATCTACAAGACCTAAGCAGAGCAGTGGAGGATAGGGGGGTTGGAGACATCTCATATACAGTGTCACCATGAGTTGAGGGCAACTAACAACAACAAGTTGTGTATATATAAGATCACAGCCTAACTTTACCATCAAAGCCAACAGGATTCTATAGTGCTTATTTGATGGTAAAACTGAACCAGATTAGGACTGTATTAGCATTACCAGGGATGATCTTCTGAGTCTGTATTTGCATTGCATATAGGAGCCAATTGGGCAAAGACCCAGAGCAAATTGAAGTGCCATCATGATTGGTGGTTGTAGAATAATAGCCAGGCAAAGCATTGCTCTAAATCAAGGAGGACAAAAGGGTATAGGAGAGGTGGACTGATATAAAATTAGAAAGCAAATTGAAATGCAGGGGTGGGAAACTTCATCCCCCCATCACAGGTATTAGATCCAATGCCAAAGGCACCACTGCCTCACTGTTTTATTGCCATAGTAACAATTTCCACAGGGATATTACCCCAATGTGATTGTGTTTGCTCAGGCTTTCCTACTTCAATTATTAACAAGCAGGGCCTCTCAGCCTTCCTGACAGTGAAGATCAGGCAGTGATCCCTCCTCAGTGTCCTTTCAGCATCCACACCTTGCTTTCAACATGTTTTATGAGGCAGGTGATCAAAGTGGGATTAAGTATTGCATCCCAGTTTCTACATCCTGATTTGTCCCCACCTGTCAGTTCATAATGTCTCTCTGAACACTTGTAATTTGCCTCAGCTAAGTTGTTATTGCCCATCAGATAAAACACTTATTTTACAAAAGAGGTTTTTGTAAAAAAAAACATTCATATACTCACAGGAAACCACTTCAGACAAAATTATTTAATTAGTAGGGAATAAATTCCAATTTTCTCTTTATTAAATGTCATGGGATAGCCTTCCTCAAACTGATGCCTTCCAGATGTTTTGGACTGTAACCCCCTTTATACCTATGCTGGTTGTGGAGTGGTGGCCACTACAGTCCAGTATACTTGGAGGGCACGGGCTTTGAGAAATGAGGAATCCTTTCCCCACTCTTATACACATGCCTGAAGACCAGGGGTGAAAAACCTGTGGTCTTCCAGGTGTTTTTGGACTGCAACTCCTATCATCCTTCAGCATTGACTATGCTGGCTAGGGCTGTTCAACAAAATCTGGAGAGCAACACTCTGTGGACACTCTATAGAAACTCCACAAAGATTCTCCACATGATTCATAGCATGGTATTTTGCTGGATCTGCTTTGCTGGTGGTTCCATGCCTACCAACAGGGCCAGTTTCCAAAAGTGATGTTGGAGGATTTCTCCTTGACCCCATGACAATTCTGCACTCCTGGAAGGTTCCACTTAGCACCTATATGAAGCTGCTGGGTGAGATCATCATAGGATTTGCAGTGAGGTGCCAGCAGTACACTGAGGGCATTTAGCTCTCATTTGCCTTGTCATCTGAGTCAAGTGAAGTTGGACAGGTGGCTAAAACCATGTCTTGATCCACTAATGGGCTGTGTGAGATCTAGTAAACAGTGATTGAATCCTGACAAGGCAGAAGCCCTGTGGGTGGGTGATTCTTATGTCTGGGAACTGGGCTACTTGACTTAATTAAACTATGCTGATTAAACATTATGAAAGGCTTGCTTCTGAAAGACTGCTAGATAGAGGTATAGAAGATGAGACTATACCACAATAGATAGACAGATAATATTTCAACCTACTGATCTCGCTTGTGGCAGATACCTCAAAATTGCACCTTGTTAGCTGTTATTGCTATGGACGGCCCAGTATAAAGGTAACCTCAGACATCACCTGCCTCCGTTAACAGCTTAGCAATCAAGAAGATATTTTCATGTTTCCAGAGTCCCCAAGCTTGCAGAGCAACTCCTGTAATTACATTACTGTAGACAACCCACAGGTCAATGAACTCAGTGTACAGTGAAGGCATATCACTTGGTTTACTTATGTTATTACCAAAGTATGAGGATGGGGTAATCCTTTGTTTTGTTTTTTTACGATCACTCTCAGAATCCCTCAGATGATCATGGTTACTAGAGGATTATGGGAAACGCAATTCAAAAAGGCATTTCCCAAGCTCAGACCAGGATCCATTAGCTCGTAACTGCCACAATCCTCCTACAAGGGCAGATTTTCTATGTGTGTGTGTGTATTAGACATGCTAGGGTGATACCCATTAAAAAATCTCCAAACATAAAGCAAACATTTCCAAAAACATTTTCTGATGAACAAATCATTTTCTCATGAACAAATGTCGTTCACTCATTTCACTCACTCATAAAAGTGGAGAGAGAGGCAAGGTTAGAGGTTTTCATTATAACCCCCGATTCTTGATCATCAAGCTACTCAATACGTATATGGATGTTAGCATTCACTAGAGTTTTGAGCTTTCCTGTTACTTTTTTCTTATAAACTGGCTGGGGGAGGACAGTGCAGTCACCTGGGTTCAGGCCCTCCCAGCTGGCTACTCTGTCAGTGAGCAGGTGAGGGGAAGTGGGCGGGGGGCAGAGTGGCTCTAGTTTATAAGAACAACCTGACCTTGACCAGGATACCTATCCGGAACACAGTCCACTTCGAGTGTATGTACCTTAGTCTGAGGACCAGGGATAGTTTGTGAATTCTGCTAGTCTACTGACTACCCCGTTATCTAGCAGACTCCCTAACTGAGCTGACACAGCTGGTCTCGGAGCTGCTGTTGGAGTCCCCCAGACTTTTTAGTTCTGGGGGACTTCAACATCCCACTCGAAACCACCTTAACAGGTGCGGCTCGGGAGTTCATGGAGACCATGACAAACATGGGCCTATCCCAACTGGTTGTTGGGCCCACCCATTGTGCAGATCATATGCTCCATGCGGTTTATAGTATGGAACAGGAATATCCATGGGCGGAGGTTATTAGTACCTCCTCTTTGTCATGGACGGATCATTTCCTGGTCAAGATGAACTTAGAGCCTGTAAGTAAGTCCGGGGGTGGTGGACCTATTAGAATGGTCTGTCCTCAAAGGCTAATGGAACCAATTGGATTCCAGAAAGCCTTAGAGGGTTTAATGGTTGGGAATGCCGGCGATCCTGTTGATGCTTTGGTTAATACTTGGAACATTGATCTCACCAAGGCTATTGACACGATCACTCCTGAGCATCCTTGCCATTCCACTTCAAACCATAGGCCATGGTATACACCAGAGCTTAGGAAAATGAAACGATTTGGTCAATGACTAGAGCGCAAGTGGCAAAAGACTCGACTCTTATCTGACAGAACTTGCCATAGGAACTTTCTTTGGTCCTATCAGGAGACAATGTGTGCAGCGCAGAGATCTTTCTTCTCTGCATGTATTGCGTCTGCAGAGTCTCATCCAGCAGAGCTGTTTAGGGTGGTGAGGGAGCTGACGCAGGCTTCCCCTGCGACAAATCCCTTACTTAACCCAATGATGGCCTCCCTGTGACGCATTTAACAACTTCTTTGCAGATAAAATCTCTCAGACAAGAACCAACTTAGACACCATGGTTTTAACAGAAAGTATAGACAAGGTGTCCAGTGACTCCCCCAATGTAATTTTACTGGATCAGCTGCAATCTGTGAGTATCAATGATGTGGACAAGCTCCTTGGTAGTGTGAGGAAAACAACTTGTCCTCTCGACCCTTGCCCATAATAATAATAATAATAATAATAATTTTTATTTATATCCTGCCTCTCTGCCAGGCAATCGGGGCGGCGTACAACATTGCAGAACTTCAAAGCAATACATCAAATTAAAATCCCATCCCTCCAAACATACAAGCAAATTAGATAACAGTAATTAAAAATACAATTTAA
>CM034701.1:342303992-342316756 GCA_020142125.1 Phrynosoma platyrhinos
GAAGCCGCTGGATGAGATCATTCAGAGTTATGGAGCTGGGTGTTATCAATTTGCTGATGACACCCAGATCTATTTCTCCATGTCTCATTCGTCGGCCTCGAATTCTCCTCTCTCAGTGAATGTCTTTGGGCAGTAATGGGCTGGATGAGGAAAAACAGATTGAAACTGAATCCGGACAAGACGGAGGTGCTCATGGTAGCGGCCCTGAAACCAAGAATTGGGTTCCAACCTCCAGTCTTGGATGGGGTCACACTCTCCTCCAGTGACTGTGTTCACAGTCTGGGGGTGCTCCTTGACTCGTCTCTCCTGATGACAAATCAGGTGAATGCGACAGTCAGGAGGGCCTGTTATCAGCTTCAGCTGATACGCCAGCTGCACCCTTTTCTGGAAGTAAGGGATCTCGAGACTGTTGTGCACATGCTGGTAATCTCACGTCTGGATTTCTGTAATGTGCTGTACATGGGGCTACCCTCGTGCTTGGTTTGGAAACTGCAGTTAGTGCAGAATATGGGAGCCAGAGTAGTGTCAGGAACATCGAGGAGGGACCATATTACTCCGGTACTAAGGTCCCTCCACTGGCTGCCTATTAGTTTCTGGGCCCAGTACAAGGTGTTGGTTATTACCTTTAAAGCCCTAAATGGCTTGGGTACAAACTATCTCAGGGACTGCCTTCTCCCTTATAATCCTCCCCGCGCACTCCGATCCTCTGGGTAAAATTTGCTGCAGCCTCAAAGAGCTAGGCTTTTAGCTACCTCCCAGAGGGCCTTTTCGGTCATTGCCCCCAGATTATGGAATGGCCTGCCAGATGAGATCTGTCAATTAACAGCTCTAGACAGCTTTTAAAAAACTGTCAAGGCGGATCTCTTCTGGCAGGCCTTTCTGGGACAGATAATCCCGGCCTCAGGAACCCTTCCCTCTGGAGAGTCCTCAAGTTCCCCCTGGAAGATCTAATTAGAACCGTGCTGCAGTCTCAAGTCACTGTTTAATAATTTTGTTGTTTTTTAATTGTTATCTAATTAATTGTTGTTTAAATCTGTAACTGATTTAATAATTTTTAAGGGGGGGAGGGAACTAGATCTGTTGTATTGTATTGTATTTTATTGTTGTTAGCCGCCCCAATTGACCTCAGAGGGGCGGGGTATAAATAATTATAATTATAATTATAATTATAATTATAATTATAATTATAATTAAACAACCAAGGCATTAGTATAAAATATCCTTTTTAAAATATTAAATCATTGAGTGGAAAGCTGTTCTACTTAGCAGGAGAGAGAAAAATGTCATGGTAGTAATGTGTATGAAAGGGTAGAGTTATGCCAGTTGTCAGGAGTGCTTCCTCTTTACCACTATAAATATTACAGAATGAGAACTGGCATGATATAGTGGTTCAAGTGTTGGATTATGACTCTGGAGATCAAAGTTTAATTCCTTGTTCAGCCATGGGAAACCACTGGGCGACCTTGTACGACTCATACACTCAGTCCCAGAAAACAGTGCAATAGGTTTGCTTTAGGGTTGCCACAAGTCAGAGAAGACTTGAAGACACACAACAACGATATAGCAAACTTGGCATGTGGTGGATGGAAAGCCAGGCATCCCTCCAGAGCAAGAAAATCTGACAAAAGAAAAGATACATGGCATTTCTCTGGCACTGCAATCCAATGTAGAAAATTTTATTGGTATATGATTTTTCACTAAGAAAAAATGTGGCTGCAGAAAAAGGAAAGGATTGATATGTAAAGAATGGCAACAACTGAGTCACAGCTTGGGTAGGGATGGGTGAGAAGTTCATTTGGGTTCACTTTTCTGAATTTTCAAAAGTTGTCATATTTGATGCATAAAGAACTTGAGTTTAAAAAAGAATGTTGGGAAAATAAAAATAGGTTTCATCCCTCCAGGGTCTTTCACACTGCACAATTAAATAATTTACATACCACTTTAACTGCCATGGCTTCATCACATGGAATCCAGGGAATGTTAGTTTAACAAAGAATTTACCATGTGTTGCCATAGAGCTGTAGTGCTTCATAATACTACAAATCCCAGGATTCCATAGGCTGTAGTCACAACATTTTCAGTGGTATCAAAGTGCAATAATTGTGTAGTGTGAAAGAGACCACAGTTTTCATAGCATTTATATATTCATTTATGTTATTTCTGAACTGAGGTTGACACCTCTGTTTTTCACAAGATTCCTCATATTTAATATAGGTATAAGAGGTACAGGATAGTGGCTTGTATGTTGGACTATGACTCTGGAGATTCTGCAGTTTGAATCTCCACTGGACTATGGAAACCCAATAGGTCACCTTAGACAAGTCACACTCTCTGAGCCTTAGAAGGAGACAAAGGGACCCCCCCCCCATTTGAACAAATCTTGCCAAGAAACCTCTGTGATGTATAGCAAACCTTAGGATCACCTTAAGTTGGGTTGCAGTTAAGTTGGAAAGAAGCTTGAAGGATCACAGCAGCAAAGTGAGAGGCAGATATTATATACATAGTCCTCTCTATGGGAATAGCTGTACTGTACCTGGTATATCTGGCCACTACAGATGAAGGCGAATTCGGTTTCCATTCATTTGTAAAGATTTTCCCCATTAAACTTCACAAATTTCTTCATATTGGGAATGGAAAGAACTTGAGATTTTAGAAAAGAGGTTTCCTCATTCTCGAACCTATCTTGTCTATATAGTTAGACTAGACAGTCTAGATTTTTACAGTGCCTTGCACAGCTGATTTTTTGTACAAATGGAGCTGGTTCCTTGTATAAATAGTGCTTAATCCACCAAATATGGGTGTCACAGACTATTGTGGGCAGAGCTCAAAAGGTTCCCTTTTTGGACTACAACTTCCCAAACCTCCTAACTAACATGGTCAGTGGCCATAAGTACTTGGGGATTCTGGTGTCATAATCAAAATAAATAACTTTTCCTCCTGTACCTATAGTCCTGGTATGCTCTCTTAGTTTGAGACAGCACTGGGTTATCTCTACACCATCACGGCAGGGGGTTGGACTGGATGGCCATTGTAGTCTCTTGCAACTCTATGATTCTATGATCATAGAAATGCTGGATATCTTGAGACCATGCCAGATTCAGGGTTGTCTATAAAATGATGTACAATGCAGTTTAAGGGTTTCCACAAAGCAAAGGTTACCATGATCTTCTGGTGTGCTTTGTGATTGCTCTGTAATAACATGTAATTTGTTTATATGAGAGCCATATACGAGTATTTATAAAAACAGAGTGACACACACCCACAGAGAGAGAGAGATCATGGAGGTTCCCTGAGGTAAAATATTGCAGAGATTTAAAAAAAATCAGCTTCAAAGGTTTAATGGACTGAAATCTGAAATTCACATTTTCCCAGATTTTGAGATGTGCTTCCACTTGATGCTAATGTGGGGATATATTTGTACAAATCAACATTGAGAAACTTGGTGTCAAAGGTTATGTGTGTGATCTGAGCACTGCTGCCATCATCAGTGCCCAAGGTAACCCATCTAGCAATATCTGACAAAGGATAACGAAAGAGATCTTACAATAACATATAATCCTTAAATAGAACTGAATATGCAGGCAACAGAAAAAGGAAACTGATTAGATAGACAATAATAATAATAATAATAATAATAATAATAAGTTTTATTTATAGCCCGCCTCTCTGCCCAACAATCGAGGCGGGTTACACAAGTTAAAAATTGACAATGTAAAACAATCCCGACCCTAAATCCCACCTCCCAACCCCTTAAAACAGAATTAAACAAGAGGAAAATTGAAAACAATAGACAAACCCAAGGATCATTTCTATGAGCCTGATGGTCTTTTCTTTCAAGGATCCTGGAACTGTTTTTAAGTGGGAAGATGCTCAACATGGGCAGGCTGATTGTTATTAATTTTGCCTACTTGTAGATACTTGCAGGGGGAGAGTAAATGCCTTTTCTCGCTCATTATCATTGGAATATCCTTAAATATAAAGACTCTTACAAGCACAATGTGTACTTAGAAGTGTCCTCCATGGGTTCAGTGTAGCTTACTTCTAAGCAGGGTTTCATAGGGTAGATTCCAGGCAGTCTTTTTTATCCTTGGAAAGGCTCAATGACAATAGCTGCCCTAACATTTCTTAGTGCTTCCTCATTCGGTACACTTTCGAACTGATAATACCAGAGAAGGCTCAAAAACATAGAACTCTTGATGGTGGTCCATTTTTGCAGTTCATTTCAGGGGCAGTCCACCCACCCTAGTCTACACTTATGGGGGGCTCAAGATCTCCTCATCCAGAGGTAGGCAACCTTTCCCCTTTAAGGGCCGAGGGACTTCAGGTCCCAGAAACCTCAGCCATGTTGGCCAATAGTCCCATGTTGGCCAATAGCTCCTGGGATTCTGGGAGCTGAAGTCCCTTGGCCCTTAAAGGGGAAAGGTTGCCTACCCCTGTCCTCATCCCAGGGTCCATGGTTTTTTTTTCAGTCCTATTTATTTAATTAGCATTCCACATCTTGTTTAATACAACCTGATAGTACAACACTCATTCAGCTAGGAGGATCTGAAATGTTTAAGCCAACAAGATGTTCAGTGCTGTTTTAGAGAATTGCATCCAGTTATAAGTACAAAATTTTAAGAAGGACATTGACAAGCTGTAGTGCATGCAAATAAGGGGGTTATGCTTTAAGCCAAGTTCTATGAGGGAGCTGATCTTTCTCATATTTGAAGTCTGCTTAAAATCTCTCCTTAGCCCCTCTTCTTCTGTTTGTAAATGCTGGTAAGTTTTTATAAAAAGGAACCAAGCAAAATACCTGACTATCTGCACGGGCCAAATTCACCAGGTACAGTTTTTTCCCTTCATGGAGAAGATCACATTATACTTGCATGGTACATAGCAATTAAAGGTGATGAATGTGTCTCAACAAAAAAGTTGGTAACCCTAATTCAGCACCACAAACAGAGTAGAATCTGCAGGTATTCAACGTCAGACTTTTAACCTTAAAGCACTCAAAAGCGCTCTCTACATTTGTTCAATTGTTTAAAATGGCACAAATGCTTTCCATCATGATTACAAAGAAATGTAAGAATTTTGGAAATGTTTATTCAAAAAGATTAGCATTTCCATCCCTCCCTAGTAGGAGGTATACTTGTGAACCAGGTAACCCATGTCTTTTGGAATTACAATAATTACTGGTGAGGAATTCAGTTTTTCATGACCCATTGTTTCCATATTCTGCAAAACACCTTCAATCACAGCTGAGAAAGTTCTGGCCTTTGAGAATTGTTTCAGAAATATTTCAAGGTCAAATGTTAGGTGCACATAAGGTGGAGGGCAAGCATGTTCTCAAAATATCTCAGAACCTGTTTACATGTTGGTAAACAGGTTCTGAGATATTTTGAGTACATGGAAACTCCAGCTGAAGGCAATATTCCTGTAGGTTTGGTATACCAAAAACTCACCTGAATCTCAGTGCTTTAAGTACACTTACCTGGGAGTAAGAACCATAGGGAACAGTGGGATTTATTACTGAATTAGCACAGAACTTAGAAAAAATAGTTCCTTGGATCACAACTCCAAGAATCCTTCAGCCAGCATGGTGATTACAGAAGTATCTCTTTGAAATGAGCCATTTTCTTTTTGGTCAGAATAGTGTTATAGCTCTTTCCCTCTTCAAAAGGATATAATACCACCACTTCCTGACAGCTAAGAACAAAGCAAAACCAACAGCTTGCTCTTGGACTCTTTTTTGGCCCAGAGCACCAAAAAAATTGTTGGTGTTACATTCATTTGTATCTCACCTTTCTCCCAATAATGAGACTCAGAGCAGAGTATTTTTCATATAATATTTATGTTTTTATATTTTATTTTAATCTTAATTTATATTTAAAAACAGGTCAGATTAAAAACTACACCAAGACTTCAATAAAATTATGATTATAAAAGGCAAAAAACAATTTATCAAGTTAAAAACATTAAAATCCATGAAAAGACTACATACAAAACAGACAATACTGTGTTTTGCCTGTTCGGTCCATTATTGTTCCAGGATGAGAACTAGGGCAGGAAAAAATTGGATTTCCCATAGTTACCCATGAAAAGGAGCACTGGAAGGTTTGCAATGCCATGCAATCCACCTCTTTGGTTCCTCTTTTTCACTTCATTACTAACACTTGGCCATTATTCCCTCAGCCATCTTATTTCTGGATTACATACACATTACATTTCTTCTGTTTGGGCCAAATTACACCTGTTCTTAGGGACTTAGGGCCTTTACAGAGTCCCAGAAATAATGCAACTTGAGTCCACTTTAACTGTCCTGGTTCAGTGCTAGGGAATCATGAGAACTGTAGTTTATTGTGGCACCAGAGCTCTCTGACAGAGAAGGCTCAATGTCTCAGAAAAAAACTACAGTCCCCATGAGTCCCTAGCACTGAGCCAGGGCAGTTAAAGTGGACTCAAGCTGCATTATTTCTGGCAGTCTTTAAAGGCCCTTAGTTAATTTATAAGTCCAGACAAATTTCTGTGCCCTTAGAGAACATGCTCTGACAAATGTGTGTCAGCTTTGTTCCCCTGAGTAGTCAGAATGTTCACAAACATTCCATTGCATCACACCAGCCTAGCCAAGAGATGCCAGAAGTTTTCTTTCCAAAAGTATTGATATAATTTCCCTCAAAATAGGCCATGGTAAAAAGTTTAGCTGTGTATTCCTCACTTGAAACCTTGTCTTGGACTATGCACAGAAGGAAGAAAAATAACAGTAAAATCAGAAAAGTGGGAATTGTTTTATCATTTCTGTCAGACAAGGTAATCTAGCCTGAAAGATTAAATCCCCCAAATCTCAGTCTTGTGCTTAAAAGCCATTGGACAACACTAGCAATCTTGTTCAGGGCTGCTCTTAGGACTAACATAGGACATTATCACACAGGGCAAATCTGGACAGAAACTGGACAGAAACTGGTGTTATCCGCGATCTTTTGAAATTTGGTAGTTTTGAGGAAATGCATTTGCGAAATTACAGTAATTTCGCATTTACCGTAATGTGAAAAGCAAATGCGCATTTGAGAGCATTTCTCTGCTTTTTCCCATGGTTCCACAGCAAGCATTCCTCTGTCTGCGCATGTGCAAGAAGATCATTTCTAGTACATTTACGGGCTTTTCTCACTTGTGTGTGAACGTTAAATGCACTTACTGTAATTTTGCAATTAAGGTAATTATGTGTGAAAGCCATTTGCAGAATCAAGGTTTATTTTCGGTTTATTTTTGGAATGCCTCATTTCCACTTTATAATCACTTTCTGGACTACGTGTGATAACGTCCATAGATCCTCTTCCCTCAACATCATATTGCAGTGGAAGTTTGTGGCTTCCATGCCAATGGGACCAGTGAATCTGTTCTAGATTTTAGTCTCAATTTTAAAAGTAGTATATGCCATTCTTCAAATCCCACATGTGGCCCATGGGCAACATTTTGCCTACCCCTTCTTTCAAGAAACTGTACAAGATGATGGCCCTATCTGAGACCTGATGAGCAAAGTGTCGCCCACAGATAACATGCAGCTCCCAAATGCACAATGGCACTTTTTTTTTTTTTTGAATATTTCTGTTCCCAAGCACCCTCTAGTGAGCAGTGGCATCACTAAGGGGTGTGTGGTGGTTCGACCCACACTGGGTGACACCCCAGAAGTGGAGGTGGCACCCAGTTGGGCCCTCCCCATGCATCCTCCCCCATGCACCATTCCCATGCATGCTGCTCTGTGCTGTCCATGCCTCATGTGCCATGCCATCTTTTTCATCATTAGAAAAAGGCTGGCGCAGCACAATGGGAGGGAGCATGCATCGCCCCTGCAAGCTGCACCCCCCTGGAAGCAGGGATACCACTGCTAGTAATCATAGGAGGCCAGTGTGTTTTGGGTCCCCACCAGGCAATTGAAGCACAGGGGAGAGTTTTTTAAAAACAAACAAACAAACAATGAAACAGAACATTAACCAGTATTGACTTAAGCATTGTTTCCTGTTGTTAAAGTAAGGTCTCTCCTGGGCCTAAGACAGCTCAGGAGTGGGCAAACAAATGGCAAAAATACTCCCCATACCCACTAAATGATGTTCAGGGGCATTCAGTAGCAATGAAAAAGTTATTATTTGGGAGAGGTGTAGTGGGGGATCCTCCAAAGTCTCCTGGGGGACCACCACAGCACCCTAACCCTCACCAGTTGCCTGTCCCTGCTTTAAGGGACTAACTTAACTTAACTAATGCCCACAGTGGTTTCAGTGCCCAGTGACACTGAAATCACTAGCTGCCACTGCCCCATTTCAGATTGCACCCTCCAGAGAGCTTTGTTTGAGAGCAGTTCCCTCAATAATAAATAATCAATTCTAAATCAGTGTAATAAGGATTTTAAACACACATTCTGTTCTGAAGTGTATTTGGTGGTGGTGGTGGGACTCACAATAACTGGGGAAACATTGAAGAGGCAGAGCAATTGATAAGATACATAGATTGAAGTCACTGAAATGAATGTCCCTTGGGAAAAGCTGTAAAAATACAGATGAATCCAGGTGGTGATGTTCTCTGACAATCAAGCAACAAGATAAACTGTCATCCTGATGAAAAAGGAAAGGCTGTAAAAGGAAAAGGAAGTAATGAGGGTTTTGAACAGTTATACAGATTTTTAAATTATTATTATTGTCTTAAGAAATCAATGACACTACTAAACCAAACATTTCTGCAGTACTGAAAAATCTGGATCATACTGAGTTCAAATCTCCATCAAATGTTTTCCCTCCTTCAGTGGCACTCCTTTGCCACTCACAGAAATTATGGTGCTAAAATGACAAATCAGAATAAATCAAAAGCACCACCAGATCAAATAACGTATGCAATTTCAATGGTGTTATATAGACACTTTTTACTTTCCTTCAGATTCCCCTGGCTATATCCATCCAAAGTAATCTCAAAGATTTGCTTTAAGCATGATTGGATTGCAGTTCTATTTATTTTCCCCCCCTCTGTACTAGTTTCAATTATATCCTGCTTTTCCTTCAATGAAATGAAGGCAGTGTAGATCACTTTTCTCCTCCCAACAACCTTGTGAAATAGGTGTGGCTGAGAGACAGCAACTGGCCCAAAGCCACACCAGAAATTTGAGTGTTAAATAGGGATCCGAACCTACATCTCCCAAGCCCCAGTCCATTACTCTAACATACCAGCTTCCCCCCCCCCCCCCCAAATCTCACATTTTTCATTCTGCTCATAATCTGCTATATATGTGTGTGTGACCATACTTATACAGACAAATCTGAGATTGGCATGAATTCTTTATGGGAATGTGAGGCTGTATGAGTGACTGCCACAGAATCCCCACTTTCAGGCTAAGGAAGGCATAACTCTCAGGTGGATGAGCCTTCAATATTTCTCAGATAAAAACTAGGACATGTGTGACCAAATAGCATCATAGCATAATCAAGATGTAAAAAGCTATTAATGAAGAAGAAGACATGCTAGGAGAGGCTACAGCAGTTTGCTTTTTGCCTGAGTCTACAGGGAAAGGCAAGCTTCTCCTCTCACCTTCCCCCTGCTGAGTTAAATAAGTGCAAACTACTTTTAACACATTGAACTTTAGTTTGAAGCAAATGAAATAAAGACAAAGGAAGAATAGGGGGGCTGGGACATTTTAAAAGAGCCCCCGCCCAAAAGCAGGATGACAGAGGATTAATTGGGATTGTTCCTGTCAAATCATGACAGTTGCATGGTATGATGATCATAGCATCAGTATAGATAGATCAGTTTGTTTTAAACCCATATCAATCCCAATTTAAGTCCATGTCCCTGTGGGTTTATATTGTCCCTCCAATGGCATGCAAAACCATGTTTATTCAGGCATCCTTGGAAATCAGTTACTGTAAAGGGGACTTTTCATGTGGGAGACTGAAACCAAGTTTTTTTTAAAATGTCTTGTTTTGAATTAATTGATTTAATGTTCTTAACCTACATTTGTTTTAATCATTTTTATGGTTAGCTGCTTTAACACAACTACCAGCATCCCTCAGAAAACATACCCAGTATCCAAACTAGCTAGAGGATTCTAGAACTTCTAAACCAAGAAAGTAACTTGCCCATACTCTCAGCATAGCATAGAAGTTCCATTCTAATTCATTTTAATTCCTCCACAGCAGTTATCCAAATAAGCTTATTATGTTTTTCTTCACCTATGGTCAGCTTGGAGTGCAGGCAGAAGCCCTAGATCAGATCTTATTTTGAGAAGTAAATCAGGTTGAATGTGCAGTTGAGGCAAAAGAAACAGCTTTCCCTCTCTAATGCTACTGCCATCAACCAATATGATTTTTGACCATTTTAATCAGTTGCCCTGATGTTGTAAATAAGCAAAATTCAGACTGTTCCTGAATCAGGGCTATTTCACAGCCCATTGCCACAACAAATTTCCAGATTATGATATACATATTTCCAAATAAAAGGACTTCCTCGGGAAGGAGAACTTGGCCTTGACTGCACAGTGAAGCTTTGGACATTCTGTACTTTGAGATTCTGAATAGTTGTCCAAAAGAACCACATTAAATGTATTAAAAAGGAGGGGAATGAATGTGGCAGCATCTTTGAAACATACTGATTTTTATTTTAGCATGAACTTTCATGGCTATATACCCACTTCTTCATATGAAATACAGAGTGATATTAAAACCTCAGATTATAAAACATATTTATACAATGTGAAGTCAACAGCCAGCATCCATTGGTTTTTTGTGAGTTTTTCGGGCTGTGAGGCCTTGTTCTAGAACAGGGGTAGGCAATCTTTCCCCTTTAAGGGCCGAGGGACTTCAGCTCCCAGAATCCCAGGAGCTATTGGCCAACATGGGACTATTGGCCAACATGGCTGAGGCTTCTGGGAGCTGAAGTCCCTCAGCCCTTAAAGGGAAAAGGTTGCTTACCCCTGTAAATCTAGAAGATTGTATTCCTGATGTTCACCTGCATCTGTGGCTAGCATCTTCTTAGAATGGTGGCATGGAGGTGTGTGTAGTCTATATACTGTGTGGCCCTCAAGGGTATATAGTATATATATAGTATACAGTATATAGAGCCCCCTCCACACACACACACACACACACACACAGTATATAGAACCCACAAGCCTCCATGTCACCATTCTCTGAAGATGGCAGCCACAGATGCAGGTGAAACATCAGGAATACATTCTTCTAGAGCACAGCCTCACAGCCCCAAAACCCCATAAAAAACATATTTACAAAGTTGTGGAACTGGGAGAGAATGTAATTGGATCCAAAAAGAAGTCCCTCTCCCTAAATTGTCAAAGATCTATGTAGAGTGATACAGGTCTTTCAAATCTTTATAGTGGTCAGTTGATGTGTGAAAACAATAAACTTGCTTACCAAAAGTCAGTTTCCCATGGTTCAAAATTCTCTCTGAGAAAATTCTTTTTGTTATATGTGCAGCAGAGACATTTTTTAAAGAAAAACTATTAAAAGTATTATTTTTCACTTGCTGTCTTTTGTAAAATATTCTTGGTTTGTGGAGAGAGCAAGAATCTGGACCCATCCAAGACTGAGAAGACCCAGGTGCACCCCAAGATATTTTCCAGGCTAAGGTAAGGATAAAAAAGCAGCTCCCTATTTCATCCACAGGGTACTGAGACTAGCAGTTGAACCTTACTTCAATGTTGACAAAGATTATAGTGACAATAATCAGGACATATGTGGCTAAGCAACACCAGAGTGTGGTCAAATGGCAATAGTTATTGAGAAGTAGATCACACAGGCCAGGAAGTCTACTGGGGAGGGCAGGGTTCTGAGTATCTCTTGGGTACCCATTAAAGTGACAGAAGGGAAAACTCAACTCCCATAGACAGGACACAGTTCACTGCAAACACTTTTGAGTTAGTTCCCTTGGAATGATCAGGAATTGCATGAAGAATACATTTCAACAGAACTTGTGATGATTGTTTCTTGGGAGATGAAGCCAAATATTAATCTTTAGGGCCTAAATCAAATTATCTTGGGTTCTTGGCTTTTAGGGACATCTCTGGCTTGATCTGTTCTAGGACCCATTTGTCTGTCCTTTTGGCTGTCCATGGAATCCTCAGCACTTTTCTCCAGAACCACATCTTAAATGCATCGATTTCCCTCCTATCTTCTTTGTTAACTGTCCTGCTCTCACATCCATACATGGTAACATGGAATACGATGGCTTGTAAGATTCTCAGCACTGATGTGCTGATGACGCAGGTGCCCCCTGCACCAAATCCCTTGCTTGGAAATCCCTTGCCCCCTGCGCCAAATCCCTTGCACCAAATCCCTTGCTTAACCCGACGACAGTCTGCTGTGACGCGTTTAACAACTTCTTTGCAGATAAAATCTCTCAGATCAGAGCCTACTTAGACACCACTATTGGAACAGAGTCTATAGGCGAGGCCTCCACCGACTCCGCCAATGTAGTTATACTGGATCAGTGGCAATCTGTGAGTACCAAGGACGTGAACAAGCTGCTTGGTAAGGTGAGGAAGACGACTTGCCCTCTCGACCCTTGCCCATCATGGCTGGCCATCCGGGGGGGATGCATTGGTGAGATTCCTTACGGATATCATCAATGCATCCTTCAGGGAAGGACATGTTCCATCATGTTTAAAGGAAGCGGCGGTTAGGCCGCTTCTGAAAAAGCCTTCACTAGACCTCCTGGATATGAAGAACTATAAGCCTGTGTCTTTGCTGCCATTTTTGAGCAAGGTGATCGAGAGGGCGGTTGCCCTTCAG
>CM034701.1:342329501-342340147 GCA_020142125.1 Phrynosoma platyrhinos
CCTGCTGCCACATTCTATCATGCTATTCAATGTTCGTGGGCTGTCTATTAGACTGGTTTTTAACATTTATTGTTGTAAACCACCAAAATTGTTTTATTGTTATTAATTGTTTTAATTTTATGATGTTTAATACTGTTTTAAGGGGTGGGCGGGTTTGGGTTTAGGAGGGTGTATTGTGAGATTTTATTGTTGTAAGCTGCCCCGATTGCTTCGGTAGAGAGGTGGGATAGAAATAATAATAATAATAATAATAATAATAATAATAATAATAATAATAATAATAATAATAATAATAATAATAATAATAATAATAATAATAATAATAATAATAATAATTTATTCTCTCCACAATGGAGATGAGCACCACCCCCTACAGTTGGACATGACTAAGCAAACTTGTAAAAAAGGAAACCTTTACTTTACTTTTAATGATGATAACTACAGTGGACATTCCTCAACTGTTGAGACCTAAATCAATTATTAGTCCCAATCCAAATAGATCCATTGAATCAATGGGAATTTGGGAAACTGGAAACCAAAATATAAATTTCAGTTTATAATTACAATTGTGTAAGCTGGAAACCAGTATACATAATTTACATTATTTCATTTATTTTACTCTAGCTGGGGACTAGCAATTGGATTTAGACCTAAGACTAAAAGTAAACCTTCACATGTTTGTTTCCAAGTAAATTCATGGAAATGACTCCTGTGGCCCTAGAATCAGTGTGGCCAAGCAATACACACAAAATATTGTTGGATTGCAACTTCCATCGATCCTAGCCAGCCCTGACCAAGGGCAAAGA
Source organism: Phrynosoma platyrhinos (assembly GCA_020142125.1). NCBI lineage: Eukaryota > Metazoa > Chordata > Lepidosauria > Squamata > Phrynosomatidae > Phrynosoma > Phrynosoma platyrhinos. The sequence continues at coordinate 342,330,308 of CM034701.1, forward strand.
ATGATACGAGTTGCAACAACATTTGGAGGCCTACAACTTTTCTTCTTCTGTTCTAAAAGAATTCTGTATTTAAAATTTTACTTTTCATGTCCAGCTTTCTTTAATAGATATCTAAAGAATATGTTGATGAAACAAAGGAGATTCTTGGAAGTAAGAGCAAACACTTTCATTTCCTGTGCAAATGCTATATGGTCTTGGCTTATGGTATCACACATGCCTTGGACCTTTAAGATAAGCCACTGATTGCAGTCCCTTCTCCATGTCGGTTGTACTAAAGAACATGATTAAAAGGGAGCAAATGTTTCTCCTCCCCTGGCCATTCTACTTTTCCATATGTTCTGTTCTATATTAATAACTATTATGACTAAACGAAGGAAACTCTAGACTCAAAAGCTCCAAGTTAAGCAAAATTCAAAGGTGAGGACTGATAATACATCAGGCTGTAGCTGAATGTTTATCCACCGGGCAGGGACAATACGTGAGGTGCAGTCCTGGTGAAAGGTGAGGGGCTGAAACTGTGTGCACATTACATTGTAGCTCTCTGTTTGTTCACAGGGTAAGAAGGGGCAATGCAGAGGCCCAGTGTCGGTGAAAGGGGAGATAGCAAATAGAAACTGGAGAGGGCCCTGCCATCTAGACTGGAGAAATTAGTCCATGGCAAGATAAATTCCCAGGACTTCATTTGACTTGATTTAATTCCTTATTGCACTGAATGAAGCCTGCTTGTTTTTAAGTAGAGGTGAATGAGAATTTTTTCTTCATTTATTTTGGAATTCCATTCATCCTCGTTACAAAAAAGCCTTTCTTTTTTATGTGTATTTCTTTGCATTTGGTAAATGTCTGCTTCATGTTTTATTCATTGGCATTTCATTTATCTTTGTACTCACATTTATCTCTCTGTGTGGTTCTCTGTTCTGTTGTTTTATCCCTATTTTCTGCTGCTTATTCATGGTGCTGATAGTAAAGGAGAGGCCAGTGGCTCCTTTGATAAATACATCCCCCATGTCCCACCTAGATTACCCCAAATACTGCACTGTTCTGGGTCATTTTATAGGAAATGAATGACAGCTTCCCCACTGGTGTCAATCAACTTTACCCTAGAAATGTGTGAAAATGATGCACCATCCATGCCATTCTGGGGGTGGAGGGTGGATGATAGTTGTTCAATATATGGCTGTCAAGATGGTTTCCAAGAGTGTCTGCTGAAGACATTTTCTGTTCTTACTGGACAAAATAAGACTACTGGGCAATAGAATAAAAGTATATTAAGCAGAAACTCATTTGTTTTCTTTCATATTTGTTTCAGGATAAGAGGGAATAGAATTCTTTCCTTATTTGGGAAATGTGTAAAATTTGGTCCCATTTTGTATTAACCACACACAAAAAACATTGCCCCTGCATTATCTGCTATGACAATCTAGGGCATACCATGAATGGGTATCACAAAGGAGGCTGAGCATTCTGCTCCAAATTTCTGATTAGAAATTCTAAATAGTGCAACTGAAATAAATTATGAAATTTAGAAAAATATGTTCAGTTTTATTATTCATGCAAAATTAATTTTAGGTTTAATTTCTAGATGTGTACAATTGGCCCTCCATATTTGTGGCTTTGACTTTTGTGGATTTGATTATTTCTGGTTTTGATTAATATGTTCTCCCTAGGAATCTTGAAGTCTTCCAGTGCAATCCTCCTGGAAGTTGACCATAGAGTTGCACTGGAGAATCTAGAAGTTCCTAGAGAAAACACTTCTCTAGGCATTTGTAGGCCCTTCAGCATGATTCTATGATCAACCATTGGCAAATGTTGACCATAGAGTTGCACTGGAAGACCTGGAGTTTCCTAGAGAGGTGTTCTCTCAGGTAAAAGGAACAGTGTTTTTTATTTGCATTTTTTCCACATTCATGGGGGTCAATCACCCCTAAACTCAGCAAACGTGGAGAGATGATTGTATATAAAAACTTAAAGACACACACACACATGTATGTGATGTATTTGTACCTTTTCAGGCATAATCCCCCCAAGGCAGCAACATAAAATGTATGTTTTAAAACAACAACAACAGCCAAATAAGATCAGTAAATTAACTATTAAAGCAGTAGTAAAGAACATATGAAGGGCAGGACTGAACCTTCACTCAAATGCCAAGTAGAAGAAAAGGAGTAATACATAGAGCTGTCAGTTATATTCAGTCCAAGGTTAAGAGCACATGAACAGAGAGTGCAACCTGTCACTGAGGCAGAATGGTTGCAAGTGACAAAAGCACTAGAGAGCTCCTGGGAGATTTATTGGCAGCTGTCTCTGGACCCCAGGTGCTCAGTGAGTTAGTGTTTCCATTCAACAGAAGCTGGTACCTACAAAGCTTCTCCTTATCTCTTCTTCAATCTTTAAAGGAAATAAAGATTTGCCATGTTCTGCTGGGGAGTGGGCCTCCCCAACTGCCTCAGAACCCAGCTCCTTCACTGAGGGAGGCTGCTGCTTTCTGGAGCCATAAACTCCTGGCAATCTGACTCTCCTGTGCCCAGTTCTTCAGATTCCAGAGGGTGAATTATGGCAATGGTTCACATGATTTCATATTCGTATGTGAACTCCTAAAGAGTGAGGTTTCACTACAAAACAGTGGCTATTATATAGTTGCCTCCAGAGCCATAGTCTATGATGCCTTGCATTGCTTTCTATAGGCATAGAAAGGAATCTGTCTATAGTATTTTGTAATCTGTCCTAGACTATAATTTATCCTACTCAGGACTGGAGAGAGCTAGTGTGGTACAGTGGTTTGAGTGTTGAACTATAACACTGGAGACCAGGGTTCAAATCTCTGTTCAGTCATGGAAACTAACTGGGTAACCATGGGCAAGTCATGCTCTCTCAGGACCTTATCACATGGGGTCTAAAGCAGACAGAGCCCCGTCCCATCCCCGTCCCATTACGTTTTTTTTCCCGTGTGTTCACATGACGTCGCACAGAACCCCGTCCCATCCCTGTCCCATCCCCGTCCCATTGCTGTTCCTTTTCCCGGGTGTTCACACGATGTCGCAGAGAACCCCGTCCCATCCCTGTCCCAATGCAGCATCATCCCCATTCTTTTGAATGCCGGTTTCCTGGGGAATTGCAATCGCATGACCAGAATGATACCGGAATGATGCTGCTTTCATTCATTGCGCAATGATGCTAGTTGCGTCTGATAGCAATTTCCGTCTTGTGGGGTCTATACCGGTATAGTTCTAGATTGATTCCATACCGCTTTCTTGCCGCTTTGAGACCCGGTGTGATAACGTCCTCAGTCTCAGAGAAACAACTCACTTCCAAACAAATCTTGTAAAGAAACCCATGCAATAGATTCGGCTCAGTGTTGCCATAATTCAGAAACACCTTGAAGGCACACAACAACAATAAAATCAGGGCTTGAATTAGATTTGAAGAAACCCAGGACAAACTGTGCTTTGGTGGGTTCCTTCTTCCATCATTGAGTCTCAGCAGGCTTAACCTGTGGAGAGGATAGCATTTCTTGAAGGGTTTGGAAAAGTCCATACCCTTCAACTGTCCCAATTTGACAAGGACAGTCCTGATTAATCCTCCATTGTTTCACTTTCTCAGCTGCCTTTAAATTGTCCCAGGTTCTCTCTCCTCCTCTTTCTTTGTCCCTTTACTTCAATTGCTACAAACTGAGCTCAAAGTATAAAAGTAGGAGGAAGAGGACAGGAGGTTACAGAATTTTGTCCTTGGGCAAAAAGCAAACTGCTTCAGCCTCATCCAGCTTGCGTGGTCTTCCTCATTAATAACTTTTGCCATCTTGACTATGCAGTTTGACATTGCTTTACTTGTCATGACTCCATCCTATGGAACCTTGGGATTTGTAGTTTTTTGTGGCACCAGAGCCCTGACAGAGAAGGCTAAATATCCCACAACACTGTAAGTTCTAGAATTCCATAGCATTGAGCCCTGACATTTAAAGTGCTGTCAAATTGCATTCATTCTGCACTATAGATGCAGCCTCTAAAGAATGGTGTTTGGTGCAGCGATGCTGGCCACATGATAACAGAGTCATCTTTGACAACTCTGGCTCTTCGACTTAGTAATGGAGATGAGCACCACCCCCTACCGTCAGTTACAACTAGACATTCATGTCAAGGGGAAAACTTTACTCTTTTACAGGGATGGGGGGGACAGGAGAGGACCCTGACATCACATGACTACCAATATTGCTACTACCTTGACAGAGTGATGTTTCATGACTGGTGACTATCATGATTGGAAGTCATTAACAGGTTTCCCCTGGCAATGAAAAGGGACTCCCTAACCACACTTTGGGGACATAGCAGTTACGGGTTAGAGGTGTCATCATGTGATAAGTATCACCAAATTCACTATATTCTGGGTCTATTCATGGTTTAAAAGCCACGTGTAGTAATCTCCATCGTCATTCTGAATACAAAACAGTTATAGATCTGTAACACTAGATTACAAATCTGTAACTGCAACAATAAATAACCATTTTCTCTCAGTTTTGACTTCTTCCACATTCACACTTCTAAAAACTCAAGTTCTTTTTCTTCTGAATATGAAGAAAGCTGCTAATTTTGGTTAATTCTTCAAAAATGAGCTAATGTCAACCCAATTGCATGAGTCAGATTTTTCTAGATATGATTATTACCAGCACAGGGAGGACCTTATAGATATAGAGATAAAAAGAATATTAAAAATACTTTAAAAAACCCTGAAAAATGTGAGAATCAGGAAATTTTGACAAGAAGAATCCCAGACTGAAAAGAATGTTTGCTATTCAGGACTTGTTCTACACAAAATTTGCATGTGGTTGTGTGTGTATGTATATGTGCACACAGCATTTTCTGTGCAGAAAATAATACTACAGAACACAGATGCCAAGCACTGAAGTGTTTCCCCAGAGCTGTTTAGCAGACTTCAGGCAGAATGTGGCACTAAATATTTGTGAAGGCAGTTCCAGTACTTCAGTGGTGGCGGTGGGGACCTTGTGCTAGGAGGTATTGGATATCTCCTTCTGCAACATCCAGTCTAATGTCACCAACTTGATGCTAGCTGAAAAGTATTTATTGAGTTAACATCCCTTCCACAACTTAAGGTTGGCTTAAATGCAATGTATGGTAAGAAGTATATATTTTTTGACCTTGCAGTGTGACTTGAGATAGCAACAAGAATACCCTTGAATAATGTGTACGTTTAGAAAATGCATGTGGAAAATTATATTTTAAAAATGTACACTGATGTACATTTAGTTAATGAGAGAAAAAATTATGCAGCTATATATATTTATAGATTTCCATGCAGGTAAAACTCTTCAAAAAGTTAATAAGGAATCAAGTTAAAATAAACCTCAGGGTACAAACTAGAGTTTCTTTCTGCTGATTTTGCTGATTCACACCTCCCTAGCCATGACTAATGTGTCCTACACTTTTCAGTGGACTTGCTTTTAGAATGACCCAAACTGCTGAAATGAATATGACCTCTAAATAACACACATATGATTACAATGAACATGCAGAATATTATTGGCAACAAGGTTCTAAATCTGTAGTTTCTTGACCTATATAGAGTTGTTGAAAGCTTACAAAATAATGATTATAACATAGGAAGTTTCTTTAGACCTGTTGTCAGAGTGAACTAGCAGCTGTGTTTTGTATATATATTGTATACCCATAAAACATTGGGATGGTTAATAAAGGATCCTTGTCCTGGAGTGTGATTACATGGAGAATCTTTGCTTATGAAAATATTTCATAAAGGAGGAATAGAGATAGGATAGAGATAGGATAAGATAGAGATAGGAAAGATAAGAGAAACCATATATTTAACTAATTAAAATAGAGATGTAGGGAGCCATGAGTGCTCCTGTTTGAACAAAAGCAATATGTTTCTTAATCAAGAGAAAGTCAAGAAAAACATGAGGAGAAAGTATGAGGGGGTATCATAAAGTAATAATTATCACCCAGAAGTCTGTGGTCTCTCTCTCTGTGTCTCTCTCATCTTTCTCTATGCTGAGTTTCATTCCTGTCACTTCCAACATTACCAGATCAAGCCACTGATCCATTTAACTCCATACTATCTATACCAGGAGTGTAGCTATGGGGTACAAAATGAGGACAATGCCCTCTCCCAAATAAAAATTCTACCCCATCAAATGAAAATTTCCTTCAGCCCCCAAATTTCTAGCATTGCAAAGAGTAAGATATTGAAAACTGTTCACACCTAGAACTCTTATATCTGCTTTGTTTTCATTTCCTTGGTAACTCTGCCTGCCACTTTCTTTTGATGCCTAAACTGTGGTTTTAAATGTTCAGCTGAAGTTTTAAGTGACACTGGACCCATGGTATCCTCTGGGGATTGGTTCCAGGAGCTCCCATGTATACAAAAAATGATGGATGTTCAAATCTCATTGTATACAAAGGCATAGTAAAATGATGTCCCTTATAAAAATGGCAAAATCAGGTTTTGCATTTTGGATTTTTTTGTGTGAAATATTTTCAAGTCATATACCATATTGCTAGAAATTTGTGGACTGAAGGAAAATTTCATGGGGGAAGCAGAATTCTTATTTGGGAAGGAATACCCTGTAGGTACACCCCTGATCTATACAACAAACAAGCTATATTGGATCACCCACAAACTCACTGGGAGCCACAAGTGTCATATTTCAGAAATGTATATCATATTTTAAAAGAAAAATGTGGGACTTTTGTTTTTGTTATTGCTGTGTTACTGAAACTGGGTGGGAGAATGACAATTTGAGAAATAGTGGCTGTGGGAGAGACTCAAAAATACACCTTCTCAGAAGATATAACTTTGATGACTGTGTTAATGGGTTAAGGAGAAATTAATTTTCTTCTTGTGGTACCTCTTCTATTATTATTATTTAAAAAAAATATTGGTTTCTTGATGTATAATTTGTAACATGGTACCCTGGCTTCTCTTATCTATTGTAGATTTACACAAAGAAATATCATAACAATTCTGTTTTGAAAGAGCAAGTGTTTGTGCTTTGAGTCATGCCACCACTTTGAAAAAGCAGTCAGAAAGAAAGCATAAATATATATTTTTAAAATCCTCACACTTCCCCTGCTAAACAATTATCTCATTTGTTTATATTGTTTAATAGCAGGTTAACTTTGTGGGTTTATGCTATTTTGGTGTGACTTTCTTGACAGAGAGCTGTAATGAGATGCACAAAACAATAATAATCTAAAATAAACACAGACCTCAATATGGCAGAGTTGACACTTCGTGAGTGACCCATTAATAATAGCTGCTGGGGTTTATAATTCAGCATGACCTGAATGGCCTTTGGGAAGGGAGACTAGGCAGAATACTGTCCATACAGATGAGCCCCATGCTGGTTTGACATTTAATTCATTGTTTTGATATCTCCTTTGAGATATAGAACATACAGCAACCAGGATAGTGTGTTTTCTCAGTGCGCCCCAGTTTTTCAGTCCACAGATTTGTTTACTTCCCCCCCCCATCTGTTTTTGTGGCTGATTCAGTTACCTAGCATCACATATAGACAGTGTGTTAACAACTGTTTTTCTCATGCAAATATAAAACAAATATCAGATAGAATACCTTCTAATACAAAGAGATAATCCATTGATAGGCTCTGGAGACCTTGCAATTAGTACATTGACTACTTTGTCATCTAAACACACTCCCTATTATTCCTCCTTCTGCATTTTGTATAACAATGTAATTACTAAGCTCCCCCAGATGCATGTACACACACCAGATGGAAATCTACCTTCATTTTTTCAAAAGTGTCTGAACTACAATGATGGTGACATCTCAGTTTTTATATGCATACCAAGAATATTTTTAAAGCAGTTTTGAGTTCTTTTATCTTCATATGGGAATTTTATTTTTAAAAATACAGATTTCTTTCAAAAACATTTGTTCTTTTTTAAATATTAGAAATATCTCTTCTTCAAAATATTCTGGTAAATTGTATCAAACAATCACTGATTACCATTCTAGAAGATGCAATAATCAGCACCAGATCACACAAATATCCTTTTGTGTATTCTTTATCTTCAAAGGGTGCCTGCTATTCTAGAATTTCATAGCTTTATAGTAACACATTCCTCCAGAACACTCCATTTTCCAGAGTTTCTAAAGTATACATAACTATGTGATTGTATTTTGAGAATAAACAGAGCTGGATATTGTTAACATAAGTTGGCAAACAAATCCCAGTGAAAACAATGAGACCTGCTTCTATCTACAGTAATATGTTCAGGAACAGGATGAAAACATATATTTTAATTTTGGATGGTTGTTTTCAGGAAATCCTGAAAACATGTTTGTCCATGTGGAGATGGGCAAGTAGAGTCTCTATCCCATGTATTGTTCTCTTATCATTTTTACAAAGACAAGAGATCAAGATTAATTACACCCCTTTTAAGTAAATTCCCTGAATCTGAATGGTACTTGGTTTATTTGTTGGAAGATACTAAAAAAGTGTAACAGAAACTACTGCAAAAAAAGAAACTATTTTCTCTGCTGCTAAGACATGTAAAATTATGGTACAGACACATACATAATACTTGGGGTTTGTCTTCTTTTCATTGTATTAAACAATACCAAATGTATTAAATGCTTTTTAAAAAATATTTTAAAGAACTCTTGATATTACCCCGTCTGTTTTATACTGCTTTTTTTTTTTAATCATGGTTCCTATGATGGATTTTCTGTCTTTTAATTATCTGTGGCTGATCAATAAAGATTGATTGATATTTTTATTTTGTTGTTGTTGCTATTGTTGTTGATGATGATAATATTGCCTCTACAAATTAATAATTTGCTACTTCATTATGCTGTGGAGTTGACCCCAGGCTTTTGAAGGCAATGCCTGCAGAATGTAGGTTTTGGCAGGCTCTATCAAGCTGGTAAGATAGCAGTGTGTCTGCTATCTGAGGATCAGCCTAGCTAAACACAGAGAAGGTCATCACTGGAAGGCTTGCAATAGCTGTTCTGAACACAACGATGGTGTGGAATATTGCAATCTGCAGTGTGGATGGCCTACCCATATCAATATCCATTGTTATTCCATTTGTACCTTACCTCCCAACAATGCTATGCATGTCTACTTAGAATTTAGTTCATCTCAATTCAACAAGGCTTACTCCCAGTTAAGGTAAAGACCAAGGCTGTCTTGGGCTGCAATTCTCTCTCTCTCTCTCTCTCTCTATATATATATATATATATATATATACCACAAACCTCAATAAACATAGTGCCTCTTACGTCAGAGTAAAACCACAAAGTATTGTTCTGTAAATATATGCAGTTTGTATCTTTTGATCCCTGGAATGAACTGTACAAAAACAATTATGTTATGAGCATCTTTATTTTTCAACTTGTGCCTTGTGTAACCATACAATCATATTTGTGACAAACTAGCTCTGGGAAACAGGAGAGATAGTAGTGGATCTCTGAAAAAGAATAAGAATAAGAAATTGGTAATCAAATTTTGTAAGGTGGAAGCAGAACAACCACTTCTGTGGCCACCCATTCACAGGATCTTGCAGAAAATGAAATAAGCCTAGCCTTCTTTGTAAAACATATAAAGGTAGCTTTACAAATAACTTTCCAAAATCAAAGCTATGGCCTGGAATATCTGATATTTGGAATAAAACCCTGACATGGAATCCTCATCCACACCTGATTATGATACTGATATTTTACATGCCCACATCACTTCCCCACTTCTAGTTCTCCACAACTTTATCTTTCACCTGGAAAGGACTAGGGAATGCAAACATCTCTGTGGGTAGGCTTTCTTCTGATTGATACAAATTATGCATCACCCAGAGA
>CM034701.1:342350645-342366079 GCA_020142125.1 Phrynosoma platyrhinos
ACTCCTGACCATCGCATTCACCTGATTAATCATGTGAAGCGACGAGTCTAGGATCACCCCCAGACTGCGAACACAGTCCTTCGCAGTAAGTGTGATCCCATCCAGGACTGGAGGTTGTATCCCAATACCTGGTTTCGGGGCCACTACTGTGAGTACCTACGTTTTATCTGGATTCAGCTTCAATCTGCTTTTCCTCATCTAGTCCATTACTGCCCTAAGACAGTCGTTAAGAGGAGAGATGCCATCTGTGGTCGAGGCCGATGACCAGGACATGGAGAAGTATATCTGGGTGTCATCAGCGTACTGATAACACCCAAGTTAGAGCCAGCCCTGGTGACAACCAATCTGGACTGAGCTGGTGACAGCCAATAGAATGTTGGGCTGTAAGGCAAAAATTCTGTTATGAACAATTGGAAGTCAGTTAGGTTTTGGATTCCAGACAGTGAGCGTCTGGTGGTGAAGGTTCCAGAGTGGAACAGGGTTCAGGTCCAGAAAAGAGGGGCCTAATACTAAACCCCAAGTGAGGGAGTTAATAAAGATACTATCCTGAGGGGTATTGATAGCCTTAGAGGAGGGTTGAGAAATACTGGTAAAGGTACCCAAAGAAGGGCTAAGAGTGTCCTGTGGGGGGGTAATTGAAAGTGTTCCGAGGAAAGGACTGTTTTAGAGTATTATCATTTGTAACTGTGACCAATTTGATCAAGTGCAACAAGACCAAGTGAAACATTGCTACTTGTATTGTAAATAAAGCTTGTTGTTATTTTATGAAACACTTGGCTACAGTGTAAATGAAGATCCTCGCTACTAAACCTTATACAAGATAGGTTAGACCAAAGAGTTTTAGAAGAGAAGGTTGGTGAAGGAGTGGCTCTTTGCATAGAATGGTGGCAGAAAAAGGTCCATGGTGTGGTCACAAATGAAAGAAAAGAAAATGTGTGCTTCACATCCGTTACTAAGCCAAAGAGCCAGCATTGTCAGAGACTATTCTGTGATCATGTGGCCAGCATGACTGCACAGAATGCTGTTAACTCCCCACTGAAGTGATACCTATTTATCTACTTGCACTTTTACAGCCTTTTAAACTGCTAAGTTGGCAGAGGCTGGGACTAGTGATGGAAGCTCACTCCATCACGAGGCACTTGAGTCTCGATCTGCTGACCTTGTGATCATCAGTCAGTCTTAACCACTAAGCCACCGCATTATTATCATTATCAGAAACCATTTCTCTAGCATTTTTAAAAAACTCACCTGAGATAGAAGGCCACTGTACTTTTTTTTATTTTAAAAAAATACATTTTTGTTCCCCCCACAAAAAAAGTTGCTCGGGACAGCATACAGAATCATGATTTTATTCATCCCTCTTATTTTCTATACCATATTCAGAAGTTATCCACACATCTGTCCCCACCCACACTCCTCCATGCACTATGTGGCCTGACTGTGCCCATGGCATTAATATACTGGACTTCTGAAAAGAGGTGCCAGATACATTCAACTCAGCAGGTGAAGGTATGCTACCTGTAGTCACATGAGATGTCTATGAGACTGGGCAGGTATAATTGCAAAGTACTGCTATGTGCATTCAGCCAAAAGTAGGCATGTAGGCACAGAACATGTGAAAGGAAGGGGTGACATGAATCATTTTGAGTCCAACATTGCAGGTATGTTCTGTCTTACAAAACAAGGTATGTGTGATAACTTGTACAAGGTATGTATGATAACATGTGGATCAGATACTTTGAGGAGACTCGTACTACTACAAGCTCACTGGCCCTACATACTATGTGATTTTTTTTAAAAGCTATTAAGTGGGGTTATGTACAAGTAATATGTAACAGTTATCTTCTTCCAGTCCCCCAACTGAGGTGAATTGAGTAGTGACCAGGGCTTTCTCTGAAGCTACATCTGCACTGCAGAAATAATGCAATTTGACAATGCTTTAACTACCATGGCTCAATTATGGAATTCTGGGATTTGCAATTTTGTGAGATATTGAGCCTTCTCAGTCAGAGAGCTGTGGGGCCACAGCACATACAAATCCTAGGATTTCGTCTGTTGGAGGAATGGCAGTTAAAACAGTGTCAAACTGCATTATTTCTGTGCTGCAGATACAGCTGAAGACAATGACAATCTTTGAAACACTCCCTCCAGAGAAGTTCACCTGGCCCTGTGTTTGTTCTCTTTTTAATATTTAGTTTCATTTTCAGTGTTTGGTGCAAAAATCTGTGCTCCCATGTTTTAACTTTTGTTGTTTAGTGCAAAAGTCCATACTCCCATGTTGAAGACCTTTAAGATGCAATAATTTTACTCTTCTCATAAGTTTGACTTATTTACTAGCAAGTAGAGCCAGTGTGATGTAGTGATTTGAGCGCTGGACTAGTTCTCTGGAACACCAGGGTTTAAATCACAGTGTAAGCATGGAAAACCATTGTGTGACCTTGGGAAGCCTCTGAGGAAGGAAACTGCAAACCCTATCTGAACAATTCTTACAAGAAATCCTTGTGATAGATTTACTTTAGGTTTGCCATAAGTCAGAACAACTTTCACAGACCAACAAGATCTATTAGGAAAAAGTTGTGTAGTAACATTGTTCAACTTATTCTGAATATATACCCTCCTTACTAAAACTAGATTTAAATTGAGTTTATCCAAATGCCTAAAACAATTTTTGAGTGCCTTTGCTTTTAGTCAGAAACTTCTGCTCTTCTCTAAAAAGAGTGCCTGACTGATGTTGTATGTTTCAGATACGATTCTGTGTTGCCAACTGGTCATATATAGGCAATGCTTACATCTTTGCTTCTCATCTTACTTGGTTTTCAATGTGACATGAAAAAGTAATTATATTTTGGCGTGATGGAGAAGTGTTTGGTTACGTTGCTAAAGCTATCAGCTCTTTGGGAACCAGTTATTATAAACGTAGGCCTAGATCTCAGAGCCAAACTGGATGAAACAATGATAATCCATGATCAGATCTCCTTTCCCTTTCATTTTTACAAATATCTGGGGGGAAACTGGATTTGAACTATAGAGGTGGTTAGCCCACATTCCACACAAAATTTTGTCAATTGAAAGCATCTCTTTTGTATTTACCATGTTAGGAAATGTGTATGGGTACACAGATATCTTATAACTGTAGGGTTACTTATAGCATCAAAGAAACTAAATGAAATAAACTAAATAAGCTAAAACTAAATAAACTAATGTGCCAGAATACTGAAATGCTGAATTGCTGTGTAGTTTTATGACACAGATACATTTGTTTGAAGACACTGAGTGAAACATCCCAGCTCTCATCATACCCAGGTCATAGTTAAGATTTCTGGCTGATCTAACATGATGCAGTGGTTTGAGTGTTAGACTAGAACTCCAAGATACCAGGGTTCAAATCCTTGCTCAGAGATGAAAATCCACTGGGTGACCTTGGGCAATTATCATTTTCTCAGAATGAGAAGCAGTGGCAAGTCTCCTCTGAATAAATCTTGCCACAAAAATACTGAAATAGAGTCACCATAAGGCAGTCCACTTGAAGGCATATAACAACAATGAGTTCAGATTTCAAAGGTGATTGTTTGTTAGTGTTCCAGCCTGCTTGAAGAAGACAATTCAAAATAGGATTATATCTAGAAATCTTGTCTGCCACTTGCCAATTTCTTACTAAATTTCTGGTTCTGTCAATTACTGCCTACTTCTTGTTATTTTTTCAATTTTAGGTTGTTATTTAATTAGACAGTTCTAAACCACTGCACACCGGTTGTTTATTTCAAATTATGGTACATAGGATTTATTATATGGTTTTCTATATGTCTCATTTTGCTGTTACATTCTATTTGTTCCCAATTGTGTATCAAGGGAGGAGCATTGTGAATGGTTCACTCTGGTTGCAGGTGATCAACTCTGCATTTTAATGGGGACTTGGGTCCACCTGCTTTTTCCTCCTGTCTCTGGAAATCATTTTGCAAAAGTGAGTGAGAAAGTGAGAGAGTATGTGAACAAGCTGAGGAAGGAATCCAGGCATGCTTTTATCCTACCTATCTCCTCTATCTTGTCTCAGAGCTTGGAAAACTCATTTTTGTAACTTTTTTGGAAAGGGATCCTGGGCCTTGCTGTCCAAAAAAGTAACTTTTCCAGGCTCTACTCTGCCCATCTGCTTCTTATAGATTTAGTACTTCACTCCTTAGGGTATTTCCTTCAAAAGGGGTGTTACAAACACAAAAACCTGCTAAAACACTAAAGCAATTAAATACTTATGTATTTTTCAACAGCAGGTTGCATAAAGCATGAAAAGGTGGGGAGAATAAGTTGACCCAAGAAAAGACTGCCTGCTCACATTATTCTGGGACCACTGGCAGAGATATCAGAGGAATTCACATCAGCTGAAAAACATTAGGATTGAAATTTTGCAGCTGAACCCAGTTTGCTCAAACTTGGAATTGGACTGAAGTACTGATGATAGAATAATGGATTGTTAAATTTGCTAAGTTAGTGCCAATGACCATATTTACATGGGTTCTAAAGAATAAGCCAATTGAAGACTTTTGGAAAGACTAGAAACCGTTTATAGATTTTTGAGTAATAAGAAATCTAACAATGTAATAACCTGTGTATATACTGGTAATTTTAGTAGGATTATTTAGTGGATTTCTAATGGTAGATAATATTTTTAAATGTTTCTTTTAATAATAGTCAGGATGGGGAGGGGTCAGAGCCCTACTGTGTATTAGCTGTATGTCAGTGCCTCCTCCTCCTCCTTCTAATTTTTCTTCTTTCCATGTCTTTATCTCTGATTGTATATTACTTTGATTGTAAATTAGATTTCAAAGATATAGCCATGCATCTGAGGAAATAGACTGAAGTCTCCGAAAGTTCATGCTGCCAATTTCTTTGTTTCAGTTAGTCTCAAAGGTGCTACATGATCTCTCTATGTGTAAATTAGATTGTTTGTGCTAAAGCATGATAAAAAATTAATCTTAAAAACAATCAGCCTGAACTAGAAGTGTGAGGCAGGGTCCACATGGGGGGTGCTAGAACTGAAGTTACTGAAATATCAAGATGGCAGCATGCTGCGGTTTGACAGAAGGAAAGGGATGAGGGATGAAGTAAATCCCATAAAGGTCAGCCTCAGAGAGGAACAACCACTGGCCATGCTGGTTGGGAGATTGGTCTCTTCCTCAGCACCCTATACTTTGATGGGGAAATGGTGACCAGTAAAGATAGGAAGTAGTTCTGAAAACATATTATCTGTCAGATACCAGACAGATAAGTGAGAAGAGAGTTTTGTGAAAGGGACCGAGGAGGAGATATATAGAAAGGATGTGTGTGTGTGACTCTGGATTTTATTTAGGCCCCATTCACACTACAGAAATAAGCCAGTGTGAAACCAGGTTATTTTCGTGATGTTCCCAGTGGCCCTGAATGCACCCGGCACTGTTGGGGGGTGGGAAGCATGGAAAAAACACTTACCCAGTGTATTTGACACTGGGTCCTTAAGTGTGTTTTTTTGAAGAGCCTCAATGCTCCCCATCTTTGGTAGTGTGGGCAAGTTATTGAATCAATTTGGATCATGCTGCATCATTCCCAGAAATGGAGGCACCTCCATTTTAAACCAAAAGGGTGGCAACTATGAATGACAACTGGGTTAAAATGCCATGGAGAGATTCAGAAATGGAAAATGTAGTGGGAACACCAATCCGGTAATGCACCACTGCAGAGATCAGGATCTCCTCAGGACAAAAAAATAAATATGAATGCCCTCTAAATCTGAAGTTCTTCATGGAGCCATTTAGATCTAAATTCCATCAAACTGCAGATGAAATTCCTAGTAAACAAGCATAGTTATGGTATTTAGTGCCATAGAGATGTGGTGGTGGGTTATAAAACAGATTTAAGGACAGTTCACTCTTTTGGGAATGTTGCTTATTTTCTTGTGGAGTTTTTTTTTTTTTTTTTACTAGCATGAATATATGAGTGAAGGTCTGAAAAAGAAAAAGAAAACAAGTTCCAGTGCCTCATCAAACTACAAATCCCAGGATTTCATAGGCTAGAACCATGGCAGTTAAAATGGAATCATTGTGCCATTATTGTTTAGTTTGAAAGGTCCCTTACTCTGTGTAAAAGTTAGGACATATTGTGAGAGTCACCTTAAGGTAAACCCAACTTAAACATGGGCAAAAAAAAGCCATCAAAAAGGTGATATTTAACTTTTAAAATTTATTTAGGAAGTCCATAGCTTCACTTTCAGGTTTTCCACAATTTGGTTCACTTGTTTTGATTTGTTTTCTTTCTATGCCAGGGGAATCACAGAGCCCAGTTCATACCCCAGCTGTTGTATGTAACTTTACTAGTGTGCCAGTCAAAGGAAATAATGTGGCCTTTGACCACATTATTACAGTAAGTGAAGTTTACAAGGGACAAAATGAGAGCTGGCTAATTGCACAAGATATTCAACACGGGGACACAGACCATCTGCTATATTTCAAGGAAATGATCTATATCCCAGCTCTCCATCCATGCCAAATGCTCTAAAAGTAATTAAAAAGCAACGCAGATCCCATGTCAGTTGTATACTAATTGTATCTTGTTAGAAAAATCAACTCATTAATTATCACAATTCTAATTTATATTATCATATTCTTGATCCAGCAGAGAAGGAAAAGCTCTGTTTGGAATGAATGGCAATGGAAGTTGCCTTCCTCATCTTGGTGCCTCTCTATTTTCGTCATGTTCTTATGGGGGGGGGAAATGACACATTTTCTGCACAGAAAGTTAACACTGTGTAGTATTATTTTTTATTTTTTATTTTTTTTGCTTCCCCACTCAATTTTTCCAGTTTTCGTGTGTGTGTGTGTGTGTGTGTGTGTGTGTTTTCCCTTTGGTTTCAGAAGAAATAAAGTACATTTTCTTTACATCTTCTTTTAAGAAGAAGATGAAGAAAAAAAGTAGTAGTAGTAATAGTAGTAGTAGTAGTAATACTGGCCAAATCCAATAGGCACATATGGGGATTGGACCAGTGCAAGTGGCTGAGAATTTTGATAAGGCCACTTTAAAAAGTAATAACTTAACAAAATCTTCCTACATCTCCTTTGGCCAAATTCAATAGGCTGTTCCCAGATAGATGGTAACTATGTTGTATCTACTGTGTAGCTTTCAAAGACAAAGCTAATGAAGCTAAGCACTCACCTGACTGCCTTAATGGCCAAATGTGTCATTTTTTAAAGTTCATTGCAAGTTCAAGTTCATTATTTATATATCAAAAAATAATGAGTGTGCCAGATTTGACTCACAAATGGACTTGTTTCCAACTTCAATGGCATCATTAAACATTGCCAATAGCTAATGGTAGACATAAACTCCTTTATCATTTTTAAAATAAATCTAAGTTTGATGGCATTGATGCATTTTGCAGCAATGCACTTCATGCATTACATATGCCATACCACCCTAAGTCCCAATCTCCCATGATTTTGCAGGCCTGATTACTACTTGGATGGAAAACCTACAGGGAATATTAGGATCTCTGGATAAGGTTAGGAAAGCATCTTCTCTGAAACTCTAGACAACTGCCAAACTAAGATGAAAGCAGAGATGTAGATGAACCAATGGTCTGAGGCACCTTCCTATTGCCCTATTTTGCAGAAATGTTTCCTTTTAATAGACTTTGTCCTCCTGCCTCAATGTCATAAGCTTAACCATTAAATTAGGGGTTGGCAATGTGGGTCCACCAGCATCCCCATTGTCCCCAAACTTTTCTCCTCATTTTCACTTTAAAAAATAAAAGGTTATTTCAAACCTCAAATATATATGAGATGCCAACAGGTCACCTAAGGCTAGCAAGAAAGCATGACTGGCAGTTTTTAAACTGAAATGTGTTGAGTCTTTCACACCAAACAAGTGCAGGAAGCCCAGTTCTATGGTCCTCAGGCTTGCAGAAGATGCCCACTTCAGTCCAAACCCTGTAGGACAGCTTTCCTTAGCCTGGTGCCCACCACATCTGTAGCACCACATATCCCATAATCCCAAACCTAACAATTTGCTTTAAGCTCATGAAACTGTTTTCAGGCAAGGTATTGAATGAAAGTAAGGGAGGGGAGATGGCTGTGTGTATAGAGTTATCATGATATCCACTATTTTCTCCCAGACAGATAAGTTTAATAGATTGTTATTCCTTGTTCCAAAACAAGGAGGATCATGATCTACTGGTAGATGTGCTTTTGGCCTTTCAGTACACTAGTAAGAATTTTTGATTCCCAACAGTTTAACATTAGCAAAAAAAAAAAAAAAGTATTTGGGACTGAAATGAAGATAATTTTCATGTGAATAGGAGTAGTGTTATGTCTAGTTATGGTATTGAAAACAAATTACTGGTCTGGACATGTGTTCCAGAGCATCTCATTCTGAAATTCAGATTCCATCTCCACTGTTTTGTTCCTGGCTCCAGTTGGTGGATCTCTTGTGTTGTAGCTGTTGTTTTTTAATTACATGAACCTAAAATATATTCATTTCTATTCTAGAAGACTGAGCTACTATGGACTATTAAAAAGACAAATGAATACTTAGGACATATCATGAGAAGTCATGACTCACTAGAAAAGACAGTAATGTTTGGTAAAGTGCTAGGTAGTAGGAAAAGAGGGAGGCTGCACTACAGGTGGATTGATTCAATCAAGGGGGTTATGGCCCTTAGTTCGTAAGACTTGAGCAAAGCAGTTTATGACTGGGGCTCTTGGAGGTCTCTTATTCATAGTGTTGCATAAATTGAATTCAACTCAGTGGCAAATAACAACAAATAACAATAACTGTGAGTTCTCAGAAGAGTTAGAGAGGCCAGACACTTAAATCCAAAATTGAAAGGGGGAAGAGAGATGTAACTCCCTAGATCACAAGGTTGTGATGCTATTATCTATAAATTTAACATCCTGCTTTCAAAGTGTCTGTTGTTCTCACTGGCTCCATTTTATCTAACAAAATGCAGATGGAGAGAGAGCTTGGTCTTGCTCAATTACCTTCTAAAAATCTGTGCTTTTTCTATTTTCGCTTGTTCCATTTGTGCCCATGTTTTCTATACAGCAAGACCTCATGCACCTCTTCCTGAATAGTCCTACAGCTGTTCAGTCCACATGTCTAAATGTACAACTGTTCTTCACCAGGAAACATGTGACCCATCTAGATGCATGTTTACTGGAGGACAGATTTGAGGCTCAGTTATTGAAACAGCTCAGAAATTCAGCAGACAGGCAGAAAGGGCTAATTATATCTTATTAATATGGTACAAATAGCTGTGCATTGCCTCTAACAGGCATACATTGCTTTTTTCAGATTTGAGCAACAAGCATAATTGTACCATGAACACAATACTTAGGCAACTTAGAGCTGAACAAAATCTCCAGTGAGTTCACAGGTCAGGGTTATTGGTAATTCTATGTTTGATAACTTCGTTGGGTAAAAGGAAAGGAACATATTGAGGTGTGATCCCTCTGGCTGTCATTGGTTTTGCTGCTCTCATGCTATGGAAGAGAATCGGTATCAAAAAAGCTACTAATATCCTGTAATTAATGGATACCTTTGGCTTAAGTAAAACACATCATTGTACATTTTTATCAAGGTTTTTGCAAAATATTTTGGTGGAATGGTCTCAGGAAATTTCTTTGAAAATAAATAGATGGTGTCCATTGCTTATGTATGCAAAGCTTTCTAAGAATGTCTGATAAAGTACTGAAGAATGAGAAAGATATACTGATAACAATGTTAGTGATAGTTGCAATGGGTAAAGAAACAGTAGTAAGTACAAAGGATACACCCAGAAGCTCAGAGCAGAAGTCTTCTTGAGTTGTTTAACAAAATAACTTTTTTAGAAAGCAAAACTTCATTGATTCTGTTATACATTTTAGATGTGTACATTCAACAAATTATATCATGTAGGAAGCAACTGTTGTACTGTGTACATCTCCTGCATAACTGGGAAACCACAGCATGGAAAAAGGCAGCTTCAGCTCTCTAAACATGGTAAACAGAAAGGGAAAGAAAAAACAGAGAGGGAAATCCTCTCTGACTTTGTTATGGAAATATGATCCAGCTTGACATTTTAATTGTGATTCTCCCCCTTATTATCTGGCACACGTTCATAGCACCCAAGACCTTGTTTAGTGGATCCAGCTGCCTCCTGTGCTCTGTTTGAAGTCCAATGACTTAAGGAGATAGGAGAGTGTGAGAGTCAATGTGATTTGTGTATGTAGGAACATAAATATGTCACAGGAGTTTAATCTTATGGATTTGGAGAGTTTATGCTCACAACATTTTGTTGTGCTCTTGTTTACGCACACACATCGAAAGACCCACCACACCCTCTTTGTGGATGGAGACCTTCATTGTTCCTGAATTGTTTCTAATGAGTACATTTCAAACCATGTGGATGTTTGACCACAACTGAATATACACAGGGAAAAAATGGCTTTCAGTGGTTCACAGGAGGCTTTAATCAAAGCTAGTTTTTGCAGCTAGCAGCCAGGAATACAGGCAGGAGCTCCCAGGCCACATGGACATAATCAAGGACTTCCTGTCACATAGAGAAATATGTGCATAAAGAAGAGGATTTAAATATGTGCTTTCTTATACCAAAGTGAGATCTCTAAAGATCTTTGGCTGGATCCACATGGCCCAGAATAGTCAGGAGCAGCCTTGAGTATTCTGGCCCCAAAGCTGCCCTGACATCTCCTTGTTACCTTGGGCACTTCACTGTGATGCCAGGGAACTCTTTGCACATCCCACTGTTCCAGCTAGTCTGTCCACCGCTGCTGCCATGAGTTGCTCACTCTGAGATCAGAATGAAGCACCCATCATAAATCACATGGAAGATTTGTAGCAAAAAGTGATTAATTTTAAACCATTGTAAGAGGGCTATACCCTTGGGTTTGGTGCTGAACTGGCTGGTTGTTTTCTGGACCATTCACACCAAAACCAGGGATTGGGCCCTGCATCATCTGGACTGCATGCCAGAAGGACAGGAGGAGGGTGTTTTATTTGGCTTGTGCTGAATTCAAATAGTAGGCTTTAATAAAAATGTTGCATTCACAGGTTAACAAACATGTTTCCCAACAGCTAAGAAATGTCATCAGAAAAAATAACAGACCTGTGAGAATTTTGAAGTTTTCTCCAGATATTTGCTGTCCCAAAGAGTTGTGGAGGAGTTATGCTGAGACAAACTTGTATTTTTGTACAAAATCCTATTCTCTGTACAGAAAATGGATTTCCTATGCAGAAAACAGTTTCCTATTCTGAAATCACTGTTTTCTAAGGGGAATTGTGGTTTTCTCCACATAATAGCTCTTCTACGACACTTCTGGACCTTCCAATAAGGAAGAATACTAGTTTTCTCTTGCACCAAGGAGAAACTACCATAATTACTTCATTAGAGGATGACCTTGGAGATTATCGCATGCACTTTCTCCCATTATTTCCCTGACAGGATATATGCACATTTAACTTCTTACCACATTCTCCTGTATACAGCCTGTATGCAACCTGGGCTTGTCCCATGGCTTTTCAAGGACAGGATTTTCTCATCCTTGAAAAATCATGGGATAAGCCCAGGTTGCATACAGGCTGGATATAGGACAATGTGGTAAGTCCATCTTTGAATACATGTTATCCCATCAAGAAAATGACAGGATAAAGCACGAGTGATAGTCTCAATAGTTTATATTTCTAGGATAGTCATTGGCATAGATTTATATAACTGCAAGCAATCTTTGACACAAGATTCTCTCTAAGCTTTCAACTATAATTCCCTGAACCCTCCAACCAGTATGGTCAGTTATGCTGGCTGGGGGAGTCCTCTAAGTAAAAGTAAAAGTTAAAGGTATTCCCCATTGACAAGGTTGTCAAGTCGTGTCTGACCCTAGGGGGCGATGTTCATCTCCGCTACTAAGCCAAAAAGCCAGCATTGTCAGAGACTACTCTGTGACCATGTGGCCAGCATGATCACACAGAATGCTGTTTACCTTTCCATCAAAATGGTACCTGTTTAGCTACTTTCATTTGCATGCTTTTGAGCTGCTAGTTTGGCAAAAGCTGGGACTAGTGACAGGAGCTCATTCCATCATGCAGCACCCGGGCCTCAAACTGCCAACCTGCCAATCTTGCAACCAATAGTGTCAGTGTCTTAACCACTTGAGCCACTGCATCCCTAAAAAGTCCAAAAAAGTAATTTTTCCAATCTCTGATACGACTTAATTAATGCCCAAAAAAAACTTGCAAGTAGACCTAGTTGTTTCCAATCTTTGTTTTGAGCATGATTATGACTATGTTGTAAAAGAACTTTCCCTTGTATTTCATGCAGCAGTGGCCATCTTTGGTGGTTACAGTGAAAACCCCATAACTCAAAGAGATAATCCTTCCCATTCAATCCATTCAGCAACCCAATGTGTAACTTTTTAAGAAGCAGATTTATTTATGTGTTGCAAAGCACCCACCTCCAATTTAAATTAATCTCCTATCCACATAGAAAGCTAAGTATAAACAGTCACAATTCTAATAAGTGTCTGGAAGATGAAAGATCACCCATGTTTATGTGAGAAATTGAAAACATGCAAGACACATGTGACTGATGGTTAAAAGAATGGTTCTGGAATTTCAGGATGGACCACAAGCCACGAGAGAGTCTATTGCCAATTCTCTATCAACAGATCTCAGGGGCAGCAAGGGAACAATGCCCGAACAAAAATTTGTTTGTGTCAGTCTATACTCTTGTGAATAATCACTTAATCATTTTTGTGGGCACCGACTGTTTCTACATGTGTATTATCATGCAAGGTCTGCAAGGATTTAGGATTTGTAAATTACAAAATTGTTTGGACCTTCACTCACCCTTGCAACTGCATAGCTCACTTTTTTTACACTGCATTATGGGACTGGCTGTCTTTTGTTTTGTTCAGTGGTGCATTATAATAATGGGAAAGATCTTCTATCTCAGGAGTAAAATTCAGGTTCAGAGATGTTTTCACAAGCTGTATTCGTGTTGAGTGGGACCAAAGGCAAGTGTGTGGGACAAAAATCAGCATATTTTAACACAATCACTAGGAAATGACTAAGCCTTAGGAGTAGAAGTTCAAGCTCTTAGAATGGAAGCAAAAACCTGTGCAAAAAACCTGGGAAGCCACCACATGATGGTGTCATGGAAGTAGGGTTGTGGCTTTCTTGGGAAAGAAAGAGCCCGAGCCAGACTGGGACCCCTGGAGGCCATGTTCAGCTCCAGAATCTGAGGCTTCACACCCTAGGATTGTCAGATTGAAAACAGGAGATGGCTTCTTTCCCTTTAATAGTTATATAACAGAAGAAATTTCATCAGTTTTTGCTTGTCCAGGTAACAAACAACACATGCTGAAATTTCATCTTCTATACAACCATTAAAAATACAGGAACCCTCTTCAATTTTCATTCTGATGATCCAACCTGGGTATAAAGTCTAGAGATAACAGTGGAGATTCCTTGCCCTTCATCTGTGGGATTGGGGATTTGTGGAGTTGCTCCCTCCACGGTCACAATGAGGTGCACAGCCATGTTCTCAATGTAGTTCCCATGAAACAGCATGACTGGTGAGTGAACGTGAGGCCACTATGATTCCCAGAGGAATAGAAGCAATTGAGGCATGGGAAGTCTCAAGGGCTACACAGGGTAGTCTCTAGATTTAGGCACCTTGTTTCAAGCTCAGAGGGAGTGCAGTAGCAGCAGCAGCAGTAGCAGCAGCAGGAGGAGGAGGAGGAGGCAACACAGCAGGATGCATCGATAGATATCTGCCATATGTCATTCCAGAATGTGGCAGTAATGGGGGGAATTCAAGGCAGCTTAGGAGCCAGAATACTCCAGGAGCAGCCCAGAGTATTCTGGCCAAGGTAGACCCATCCTTAGCCTGCTCAAACAGCCTCTTCTGGTATAGATTAAGGAGATTATCACACAAGCATAAGAATGTGACTTACCTTTCCCAAATTCAAGTAAAATTTGGACTTCATCCAAGTCCTATCACATGGCTTTTGTCACCAAATCTGCCATCTGAATGCAGCCTGAGTGCAGTCCGGCTCACTTAATTTGCTTTGCAGCCATTTTGCAAAAGTTGGAAGCTTTTGAAACTTTAAGAGGCAAAATGCTCATGAAAGCTGGTGGAAAATCCAGTTTTACATTGTATTGACACCTCTCGCAAACCAGCTGAGGAGCAGTTGTCCATATAAAACTCACAGGAAAGGAATGTCTGTAATGATTTCTCTGACTTCACACATGTTAAAATATACCTGCTGACTTCCCAAAATAGTCCTTGGTCTTTGTTAAGACCACTGACAGCTACTATTTCATAGCAAAATTATTTACTTTTGTGGATGGAATTGCTTAGCTTGGAAAGACTGTTTGGTATCTGGAGGCTCTTTTTATGACAGGAATTGATGCCTGAAAAGTGTCTTGGCATTCACATCAAAAATGATGATTCCATAGGAGGGTCTCAGTCATGGCAATCGATCACTTACTTTTGGTACTGCCTATGGGACCCCAAGTGTCACAGTTCCTTTATCACTTATTCTTATTTCTCCAGCCCCCTCCCATAATACATACATAGTTCTTTATCATCTTCCCCTTTAAAATTAGCAACACTATGTTTAGCTGCCTTTGACCCACACAGTCACTCCCATGGGCTCTGACCCAGGGCTGCATGGGCACAGTTTTCTATCTCTAATGCACAGAGGTGTGTTTTCTGACATTAGAGCCTTGAAAAAACTAAACCACACCAGAAGGCAGGAGCCTGTGAAATGTTCTTAATATAGTCACAGTGACAGGTTGACATCTTGTGTTACTGAAGCCCCTCAGTCATATGAGCAAAACAGCCTGGTGGAGTTCCCATGAAACAGCACGGCTGGTGAGTGAGCGTGAGGTCACTATGACTCCCAGAGGAATAGCAAGGAAGTGCTCCAAGTCTCAAGGGCCACACAGGATAGCCTCTAGATTTGGGCTTTCCTTTTTGTCTCTGAAAGAGCCAAGATTGTCCCTAGAGATCACACAAGGCTATTGTACTTCCCACTAAAGAGCTGTTTTAAACTGGGTCACACATTTTTCTTGCCTTGCATCCACAAAAGGTCAGCACTTTATATTCTCTGGATTCACTGGAAATAGGAATGTACAGTCAGCCCTTAGGATCCATGGGTGTTCTGTTTCAGACCCCTTGTGGATGCCAAAAACTGCAGGACTTCAAATCCCATGGTTTTTGATGGTGATGCATACAGCCACAACCACATGCACGCACCATTATTAGGACCAGTGGGGATTGGCACCCACGGATGCTCAGATTCATGGATGGCAAGCCCATGGTTGGGGGCAGGTGAGCTGTATATCTAAGAGTTGGAACAATGTGGGAGAGAAAAGTGTCAGGGATGATGGGAGTTGTAGCTCTTCACCTCTGGCTC
>CM034701.1:342366179-342381168 GCA_020142125.1 Phrynosoma platyrhinos
TTTATTTCTATTACTGTATGTCCCATGTTGCTTTTTCCTTAACAAGAAGGTCATATTTAGGGTCAGCACAAGACATTTTGCTGTCTGAAGCAATGGACACAGTGGTGACCTGCCTTTTATCTACAGAAGCAAATCAGACTGGCAATTGAATTTTACCTTGGGGATGGGGAAATCTGTCAGTTTAATTTTCTTCAGAAATAGATTTTTTTTAACATCAAGATTTTTTTCATCCTAAATATGAAATTTGTAATTTTCAGTACTCCCCAGTCCAAACAAAGAAATTGAAACAAAATTCTTCCTTATTTGTACTGATCTTTTTAAATAAATACAAGTGTTCCTGTATCTTGTACCTGGAGAAAATCTTCTTAAGGCTGTTAAAGACAAGGAGCCTCCTTTTTTGAAAAAGAAAGAGGTGGGGTCTCAAATACTTTCCATCCCAGAAAGAAAGAAAATATAGATGAATTCATATAAAAATGTATTGAAATTAATTTTTCATCCTTTCCTGTTTTATGCAAATGGTGCTAGTGGCAGAGTGTCTTCTATCGCAGCTGAGGAAAGCTGAGTAGGAGGAAGAGGACAGGCATACACAGTCCTACCCATGAAATTCCACCCTTGAATGATTTGTCATAAATCAGCTGGGGGCACTTGTGTACTGTGAACAGGAGGATGCTACCCCCCTTCATCTTCCACCTGTGGTTGTTGCCTCACTCTACCTCATGGTAGGACTGACCCTCGTCAGACTGGCATCACTTCATTTGATATGCATTCACAGCTCTTGCTACATATATTTTGACCTGTTGCCATCTTTGCTGCAAACGAATAGAAGGAAAATGTACCACAATATATCCAATGGACTGGTTCTGACTAAGGTGTTTATCACATTTTAAAAAACATGACTTATCCCTGATGGGCTACAGTCACATTTGGGATTATTACCTGGTTTTATTTCATGAAAATGAAATAAGCAGCAATGCCGCCAGGCGATTGAAACCCACATGGAGCCTGGGTCCCAGCCACACTCAGCCAGCCACTTTTCAAGAATGGGAGCTTCCCATTTTTGAAAAGCAGCTGGCTAAGCATAGCTGGGACCCGGGTTGCATGCATGTTTCAGTCACCCAGTGGCATCAGCAGCAATTTTCATGTGAGAAAATCAGGTAATAATCTAAAATACGACTATATTCCATCAGGGATAAGTCACATTTTTAAAAATGCGACAAACTCCTAAAATCCAGAATAGATTTACCACCCCACTGACATGAAGGCCAGCAGCTGCAACTGCCAAAGACCACTGCATTGGTCAGGATCCTTGACCCTTTGTGGAGCATTTTGGAAAGTGATAGGCTGCCAAGGGGAGGTGAGATATCTGCTTCATTCAGCCAAGTTTCATATGCTTAAATTCACATCCAACCAATTGTATTTTTATATATCAGAAGCCACCTTGTGAGACCTTGTCCCTAAAAGGCACCCTTGAATGATCTGCAGTAAATCAATAATAAATCAGTACCCACTGATAATGAAAACCAAAGCATTAAAGAAATTAGTTCCTGTTGTAATGCTATCCATGTACAATGTATGGAAAGTCAGTCCCTGCTCTGAAAGGCTTATCATTTAAAAACAAATGTAAAGGGAAACAGAATGAAAGGGAGAGGAATGGGGGGGAGGGAGTAAACAGGAGAATAATATGATATTCTTATATATACATGTATGTGTGCACTTTTATTATTATATTTACCAAACTCAGAGCTTGCAGACATAATTTTGGACTACATACTCCACTCACAAAATGCCCCACTCAGCAGGGATTCTGGGTGTTCTGGGAACTGCAATGTAAAAAATTAACTTTTCCATGATATGTTTATACTTGGCTGTGGGAGTGGATGGGGATTGAGGAAAACTGCAAAAATTTTCACAGAAAAAGCCATCTTGGTGTAAAAGAAGACAACCAATCTCCTTCAAGTCTTTTTGGGGGGGTATGTGCCTTCCTTTTGCACTTTAGAACAATGGCTTACACATTTGGTCATGCATCTCTGGGCCCATCTTCACTTGCTAGAATCCCCCCACATACAGCAGCTCTCTTTTGCTGCTGAATTTTGGCTCTCACAGTAAAGGAAGGGAGGCTGCCTTCTCACACAGTCCCCATTTGTCACCTAGTGCTGCTGCTGAGGTCAGAAGGGCATCCAGCCATGTTATTGACACTGGGTGCCTTATTCTGGCCTGAGAATAACTTGCACTCATAACAGAGGTGCCAGGTGGCTTACGGGAACCACAAATGAAGGCAGCCGCCTTTGTTACTGTGAAGAAAGCTGAAAACCCACATCAAAAGATGAGTTATTTAAATGTGGGTTGAGGGTGAGGAAGTCTTGCATTGGGTGTGAGTGTTGTGAATTCTGGATCCGATTCAGAGTTTTGACCCAATTCAGGATGCAGCAAGCCCAAGGTGAAATGGGGTAAATTACCCATGTAGATAAGCCCTCTGTGAATTTATTGCATTTCCAAATACAAAGCTTTCATTTATTGAAACATTAGTTGATGAATTCTACTGATTCATCATTTGAGAATCACAGCCCCAATTAAGACTCTATGAGCCTTTGCAGACTGCCAGAAATAGTGCAAATTGAGTCCACTCAGTGCTAGGGAATCATGGGAATTGTATTTTTTTTTTCTGAGACACTGAGCCTTCTCTGTCAGAGAGCTCTGGTGCCACAATAAACTATGATTCCCATGATTCCCTAGCACTGAGTCAGGGCAATTAAAGTGGACTCAATTTGCACTATTTCTAGCAGTCTGCAAAGGCCCTAAGTGAGAAGTGCGTAAAAAAATTGTCACAGATTCTTTGCCACATGGCTATCTATTTCCTTCTCAATACACACATTTGGAGAGCGTACTCAGTTGTCCATCCGGACATATTTTAGAAGCTTCTTCCAAATGCAGGCTTTAATACCCATGTTCGGGAAAGTAACTTGAGGAGCAAGCCTTAGAAACATCTAAGGAAGAGATTCCATGGCTTCCATGGGAAACATGCCCAGGCATTTGTACTGTCAGGAGAGGCGAGTGATGCAGGCAGTTCAAATCCAGTGCTACTTTTCTCAGTGCCTGTATGACCCCTTGGACACAGCTGTTTTCCTTCTTGCTTATGTCTGGCTTTTAAAAACATGAAAGCTGCTATCATAAAAAAGGGAGAAAGGGAGATGCAAGAAATATGCTTATGAAAAATAGAGGTTATTCCAATGGGCTTCCCTCTGTGTCATCAATCAGTGCAGAAAACATGGAAGTGAACAACACTCACTGTAACTCTTTCGTAAGGAGTGGAAAAGTTGTTTCTTTGGATTAAAGCTCCCAGAATCCCTGAACCACCATGGGCCAATAAATTTTTGATCAGTGGCCATCCTGCCTGGGGAAAATGGAGAAGTGCAGTCTAGAAAAGTAAATTTCTTGAGCCTTGCTTATTAGTTGTGCAGTGTCAGTCCCCCTTCCCATTTGGGACATTCAAAGATATAGCTTTGTTAGTCTGTAGAATCAGTGTGTAGAGAGATCCTGTAGCACCTTTGAGACTAACAGAAAGAAATTGGCAGCATAAACTTTTGTAGCCTCCAGTCTATTTCCTCAGATGCATTAAGTTTGAGACATATACACAAGCATAAATTCTGTATTATGAAAAGACACTGTCAATAGGGGTTCCTTCCATCCTAGCAAATGCTCATAACTTCTGAGGGAGATTTGTCATACCCATGCCTATGCAAGGTTTATCTTTCACCACTGTTGTTGCTTTGTGACCTCAATTTATTTCCAAATTATGGCAACCCCGGGCATCATACACAAGGAGAAGTGATCCTTGAAGTTAATGCCATGCCTTTCATGGCACTCAAATGATTCAGCTGTGTTGCTAGGCAGAAGGGCAAGTTGTGTGGTGATGTGTTGCATGGTAGGGGTATGTGTATTGGATGGCCCTTGTGGTCTTTTCTGACTCTATGGTTCTATGATTCTATGAGATGGGTCTATCTGTATACATTTCTTTATGCCTTATGGGTGAGATCAAACTAGTGCCTTTATCCTGACAGAGAACCTCCAACTTTAGAATGGGGGGGGGGGGGTAATTTCCATTCCCCTCCCCTGCAGTCCACCTCAAAGTTTGATTTCTAAGGAGGTCTCTGAAGCAGATTTGAGGAGTATGGGCAATGCTAAGGAAGGAGTGGAAGGAAATATTCCATACCAGAAATGATAATTGCTCATACAATATTATATGGAATCTTATATCTTTATCAATATTATGAAATTTTAATTCAGCATCTCTTGAAATGATACTAAAAATATTTTGGAGGAGTATTTCTTCAAAGACATATCAAAACTACTTGAAATATTTTTATAAGCCAACCTGAATTTGGGTTTATCACAGAAATATGGGACATAATTGGCTGCATAAATAAATCAGAGCTTGGAAAAATTACTGATTTGGGACTATTCTGCCCAGAACCCACAGGCAACATGATCAGTGGCTGTGCTGGCTGAAGGTATGATAGTCCAAAAGCTTTTCAAGCTCTTCTAGAATTCCCAAAATCCCCTAGCTAGCATGGAAATTGTGAGAGTTGTTAATTTTTCCAAGCTGTTAAATAAATACGAACCATAGAATCATAGAGTTGGAAGAGACCACAAGGGCCATACAGTCCAACCCCCTTCCATGTAGGAACTCTCAATCAAAGCATCTTTAGAGATGTGCTAGCTGGAGAGGGTTAGGGTAGGGCAAAAAATGCCCTTCCGTCAATGGCCATACCTATAAGTATGGTGCTACCTGGTAGTGGAAACACTAGTGGATGTTTCCACAGGCAGCAGACCCTGAAACAGAGCATTCTAAGGAGGACGATCCATACCCACCAACATTTCACCAAAAGAAAGGAGGGTATGTGTGGCCAGGCAACAAGTTAGCAAATGTTATCAATGAGGAAGAATCCACAAGTGAGAATTTTGTTTGTTTGTTTGTTTGTTTCATTGTTATGCCACCTTTCTCCCAAAAAGGGACCCAAGGCAGCTCATAAGATAAAAACACTTTAAAAACAAGTTGTAGTCCAACACTCAAACGACTACACCATGCTATGGCTCCTACTTTACACATTTCTCTGTAAAACTACCATGATTTCATTTTGCATGAAAAAAATCCTGTGTATTAATTTTATGCACACATTTAATGTCCAATATAGATTGGTCCATTTGTTTCTGAAGCTGCATGATGAAAAATACCGGGCTGCAATAGATACAAACATACATGTTTTTGTATGATGGGGAAAGGCTGCATAGAAATATCACCATACCGATCCCATTTTTCTTATTTTTAAAAGAACACTTTTCATAGTTTAAACCTGAAACTCAATATTGAAACATTCTTAAATGTAATGTTTTCATTAAAACACACTCTATTTTTCTTTTTTCTTTTTCTTTTTTAAATTTATTTTTTGTAGAGCATTCTTTAAAAAAATCCAAAATCCAATAAAAACCAGGCAAGCATTTGTTGTATCTCTGGCCATTTAAATGTGCATGGAGCCTGTTGTCAGAAAAGAATGTATCCAAGGAAATTCAAAGACAGCACTCATGGCAGGCGAAAAGACAATGCAATCTCCATTGCACTGCTGTAGATCAGTATATGTTGTACAGTTACCCTCTGTGCAGACTGCAGAGACAAGGCATCCACAAAGAACTAGCTTTATTTATTAGGCAGATTAGGAGGCATTAATTGGTTGCTCTCCTGGTTTCTGTTCGGAAAGGTACAGTAATCACAGGGGCATTTTTAGCATTGTTGGCATAGTTTTCTAGCCCTCCTGCTGAGAAACAGGGACCCTTGGATACTTCAAAAGGGCTTAAAGGCTTCAGTTGTGCCACCATAGTAGCAATGCTAGCTGGGCTGGGATTGGGGTGTGGAGAATTTGCATTAGACGGATTAAAAACCAGGGCTGTTGTGGAATTTTAAACTGTGGCTTTTCCAGCTGACCACAGGCCCAGAGCTCATGTGTGGTGTATTTGAACCTCCCAGGGGCTTGTAGTTCTTTTCTTCCATAACATTGCTTTCTTCTTCTTCCCTCACATTTATATTGTGTATGTTGGCTTTCCTGCTCTGTAGAGCCAAATGAGCACTGCATAGTGATGCCTGGGGAAGCAAACTTATTCATTCCTTACACAAAGGAATCTTGTAGCACCTTTGAGACTAACTGAAAAGAAGAAATCAGGCAACATGAGGTACCAGATTGAGGAAGTAGACTCAGATGTATGAAATGTCATGCTACCAAATTATTTTTTCAGTGTTAGTCTCCAAGGTGTTACAAGATCCCTTTGCATACTGAGTTTCCTTACTAGTACTACTATGTCATTGAATTGTTGTTAATTCATGCCACTTCCATGTGGCTTGAGGGTAAATATTGACCCCTGGACCCCATGCAGTTGCCCATCACTGTTCTAGACAAATGTTGTCCTTGAAAGTTCACATAGTAAGATGTTGCAACAATAAAACCCATGTAAAACAAGATGTTTAAAATCACCGTAACACAGTCCAAAAGATGAACCCTACATTCAGTTAAAGGTTTTTTTTAACTGCCATCAAGTAAGCATTGATTTGTGGCAACTCTATGAATGCGAGCCAACCATTGAAAAGTCAGAGCTGTAGCTTTCTTGCCTGATTTGATTAACCTGTAATACAGTCTTCCTCTTTTCCTATTGCCTTGCACTTTGTTGAATGTTACTGTCTCTTCTAATAACTCATGTCATTTTATGATGTGTCTCAAGTGCGATAGCCTTAGTCTAGTCATTTTGGCTTCCATGGAGAGTTCAGGTTTTATTTGCTCTTCAACCCATTTGTTTGTCTTTTTGAGAGTCCATGGTATCTCTAGAACTCTTCCTAAGTACCACATTTCAACTGATTTACTTCCTGTCCAGCATTCTTCACTGTACAGCTTTCACAGTCATACATAAAAAGTGAAATTGCTATGTCATGGATGACCCTGATTTTGGTATTCAATGATATATCCTTAAACCTGAGCATCTTCTGTAGTTTCCTCTTGTATTGCAATGTTTATACATTCCATTTCTTATTTTACAATGTCTAGTTTCCCCTGATTCATGCTTCTCACATTCCATGTCCCTATTATATTCTTTGTGCAGCTGCAGACTTTCCTTTCATATGTGAGCATATCAGTAGCTGAGCATTATTTTGGCTTGAGTCCAGTTGCATTAGTAGACACAGCTCTACTCGTACCTATCTCTGTCATTCCCCAGTAACTGGTTGAGTGATTCTAGCAGTATCTCTTATATCATTTTGGATTTTCTCATCATAGGGTTTTCATACTAAAAGTAATTCAGAAGTGGTTTACCAGTGCCTCCTTCTGTGCAGTACTAACAAGAGTTAGCTAATGCCCCTGCCATTATCTCTGATAGATCCTCTGCCAATGACACACATACACAAAAACACACACAAACATATGGACCATTGCTGCTCTCCTGCCCAATAGCTGTTTGGCACATTTAGTCTGAATCCTCAACAAAATCCTGTTTGGTGTGGAAGACCCTACAGCAGCTATGTCATCAGCATAGCGCCTTGTCTCACAGGAGCACGCAGTCCCACCACCATAGAAAGCTAGCCCGTAATAAGTAGCCCATTTAAAACCCTTCAAATCTAAATATTCACTCTTAAAAATCAATGAGTATAGGGTTACTATTGTACTCAGCTATCTATCCCAAGTGTGAAAGGTCAGCAGTGAGATGCTCCCAATGATCTATTTCTTTACTTCTTGACAAAAGGGAGATGCTAGTCAGTGTCAAGTATTCAAGTATGATACTTAGCAATAGCAACAGCAGCTTCATTTATATTCCGCTTCATACTGTGCTATGCAGTCTCTAAGCAGTTTCAAATGTAAGCTAATTGCCCCCAATAAGCTGGGTACTCATTTTAGCAACCTCAGAAGAAATCAAGCCTGAGCTGAACCTGAGCCCTGGCTGTTATTGAACTTCCAACCTTGTGGTTTGTGAGTGAGTGGCTGCAGTACAGGCACTTAACCACTGCACCGCCAGGGATCCTCAAGTATATACACTCCATAGTTGAGTGTGGGATGGAAAAGCAAAGCTTGGAAACATTACTGTAAATCCCAGAATCTCCCCACTAGCAAATCCAGCTGTAATAATGGTAGGCAGGGGGCATTGGTGGTTGTCTAACTGGGAAATTACCAGTGCATGGACTATTGTGGCTAAGTTATCACTGTCCAGGAATGGCAGTAGCTGACAGAGCAGCTGAAGCAGGCCTGAAGCAGTCCAACCCACAGAATCCACCTGGCTGTCCAGTGACAAAGATGGATCCTACAATAGTCCCCAGCCACACTCAAGGGAGTGTAACTCCATTCAGGGAAGGTAAGTTAGCCAGTTCCCAAACCAAAGAACTGCCAATCCAAAAAACCCTCACCCAGTCTGTTACAGCATTGAGGCTGTGGTCCAGCAGCAACATAGCCTCAGCTGACTCTCAACAACAAGGAAATGTCAAGTTGAGTGTCATCAGCATAATGATGGTGTCCAACACCGAAACTCCTAATGATCTTTCCCAATGGATTCATATAGATAATGAATTTCATGGTAGATGAGACGGAACCAAGCTGCTGTTCTTTTCCTTTTGCAAAGATGTAATACTATAGTGGCTTGTGTTTAACTCCAATCCTGTCATATGATACACACCATTCGAAGAAGGCATCTGTCTTGGCTTGGCGTAGTGGAAATTACGAGCCTCTAAGAGCTTCAAGGGCTAAGCATCATCACAATACAGAGCTTGACTGGTGAGACTGTGGCTGGGGATCCCAGTGGGCACAGATGGGGAAGTAATTTCATTACTGTTGGAAGGAGAGTTGGGGCTAGAGCTGCTCTATTGCTGTTAATGTTCTTTCAATCTCACTGCATGGGTGGCAGTAAACACCCCTGTAATGGAAGGCGATAACTCTCTTGGATAATCATTAATATGCCAGTTTCACATTGTAGATTATGATAATGATGGTGATGGTGATGATATGAGAGAGAGAGAGAGAGAGAGAGAGAATTGTATGATTTTGATATTTACTTGATATGTAAATCTTGATATGTGCCAAATTTGATATGTCCCAAACATTTTTGAGCATGTGTGGAAGCAATCTGAAAACTGTGATGTGAGGAGGAATATATATTAAGTCTATTTAGCATGCAGTTTAATATGAAGCAAATTTTGCCACTCAGACATTTGTTTCAAATCATCAACACTAAAGTGAAAGAGAAAGGTGAGGAGTGTGCATGAGTGAAAGACAAAATTAGAAAGCATGACTGAGTGTGTACATATCTGTGAGTATGGCTGTGTGAGACAGTATGTGTAGAATTTACACGTGCATTGAGTATTGAATTATTTAAGTAAGGGCCGATGCAGACCAGCCTAAAGGGCCAGCCTGGGGATGGAGTTGGGGCAGGGTGACCATAAGCCGGCTGCCCTAACGCCGCCATCACGCTGCATGCCCAACCGCATGGCATGTGGCATCAGGGCACTTTGTTGGTGCAGCATGCACACATGCTGTGCCAAAGGGGTGCTGCAGTGGCTCTAAGGGTGGCTTTTTGCCATCCCAAAAAACCCCATTTTTCAGCTCTTTTTGGAGCAGCAAAAAGGAGGATCGAGGCAGCAGCATGTGGTTGCCACGGCCATGATCTGTTGCTCCCAGGGGCAGCATAGAACCACCCCTTAGGGTCCATCTGCATTGACCCTAAAACTCTAATTTGAACAATGTTATTTCCTTATAAAATGTTAAAATTTGAATATATATCAATGTGCAAATGAAAATATGTACACTAAATGAGCAAAATATTTTTAGTTATATACTACATGGGGGGGGGGGAATGCATTATCCACATGTAAAGTGAGTAAAGGATAAAAAGTCTGAAAACCACTGCCTCAAAGTTTGACACAAACCATAGAACCTCAATGTTAATGTTAAATTGTTAAAGAAAACTGATATTGTCAAACTACAAAAAAATTAAATTAATTCAATATGTTGTTAGTTATTAATAAACTATTAATATGGTAGTTTTAAATTTTAAAGAAAATCAATTAAAATTACAAAAAATGGCCACTGCCACCCCATATTAACTACAAAGTAACTAAATTAATACAAAAATATGTACTGTTAGTCCAAAATTTACCACACAATATTTCACTATTAATATTATTTTAATTTAATTATTTTGAAAATGTTCTTGATAACTTAAATGAATTACAGACAGTAAACTAATGTTTAATCAATTATTTTCAGGCTCTGAACCTCAGAGATAGAACTTCAACATAAGCCAAACATCTCATACTATACTTATGGGAACAATTGATATTTGGCTTGCATTGGCATTAGACTAATATGGGTCTATTTCTCACAAGATAATTGCATCTGTTTTCACTCCATCAGTCCCTGGAAGAATGAATGAGGATGCAAATGTGCCTTCTGCAGCCAGCTAGAGGAGGGGATTTTTTGGTTTTGGCATATCTTTCCATTCTAATAAGACTGCTGGGGGGGGGGGAATAGGAGAGATATCAATGTTATAATTTCAGAATTATGAACTGCTTTCATTTCGTGTCTTGGAAGGTCAATTCATGTAATCAAAACCCAGTCTAATCCACATGACAGCCTCTCAACCATTAGATTGGTCCATTATGTGTACAGATTGATTTGCAGTCACAATAAGCTCATTTTACAAACTCTTCATCGTAAGGTAAAAACCTATCTGGTTATGTAAGAGATCAGTCATGTTCATCTTTTTCAGATTCAGGGCCTTCTTTCAATTCCAGATGCAAAATGTAAGCTAGGGCCATTGCATTTTTATTTTATTCATTTTATTTTTTACCAAATATACCTATTCCCCCACCCCAGTTTTCAGAGTGGCTAGATAGACAGGAGTCCAGGTTCTTAAATAGATGCAGGTGCATCATGTCCTACATTCTTTCCTTTTCCTCCTCTTCCACCCACTCCCCCCCCTTGTTTCTTTCTGCTTCAACACCATTAGTGTCACAATCCCTGAGAAATACCTCCTTGCTGTGACTCCAGGGGGAAGTTATCTAAACTCACATCCTTCCTTACATGGTCCCTGTCTCCACTGTGGCTCTGTGCTGGAAAGCTCACTGAAAGGTAACACCATTAGTCAGCTGAATGCTTTTCATCATCTCATTTCCATGGTGTTGGTTTTTTTAACCTTTAAAGCAGCTGCATTTCCATAGATGTCAAATCAGCGAGCACTGGAAATTAAGTGCTTAAGGTGAATGTATGTGTGCATGAGTGTGTGTACATGTGTCTTGCTGGAGCAATTGAAAGAAGGCAAGTAATGGTATGGACTCTTCATAATATCCTAAAATTGCTTGTATGAGAAAGTATTTTGTGGCTCAGGTCAGATCACAGAAAATGCAGTGCCAGTGTTTATTGCTTGTTCTTGGGAGGGGGTACTTTTTTGGCCAAATTTAAGACTGAATTATTATGAACTTTATATGGTGCATCTGATGAAGTAGACTTAGGAGATTATCACATGAGGTTTCTACAGCACAGCAGTCATGTTTTTGAAGCACAAGGAATTACACGAGTATTGAAGCAATCTTCATTGCACCTCCACTTCAGCACCTGTATTGTGCTGCACTGTATGGTACACCATATCCTATGCATCTGAGGAACTAGGCACAAGACTGGGAAAACACAATCTACCAGCTTTTTTCTTTAGTTAGTCTCAAAGGTGCTACTAGATCCCTTTGTATACTATATGGTGCACTGGTATCCACACTGCCCTGCTTCAGTTTCCTCCCCATTATTGCCCTACGTAGGGCATGCATGTCTGGTGATGGAGGGAAGAGACTAGGTGGTGGGAAGGGCATGAGGAAGCAATACTGTGCAGCGGTGGGACATGGGGAAGACAGATTGGATGGTGTGGGCATGAGTAAGAGAGATTAGGCAGTGGGGATGCTGTGGCAGCACTGACAGCCAGGAACACTCCTCCTCCCCCTCCCAAACTGCAGGGCTTCTGGGGGCACATTCACACAGCAGTCCCACACACATTGGGAGGAAAGGGGGGCAAGCTATCCCAGCTGCCAACATCTTCCCAAATCCAGTTGATGTGTGAATGTGTACAAAACAGGTGACTTCAGGAAGGTACTGGCAGCCACAGTCACTGCAAGGGGGAGGGGGAAAGGAGGAAAGGAGCAGAAACAGGCTCTCTCACACCATATTACTGCCTGGGAAACCGAACTGCCCTCCAAAGGGAACTACTACATCAAGGCAGTCATACAGTAGCAGTGAGATTGGGAGCCTATTGACAGGTTTTGCCTATCAATGAAAAGGTCCATACCAATAATGAATTGAATGAAAGGCAGCAGTAGGATGGACATGATGTTGTGTAATAAGTACCAGCCAAAACAATTTTATTCTGTTAATATTTTGTTTTTTGGCTGTGTGTGATAATCTCCTAAATCTACAAAAGTTTACACTATGATCTGTAATTCCAGGTTACAATGCCAGCCATTATTGTTTTGTTCCTGTTTGCATTGCCTCTCTAGGGGATGTCTGGGAAGCAAGATGTGTTTTACAAAGGTCACTCTATTCTTAACTTTTGAAGGGAAAGGAGTCATAATGAAGAGGTTTGGAGGAAAGGCAGGCAGGACAGAGATTATCTCCTGCTTTGCTGTTGCTGAAGCTTGCCAGGTTTATTTGAAGGAGACCAAGGAGACCTTCATCCACCCCATCTCAAAGTCACCAGGGTTGAGAATGTAATGCTTTGGTTGTTGTTTAGATGATGCTTTGTAGCCAGGGGAGAGGAGACTGGTGGATGAGATGCATTACGAAGCGAATGGAGAGGGAAGACTTGGCCCATGAAGTCAATAGTAATTCAATATGCTGCTGACATTTCTAGCCTGGCAGTAGAAGAGTCTTTATTTAAAACACAACATTTCCCACTTTCATATACCCTCTGACACACAAAGGCAGCCCCAGTTTTGGCCGGCTAAGAACTCAGAGTATTTACCACATGTTCTTCACACGGTTCAAGTGAGTGTCATCCTGAGTGGCTTTCCTTCATAATCATCACTGGGGCTCTGTTGTTCCCCTTTTATGTTCTGGAGGGGAGCTGAAAAGTTCAGGCACCAGCAAGAGGAAATTCAGCAGTTGGTCAGGGTCCTTGCTTGTGTTCCCAGGTTGTTGTGCAACTGGGAATGTGCAGTTCCTTCTGTGAAGAATGACAGTCTCATTCCAGACTTTCTCTTTCATGTGTTCGACAAGGAAAGGCTATTTCCCATCTGAAAAGGGCACACAAAGAAGGGGGCAGATTTTTAATTTTTTAAGAAAAATCACATTCTTTCTCATTTCCAATGCATTTACATAAAACATTATCCAGCTGTAATGTTATTCCTATCAGAGGACTGCCTGGAAACACTCTGGCTTCATCTTCATGCACTTCTCGGAACTCAAGATGTCATACCAAGAGCCTGGAAAGTTACTTTCAAAGTAATTAGTTACAATCATAATTTCAAGGCCCTGAAACATAGTTCATTGCCCTTATAATTATACTTTTTTAAAAAGAAACTCTTATAAAAATGACTCCATTTTTCAAAGTGATTGGAACAATTGTTTTAGTCTTTTAATTTTTTAGTTCTTTTTAAAAGCAACAGGTAAGCAACCTCCTCTTTACCCAGGCTTTTTAGATGTGAAGTGGGGTTTGTTGTATTGTATCTTTAGTATTTATTACTGTATTTTAATAGCTTCTTTAAAAACTGTCTTAAATTAATGTTTTTAATGTAAGCGCTTATTTTTTAACTTTTGTATTTATTCGTTTCAACTTATGTGGTGAGCCATTTTGGTTCCATATTGTGAGAAAGGTAGGATATACAATTAATTAATAATTAAATGTCAATTTGTATGCAGCAGTACAAGGCCCAGCGTGAGGTAGCACTTGAACCTAACTCCACCATTAAATAAAGCCACGCAAACAATCTCAGTGAAAGAATAAAGTGAGCCCTTAGTGTTAAGAAAAACAGGTAGTTTGCTGGAGACAGAAAAGAAAATTCTACCTTTCTCTCCAGTCTAAATTTCAACGCCCATCTTAAGAGAACAAAATGTGAAAAACTCAGATCTAAATGACTGGCAATTATCCTAGCACATGTTCCCTGACATGTGGAAGGAGGATTTACAGGTATCACTGAGTGCACTGTATGCATGACATGAAGAAAACAAGTCCCACACAAGTGTCACAAGTATCACTGGCTTGTAGCAAAAGCAGCAACAGCCTCTCAAAATGTATTGGCTTCCTTGCAAAATGGCTGTGAGTGGGTAGTTCTATTTAATCTTGGGGGGCAAAAACCTCACTCTCTCATAACTCTCTTTATTCATCCACCTTTAAACCCTTCACTTTTGTTTCTATGTCTTTCTCTGATAAACAGACTATACAAAGCTCTTTGCTTGTAAATATAAACAGATTTTTATGGGAAGTAGAAAGGAAATTGGCTCTCTTTCAGCCCACTAGAATTCCCATGAAGCCTTGTGCTAAAGCATCCTTTCACACCATGGGGTTGGGGGGAGGGTCACGTCTACTGGCACTTCTGAAGTTACTGCAAAAAGAAAGCTAACTGCATAGATCCATAAGATCAAAACAAAATCCACAAGCAACTAATATATTCATTAGGGCCAATCACAGTTCCACAATTGTGTGCAAGCCGTCAGGCTCTCCAGAACTCGTCATCAGACTAGGTGGGAAAGAGAGGGATCTAAAACGGTGGGTCAGTTTTATAAAATTATAAGTTGGAGTGTGAAAAATATTCAAAAATATTTGAATCTCAGATATTAAATAGTTTTCTGAGTGTTGGGAAACCAAACCCTGATTAGGAGAATCCTGGATGGACAAGAAACTTTCAAGTTAGAGACCTATTCTGCATGAAAAATGCAAGTGTCCTTTTCTGTATGGAAGTGTTTTGTTTTTGGGTTTTGTTTTTTTGTTTTGG
>CM034701.1:342385157-342397906 GCA_020142125.1 Phrynosoma platyrhinos
TTATTATTATTATTAACATTTTATTTGTTTAGGGAACTATGTAGCTGTTTTCATCTTATGACTGCCATGGGCTGTGGTACAAGGTTAGCAGCTATATCAAGTGACCATCTGCTATGAAAACATAAACTAAAAATATGAAATTCTTTCAACTGTCTCTTTGATAATCCAAGGAGAGCATATTCCTCCACTGTATACAACTCCAAAGGTTAGGACTAGCCTTTGAAAAAAATTCCTTGGCATGGCAACACAGTCAATTCAACAAGAAGAACATTTATGTTTGTGCAGAGGGCTATCAATAGATTGATGTATCTCTGAGGGCACTGAAATTGACTTATACTGTGTTAAACCTAAAGATGATGAGAACAACTGGTAACAATATTTTATCCAAAGGTTCCTGACATTAGAAGGGAATGTGTAAATAAAGATATTATTCAAAACTGCCTAAGATAAACTTCTAATAAACTAAGAAGAAAATTACTAAGGGGGGTTGCTGACTGCCAGAAATAGTGCAAATTGAGTCCACTTTTAGGGTTAGGGTTAGAATTAGGGAATCATGGGAACTGTATTTTATTGTGGCACCAGAGCTCTCTGACAGAGAAGGCTCAATGTCTCAGAAAAAAAACAATTCCCATGATTCCCTAGCACTAACCCTAACCCTAAAAGTGGACTCAATTTGCACTTTTTCTGGCAGTCTGCAACCCCCCCAAGTAGCTGTTAGCTCCTGGGTTTGGTTATTATAGCTATTAACCCTTACCCACTCAGTTGGCCACTATGGTCAACAAAGATTTCCTTGACATGTGAAAGATTTCCTTGACATGACACCCTATTCCCTTTTCTGCTCATGGATTAGAGGATCTCCAAGAGACTACCGCTAGCTCAGCAGATAGTTGCCTGTTCAGCAGATAAACTCACAATGACTGTCAGACCAGACAGTCCCAAACATATTTGGATATTGACAAGCTGGAAGTGGAACGTGTTCAGAGGAGGAATACCAAGATGGTAAACCATCTGGAAGCTAAGCTCTATGACAAATGATTTAAGGAGCTGGGCACATTTAGCTTGAAGAAGAGAAGATTGTGAGGTGATATGATAGCCATATTTAAATATCTGAAGGAATGTCATGTAAAAGATGGAGCAGGCTTGCTTTCTGCTGATCCAGAGATTAGAGCATGAACTAATGGATTCACATTACAACTAAAGAAATTCCATTTCAACATTAGGAAGAACTTCTTAACTCTAAAGGCTATGCAACAGTGAAACAGGGTTCTTCAGAGGATGGTGGGTTCTCCTTTTTGGAGGTCTTTAAACAGAGATTGGATGGCCAACACTTGAGAGTGCTTTAGTTGTGTATTCCTACATAGCAGGGAGTTGAACTGGATGGTTCCTGCAGTGACTCATTTCCATTCTGTTGCCACTATCTGCTCCACCTTGTTTCTGCTTCTCTGGAGACTAGAACATGAACCAATGGATTCAAATTAAAAGAAAAGAAATATCCATTTAAATATAAGGAAGAAATTCTTGAACATTAAAGCTGTTCAACTATGAAATAGCCTGCCTCAGAGGATGGTGGACACTTGTTGTTTCTGGAGATTTTTGGAGGTTGAATGCCATATGAGAGTTTTACTTTTATATTCTTACATGGCAAGGGGTTGGTCTAGATGGTCCCTTCCAACCATATGATTCTATAATATTTAAATCAATATGCATACAGCTATCCCTTGCAATAGGTTCTCCCACACCCCAAGTAATGAAGTCAAATTAAGATAATTGGAAGGTATGAAATTACTCCTCACAAAATATAACATTCATATGAAGTAAGCACGCACAACATCCAGGTAATGGGAAATGATACATAAAAACATTTTACAGAAGCACTATTCATATGCCAACCATTTGCTTGAGTCAGCACTGTATAACAAAGCATATAGTATAAAAAGCAGAGGAATTTTTGGACCTAATTTACTCTCAAGTCAGTCTAGTAGCAAGCTAACCCTGATCTTATAGAAACATAAAGTTGGAAGGAACCACAAGGACCATCTAGTCCTGGTATACAACTAAAGCACTCCTAAGAGGTATCCATCCTATCACTACTTAAAGACCTCCAGTGACGGAGAAGAAAACTTTCTGAGGCAATTCATCCCACTTGTAAAACAAAACAAAACAAAAACCCTCTTATTGTCAGGACATTCTTCCTAATGTTTCAGTGGAATCTCTTTTCTTGCAGTTTGAATCCATTGGTATATGTCTTTGCCTCTTGAGTAGCTGAAAACAAGCTAGCTCCCTCTTCTACATGATATCCTTTCAGATATTTAAAGATAGGGTTACAGGTGATATAAGAGACAGGACTCCTATCCTTTTAATTACAGTATTATGCAGAAGAAGGACTTTCAACAGATGTTACCTATGACACACCTGAAATTCCCTCTTCTATACAACAATTATAAGCCCTGTCCCTTATTTCACCTGGTAAACTGAGATGACTAGTATATCACCTTTCAATTCTATATTATTCAAGCAAAACAAATGCAGCTCCTTAATACTTTCATTGTAGGCATTGTTTACCAGAATTTTTACCATCTTGATTATCCTCCTCTAGACAAATTATGTTCAAATGTGACTGATATGACATGGAGGAAATCTTCTCTGAAAAGGAAAGCCTGTTCTGATGCATAGTTGCCCATACATTTAGATCAATATCAAACATTGTATACCTTTCATGTTTAGTCACTCAGTTATACATGTACATTCTGCAATGATGGTGATCTGCATGCTGAGATCTGCTAGCTTGGGCTAACAGCTGTACTGTAAAATGGCCAAACGGAAAAAGAAAAAAAGCCAATCCAACCTCCCAGGGCAAAGAAATTTACCATTTAGGTGCAGCCATTGAAAAGGCCGGTTCTTGTTTAGGGTGCACAGAGAAGAATCTTTCTGTCACATCTTAGACTTAATGTGTGGGTAGATTGCTATGGGTACAGTTTAATGGGGAAATAGGATGTATCATCACACGTGAAACTGACATGGTCCATAAGTGCATAGATCTACCCATCCATACCACCAAGTTAGTACAATATTTTGAGAGAGAGAGAAAACCATGCTCCAGAACACCACGAGTTTTGGTCTGCATTTGGTGATAGCCTGTTCCACTTTTTGTCTCCTAAACTTCATTCATCTGCTCAATAATCTCATTAATTACACAATCGCTGGATTAGATGGAACCTGCTGGTTGGCACACTCTAGGCATTAATACATACTGGCATGCATTTGTGAATGTGCCAGGACTCTTCCACATTGATGAAAAGGCAGTGTTTATGCTCTCATCTTGGCACATGTTGTGGTTCTTGACAGCCACCATTCAGAAAAGTATATGACTGCCAGCTTTCATTCTGGTTACCTCCTGACTGCATAGAATGGTACTGAAGCAGGAAGCAATGTCATCATCCATAACTAACTTTGCTGGAGAAGAAATTTCTAGTATGGGTTTACCTTGATAATATATTTTTATTTAGCTAACAGAATATTAAGTACGTACGACTATAAGATATGTGACTAGTAGGCATTAGTTTTCTTTTTTCTTTTCTTGTTCGCTTGTATTTTATTTTTCACTCTCAGGTGAAGCTAGTAGTTTAATAAATGATTGGATAATATATTGGCAATTATACTGAATGTCCACCTAGTACTCCTGATCAGGAGCGCATGCAGAGGTCAAAATAACAGGCTAAAGAACAAGATGTATTAGACACAGGAAGTCTTTTTTATTATCATATAATTTTTTTTATTTATTTGTTTGATGTATCACAGGTACAAAGTACGTTATTGTTTCTGATTTTTTTCTGGTTTATATTGTTTTGCATTCTTATCTATGTATATACTTATATGTTATATTAATGGAATTAACAATGTTTTTAATCAATAAAATTTTCTAAAAAATAAAATAAAATAAACAGTAACTAACATGATGCTTAAAAATATCATAGGAGCATGACATCTAAATGTCATGTCCAGAGTGGCAAGGAGGTGGAGGAGGAAATTATTGTTCCACAAGATGTTGATGAAATACCCTGAAATGAAAAGCTTCTCATTGTTGGTATTAAACAGTTAATGAAAGCACAAAAACAGAATAGGCAAACTTTTCCATTATGTCAGGACCTCATGTATATAATTATAACAAATAATTGTAAATAGAGTCACAAATGTTCATATGAAGATTTCTATTCAATTTGCTACCAAATAGCAAACAACCTGGAAGATCAACAAGAGCACATAGCTCATGTACTTTAAATTACAGATACATTAAAAGGGATCAGGTGAGGAGAAAAAACATAGAAGAAATGAGAAATAAATGCAACATGATGGAGTAGGCATAGAACTCAAAAAATTAACTGTATGTCCATAAAAATATTTGCATGGAGTTATTGTTGGTAGAATACATGTTCATA
Source organism: Phrynosoma platyrhinos (assembly GCA_020142125.1). Lineage (NCBI taxonomy): Eukaryota > Metazoa > Chordata > Lepidosauria > Squamata > Phrynosomatidae > Phrynosoma > Phrynosoma platyrhinos. The sequence continues at coordinate 342,389,594 of CM034701.1, forward strand.
GACTGCTAAAACAGTACATTTGGCTCATCAGTGAACAAAAGATGGTGAATATTTATCATTTCATCTTTGGACTATCAGTCCTTTAGCCACTGAATCCAACTACACTGACCAACAATTAAGTCCCAAGCTGCAAGAATATAGTTTAAAAGTAAATATGCATCTACAGAATAGAAAGAGTATTGTTTTGAGGTGCAACCAGCAAGAAAGGAGGAACTACTGGACACATCCCTATAATATTTCACAAGGAAGCATCAAACATCCTTGTTTGTATTACATTACCAACATATGGTAAGTGACAGTTGGCTGCCTTTATAGACAAGTATCCAAAATGATCTTCCACAGAAGGTCATCTTCAAAGTAATTTCTGTGTTCCTTAAAATTATTGGAAAATACTGCACCCTTCCCTGTTTAGTCTGTTCTAGTACAGAATCCCTCTTGATTTAAAAAAAAAATCCATAAGTCCCCTTCGGTTCTCAGTCCATGCTTACCAGTCAACCTATGGGACTTCTGCCAAAGGGACTAGAAGGGACTGAACTACCTCCAGTAACTTTACAAGGAATTCCTGGTAAGTGATACTCCTTTTCCTGACCCCTTTACTAAAAATCCTCTGATATTTTGTGTTGTTTTCATCTTAGTTTAATTTGTTTTTTAAAAAAAAATAAGTGTCTAATTAGGAACATAATCTTGTAACATTTTTGCAATATACTTCACTTTTGGTTCATTTTATAATTAAAATGTATACATACATTCTAATTTTTCATGTGGAAAATGGAATGAATACACACACATACATATAAATAATGTTGGAGAAATTTAAAATTGATAGATCTGTCTATTCAAATGTAGGATTTTTAGCACTTAACAGTTGAATTCCTATGCATTTAAGCATGCTAGTGCTGAATCAGGATTGCCAGTTCATTTTTCTGATAATTTCTTTTTTTAAAATACCTATAAGACAGGCAGGCAGAATATAGTCATTTCCATGCTAGGAGTACCTATACCTACTGAATTTGTCAGATAAATATGGAAGAGATTTTTTTCAGTTCATTTTTTGGAAAAGATACAAACATTTGCAAATTTATTCAAATTTGGAATGGAAAGAACTTTGAGGTTTCAAAAATTCAAAAGCAAGAAAAAAGGAAAACCTGCAGATTTTCTCATCTCAATCTCAACCTGTTATCTGGTAATGCTTATATATATTTCATACCTGACAATGACCACAGATCAGCTGCAAGGACCATAGCTACTTCTTTGCATTCCCAGATTCTCTGTTGTTGTTTTTAAAAATCCTAGATTTCCCCTTTCAACAATATGATTTCCCTTCCCCTTCTTCTTAACTTGTAGTTGATGTAAACTTCACACCTGCTAATTACTTTGCACTCAGCCTAGTAGGAGGCATCCTGCCTTCCTGCACTGGCAGAGAGAATAGGGCAGACCAAAATATGAAGTTATTGCAACTATTCTTCAGAGGTTTGTGTCAGTTGTGTGACTCCAATCACTTCTTTTTCTGGGTAAGCAAATCCTTGACAAGATCTCCTTTGAACTAGGCCTTGTCTGCACCAGGGGGAAAATCCATAACCACCTCAATTCTCACTCTAAATGCAGGACCATTTAAAAAATGAAAGTGCTTTTAGCCTTTAATGCAACATTTAAAAGCTAATTTCTTGCTTTATTGTTTCCTAGAAAATCCAGTCTTTTTTACATGTGTTCATCTGCAACAGGGTGGTGGCAGCATAGCAACCATCTTTGCCATTTAAAAAAAAAAAGCTTGATATTATTAGCTGAGCACTGGGGCTGGCCCAGCCAAGCCCAGCCAGACTGAATAATAAAAAGTTTCTTTCTCCTCAGAGCCACCACCACTGCCTTCCCAGCAGAGCCCTGATGATGAAGTTGCTTCCTCTGAATTCAGAACTAGACACTCAGACATGAGATCAATGATCGGGTGTGAGTCTGGCAGGCTACCAACCTACTGTTGATAACATGGCTGTGTGCTGCATTCCAACTTCAAAGCAAGTGGCTTTGCCAAGAGAGCTCTGCTAGGTAGAAATTTAAGAAATTGGCCAGGAAGGCAGCAGGGGTGGTCCCAAGGAAGAGAAAAAGAAGTGGTATCAATATGAATTTGGGCAGGGGAAATGTGTTGATATCATTTCAGTTTCAGTGCTGTATATTACGAGTAGGTGTGGCACTAATGGTGTGTTAGCCCCAAATATACCTAAACCTACCCCTCCTCTTTGATATCAGAGTTGCTATCAACTCAGCCTCTATAATCCTAAGGTGGACACCATTATGTGGAAGTGAGTAGGTCACATTTGCTAGCTTAGGAGTCACCAAAAGGATTTATGTTCCAGATATGTTGAAAGAGGTGAGGAAGAGCCTAGCTATGAGACAATAGGATGGCTCCAGTCAGAGTAAACACCTCCATCTACCTGACACTTTCAGCTGTCCTGCTGCAGGAATACACCCATTCACACCCCCATGTTACAACTTCAAAGTGTCAATGATGAATATCAAAGATTTTAACCATTTGGGCACAGCAACTCTCTGGATTTTGCCCCAGGGAATAAAGTTCCTTTAAATTGGGGAACCATTCCTTTGTTAGTTGGATTAGCTTGGTTTGCAGGTAGAGGTGCTGCTGGTTTTCACTTTGCTAAACCCCTCTTTCACTTGCCAAACTCCAGTGGCCTCAGGAGCGATTGAGTTCTCATTTCGCCCATCCTGGAACATCATCAAGAGGAGCAGCATCAAAACAGATGTGGTATCTACATTAGAAGGCCTTATTCTGTTCCAAGCTAACACCTTTACTTCTCAGTTCTTGTGTGTTTGTGTGAGTGATTGTTAAGAGTGTTTGTTGGTTTCCCTCTTTAAAAATAAAATACAATTCATTGAGTATTTGCCTCTGCGGTTCCTTGTGCCTTCAACCTTGGTATACACAGGGATGATCCCAAGTCTGTGTAATCTAGCCAGTAATTCAAGCTAATAGTTAAATTAGTTAATAGTTAATAGTTAATAGTTAAATTCTCCAAGTGAGAGCAAGGCTTAAGGCAGCACTTCAATCCTGGTTACAGGTATAAACCTGTAACCAGGTTCTGGGGCAAAATAATCTGAATTACATCCGGGTTACTTTTGCTAGAGTAGACAAGTCTACAGATCTGTATTCTAAGAACTGTGTACCAAATGCTTTCTCAATTTCTCTCTCTTACACATACACAGATTGACCCCATTCATTGGATTTCAGACTCTCCTTTAGTTCCTTAAAATAAGATCGATATTACAAAGAAAGCATTCCTGATTTCAAAATATTCTCAGCTCTGTATCTGTTTGTTTTTGAGATTTATATAAGCCTTAATAGTTTAATTTTACTAGTTTTCTTCTCTCCCCCTCCCTGGGTAAAAGAGGTGGCTGTGAACACAAAGATCATGCAGTGACCACTAAGGATGGAAAAATATTCACAGTTATTAATTTTCAGGTTGAAAAACATCTCAGAAGCCCAACTGAACATAATAATGAAAGCAGCAAGAGTTTTGCAGAGTTTCCTCTCAGTTTTTTTAATTTTTGGATGTTGTAAAAGAGTTATAGTGCAGAGAAAAACACATAGCTTTTTGTGCAACAACCCCCCCACAAACAAACCCATATGTGTTCTGTATAGGAAAAGAATTTCCTCTAATAAAAACATTCCACTTTTTTCCTGCACAATAATTACTCCACAACACTTTGGGACATTCAAATACATGGGAAACAACTATGGAAAAATTATCCTACAGGTGGGAGAAAACTACAGAAATTATTGATCAGAGATTTAATCATGGGTTTCAGGGAAAATTGCAGTTTTGAGCAATGTCTGATAAAGGCACTTTGATTTTACAACAATACATTATGTCATATTATATTTATTGTTAATCATGTTATGTGTGTGCATTCATAAAGAAAGGATTGTATTTATTAATTTTGACCTTTTTTCTGTTCATGTGTGTGTGTGTGTGTGTATGTCTGTGTCTGTATATCAGGCTTTCTTAAATCCAATACATAAATTCACAAAGTCCTGCTTAAAATGGATTTTTTTCTTCCTCATTAATCACTTTTACTCTCTTTTTGCCTAGCTATGGTATATCCTTTTGGCCACACTTGTTCAACCACATGTGTCCTGATTTTCATCTATGAAATGACAGAGGGTATGATATTTCATTTCATTAATCTTAGGTACTAAAGCTATCAATTCTACCATTCCAGTGGCTTGTAAGTATGCATGCAAACATATGTGAATTTCTTGGATTACTTTGGACACAATGGCTCAAGTATAGCATTAATCCACGATCACTTATTTGTAAATAGACAATTAATCTCCAAACCTTTCCCCTCCAGAGGCTTACAGAATTTTCCTCCAATGTTTTCTAGGATTTTCTGGTTCTGAATTTAAACCTTTTAAAAGCCAGTGTCCAGGAAAGGTCCATGACTTTTTGTGCCTTCATTCCATGTAACAACTTCTCAGTACCAATGAAACTTCCATGTAACAACTTCTCAGTAGCATCACTCACTGCAAGAAAAAATTACATTTTCTTTGCAATGAGTATTGGAAAGATACAATATCAGCATAACAGTAGCACTACCCTGAGGAAAGACATCAGCATCCTATAAAGTGAATCAGTTGTAGCTCCACATTTATTGAATGAACAAATAATGACAAAAAGAATTAGGTGGGAAGGAGATAACCATCCATACCTATCACTTTAGCTTCAGGTCTTGTTTCTAGATATATCCTTCCAGAACAAAAGTAATTACTGACAATACCTCAGTCTTTTTCCTTTAGGTCCACTTAAAGAGCCAATATGATGTAATGGTTCAAACATTGGACTGTGACTGGAGATCAGGTTCAATTCCCTGCTCAAGCACAAAAACCCACTGGGTGACCTTGGGCAAGTCACACACTCTCAACCTCAAAGGATGGCAATGGCAAACCCCCTCTGAAGAAACTTGCCAAGAAAACCCTAAGATAGTTTCACTTTAAGGCCACCATAAGTAAAAAATGACTTGGAGGCACACAACAACAACAACTTACAAAAACTATAAGAAAAACCAATGCTTCCAAAGCATCAAGAACCTCAGCGATGCAGAACTTCTCTTTGTGAAGGCCTTCCTCTCACAGACACCCACACTCAGTGGGTTCAGTCTGTCTTCCTCAGATAAAAAACTCATGGAAAGTGCCTCTACCTGGTTTCTAGGAATCCCCTACCAAGACCACAGCTCATCCCATTCAATATGTTGCTATACATTGAACCTTCCTTCTCAACCCACTTGTGGAGTTTTAAGAAGTTTCCATTGGGGTTCACAAGAGCACTTTCAACCAGTCCATAAGTATTGGACTGTATTCTGTATTCTGTATTCTGTCATGTATTCTGAACTATTCAGGTTGTAGCCTCACCCCCCCCCCCATCACTAGTCATCATTAGTAAAACATTAAAAGTTTTGTCAAAAACAAAGCTTGTCATACAAGAACAAGATAGTCAGGCAAGCGGATGGGTTTCTATTTCTCAACAGCCTCTAGAATCACAACAACCACTGGGAATAATTAAAGACTGGTTGCCCTCCAAAATGGTTTTCTAAGAAGCCATTGGCCTCTAAAAGCCCCTACGAGCTGGCGCATGGCTTTTATTCACCCTTTCCAGTGTAGCGCATCAGAACGCTGCACTGGGAGGGCATCCTGATGCCGCGTGCCATGCATAACATAAGGACGACATTGGCGTGGGGTTGGGTCAGCCGGCATGCATCTCTGCCTCCAGGCCAGCCCTTTGGGCCAGTCTGCAGAGACCCATAGATATAGCAGTTTTGAAGCCCAAAGCAAGTAGAGTCCAAAGCAAAGGAAGAACCTTTGCAAAAACATTGCTATTGCTGGACATTTTCACAGCACTGAACAGAATACTGCTGGACAAATACAGAATACAGAATACTGCTGGACAAATAAAGGTGAGAGTCCTCTAGCACCCACATTTTCAGCTGCTTTAAAAATGTCCAGGTTGTCTCCTCCTACTACTTTCTCCCCTTGTCCTCAGCTTATTTCAGTTGCTGCAAACTAAGTCCACAGTTAATTCAACGGGGGGGGGGGAAGGAAGGGGCAGAATCTCATCCTTCCTAGTGAGGCTCAGGCAAAATCAAATTGCTGTAGCCTCTCCCAACTTTTCTGTTCTTCCTCATTACAGTACTAACCTTTATCATCTTGACTACACTCTGATGTCGCTTGGCCACATGTATCCCAGTTTTCACTTAGGAAATGTTGGAGACTATGTGACCCACACTTTGATTGATCCTGTCTTAGAGAGTTACAGGCAAACTAATAGTGAGTATAGGCATGTAAAGATTTCTGACTCTTAACAGAAAACAAGGAGAAGGAATATGGGAAACCTACAAAGACAACCCTTTCCCTAACCTCTGCCATAATAATTGCTGCAATTTCAGGAATACTTTTATTTATATTCCCTCTCTCAACTCATCCACCATTTTTTTTTTTTTTTTTGCAAGCCATGTACTTTCCTCCTTTGGAGATGAAATTTGCAGCCTGTATTCTAAAAACAAAACCACATACATGATATTTCATTAGTAAATCTAAGGTACATATCCCACCCAATTCCTACTCAATCAGGCAGGTGGCTCCCATCCCAAGCCTGGACCAAATAAATATATCACAGTTGCCGCCTCAACTGACTATCCTGCATAAACCTATATATAGTAACACTGGAAACTGATGTTCAGTCAGATCACTGACCCATCTATCCCATACTCTCAATACTAACTGACAGCAACTCTCCTATATTTTTAGACATTAATGTCCCACCCCAGGCTTACTTAAGAGACACCTGGGAACATCTACATGCAAATATGAGCTCTATCACTGAGCTATGGGTCTTCCTCAAAGCTCATCAGCTTTCCCTAACCTGACACCTCCAGGTTTGTTAGATTACATTCCCATCATTTCCAGCCAGCAGTCTTTTGTTGTGCCACACATTTTTGAGAGTACTAGACTGAAGAAGGCTGATCCAAGATGAGGGTAGAGAGTGTTTTGTTGAATTGTCTGGATAAACCCTACACTGGGGCATGAACATCAGAAAACAGAAACACAAATAAAATCCTTAAAAGTCTTCCCACAAGAATGGACAAGCTACACTGAGAGAGACTGTCTTAACCATAAATTCAGGGAAGGCAATCAACAGAAACACAGAGGTGTTCTAAAGCTTAGGGACACACACCAAACCCAGTTTTTAATTGCCTATGAAAGAGTGATGGCTGAAGTATTTTCCAGCAGAAACTTGTCTGATATACTTAGTTTCATTGGAACTTGTTGGCTTTGCCTGTATGTGTTCATGTGCATTTCTGTGCTTGCCGCCTCTGATGAAATATACAAGGATTTTAATCCCAGTAAGGCTAATATTTAGTGTTCACCATAATGAGTCAGGGGGGCTTTAACTAGTCCAGTGTCATACAAAATAATGGACTGCAGACTCTCTGTTATTCTCCATTTGTTTCTCCAGCTCATTAGCTCCTCACTGTAAAAAGACAATGAATGGGCAATAGAAATAGAAAGAACTCTAGTTATGACTAGTATAAATGGGCAATAGAAATAGAAAGAACTCTAGTTATGACTAGTATTAATCCCATTCAGTTAAGAGAACTGAATGGGATTTATACTATTCTTGTGGGAATCTGGGAAGGAATCTCATTCAAGGTCAACATGAGAGTTATCCAAATTACCTCCCCAATCACTTTTCATACATATAAGAGTAAAATGATATAAAATGAAATGAGGGGACTTTTATCTGAATGCATTTTTTAAATGGTGCAAAGAAAACCATAGCCACAGGTACAACTTGTAAGAGAAGTATTAACACCAGTGTTGTAAGAGAGAATTTGTAGTATGAGCTGGAGCTTCCTAGAAGAAGGAAGAAGAAAAATAGAACAAATGTGCAGTCAGGGAAGACTGAAACCTTGACAAAGAGAATAGGATTAATTACAACACTACCTGAGTAGGACCACAGCAAAAGTACATGCCACAAGGCTCCAATCCTAAATCCACAAACTATAGGCTTGTCTCATGCACTGGCTTTTCTGGAAGTGCATCCAAGTACATGTTGGAGAATTACCATATTTTATTTCCTCTCATTTTATTGCTGTAAATTATACTGGGGGAAAGGCAGGATTGATGATTGATGATGATGATTGTGGTGATGATGATGATGATGATGGAAGCCATTCCAAACAGACCAACAAGGCAACAGAATGAAATCAACATAATAATAATAATAATAATAATAATAATAATAATAATAA
>CM034701.1:342422478-342433125 GCA_020142125.1 Phrynosoma platyrhinos
GAAGAGAAGGTTAAGAGGTGATATGATAGCCTTGTTTATATATTTGAAAAGATGTCATATTGAGGAGGGAACAAGCTTATTTTCTGCTGTTTCAGAGACTAGAACCCAGAACAGTGGGTGCAAGCTCCAGGAAAAGTCCACTAGAGAAGAAACTTTGCTCTCTCTGAATGCAATATTGTTGTCTGAAACTGAATGAAAGGTGATGCAAGAGAGAGAGAAAATAAGGCCATCTTCATAAGACTTGTACTTAAACAGAGATGCCATGACTTAAGCTGCCCATTAGAACAGCTTTAAAAGAGAATTAGACAAATGTGGGTAGAATTGGGCTATCACTGGCTACTAGCTATGGTGGATATATGTTTTTGTATAACAGTTTCTGGGGAATATGTACAAGACAGTATTGCTGCATGTGTGTCCTACCAGTGGGCTTCCCAAAAGTAACTGGTAGAGATAATTTCTGGTATGAGATAATTTCTTCTTATCTCCATTCTGTCAAATGTATGATGTGGCTCACTTTTTACCTGGAGTATAATTTTGAGGATACTTTTCTGAGTTTAACTCTATATGTGTGTGTTTTCTGTATCTGACACCATGCTTGCCCTAAAAACACTACCTTCTGTCCACTTTTGTCTCATATATTGTATTTTCTTGTTGCTGTAGTGTGCCTTCAGATTGTCTCTAAGGCAAACCCATCATGGGGTTTTCTTGGCAAGATATGTTCAGTGGAGGTTTGCCATTGCCTTCCCATCAAAGCATGTGACTTACCCAAGGTCACCCAGTGGATTTCATGGCCAACCAGGAATCAAACCCTGGTCTCCAGAGTCTGGCAACACTCAAACCACTATACCACACCTGACCCTCATATTGTATTTTACATCCACCAATATCTCAAAATAAGTTATTGGCAATTATTCTTTTTAAAAAAACATGTACAATCACTGATTGTATGAATGGTGTTTGCATCTCATTTGCCTTATAGTTTTACAGCTGAATTAGAAGATTTTCTTTATTCTGAACAGCACTAAACTCTGTGCCTGAGAGAAAAACAAAAACAAAAAACAAGACAATTGCCAGATAATTCCTCCATAGGGTTTTATTCTTGCAGTCTCAGTGGCATAGAGCATTTGGGATAACTTTAAATCAGTTTAAACTGCTTCCTTGCAGCTGTTTCCATTTCAGCATAAATGTCACTCTGTGCCACTGCTTAACACTGGAACTATGTTTGTAAAGTTCTTAATTATGTAAAGCATTGTGTGAGGGTGATCTCTTGTATCTTTTTATGTGTAATGTTTTAAATATTTTAAATGTTTTTATCTGTTGTACATTGTCCTGGGGCCATGGGAGGCTGAGAGGGGAAGGAAGGAAGGAAGGAAGGAAGGAAGGAAGGAAGGAAGGAAGGAAGGAAGGAATCCTCCTAATGTTCTGGATTACAAATACCATCTGTAGGAATATTTGTTATTTATATTAATCAAAGTGCTTAATATAATAGGATGCTCTGGTAAGATTAAAAAGTAAAACATATGTTTATACTTACATAAAATCCATCTAGGATAGGAAAGGAAATACACAAAAGAAGATTACCTATATTTTAGTATAGGACCCCCTAAAAGCTGGCTGTCATGTGTTGATGAACGCCATCTTGAGGTAGAAGCCTTGTGGATGCTCCATTCCAAAGGGTCCTTAAAAGGATTGACTAGCTCTTTCAAGAAGGAGAAGTGACTTCTGTAGGCAAGCAAGAAGCAGAGAAAAGGGTGAACACACTGACCAAGAAATGGAGAGGTGAAAACCAAAAAGGCAGACATGTACTTAAGAGCTACCTCTATTCCTAATTACTAAATGCAAGTGTTGATGTCTCTTTGCTTCCAGCACCATCCCTACAATCAAACACAAAAGAGCTACAGTGCAAAACAACTGGAGGCCACCCCACTTGCCTACACCAGCTGTAATGAACTGAAAAAAGTGGTGCGGAGTTTCAACTAGTCCAGAAGGAAAATCAGTGGAGACTGCTCAAACATTAGATCTTGGAGGCAGGATGAAGAGTAGATCCCAGCCATTTCTCCTAAGTTCTCTGGTATTTTTCCTTTCTTGGAGTATTAAGCTTTGGTGTCATTTGTCCCTGTCCTTCACCCAAAATGCTAGCCTGCTGTCTTTCAGTATGGTGCAAGATTGTCTTTCCACTGCTGAAGATGTAACTGCAATGCCTTTTCACTTTAATATGAGAAATGGAGAGGCATCATCTTATCCTCTGCCTCACCAACATGCCCTGGCATACCCTCCAAATTTCATGGATGAAAACCATGACACATGTGGCCAAGTAACATGGGAGTGTGGTCACAACTGCAAAAATTGTTAAGGAGGAAGAACACACAGGCTAGGAGGGATTGCAGCAATTTGCTTTAGCCTGAGCCTGCTTTTCTTCTGAGCCTGCTTTTGCCTGATTCTGCCTTTCTTCTTTCACCCTGCTGAGTTACTGGAGTAAACTACTATGGCACACTGAAATCAGTTTGCAGCAACTGAATAAGCTAGGAGAAAGCAGAACGTGGAAGGAGGAGAGAGAACCTGGGACATTTTCAAAGTGGGATGACAAAGGCATAATCAGTACTGTCCTTGCCAAATGCCTTGGCCCAACCCTGGAAATCATTAGAGAATAAATACTAGCACTTTTGACAGGAAGTTTTAGTTTATGCGTATGATGGGGAAATGGTAACTTCTCTCTCTACTGGGTGAAAAATAACCTGCCCCTTTCAGTTACATATTTGTGGTTCCCCATTGATTTCAGGTATCTAAAAGCAAGAGTTCCATCTTCCATCCTAAATCATCAAGATTTTTCTGGCTGGATATCCATGGCAAGAATAAACCATTAACCAGATTTGACTGATTCTTTAGAGAGGAGGAAATGAGGGAAAGATTATGATCACATCTCTGTGCACAAAAGGAAACATTAGGCCAAAGAATGAAAAGTGGAATGACATATTTCATGAATAATGCTGATAAAATATTTTACAGTATTAGCTAACTTAATTGTTCCCCCTCCCCCTTAAAGTGCAATCTGTATGACCTTAAGAGTCAGATAAGGCAGTTAGACAAAATGTCTGTGAGGAACACTGTGTATTTTCATCATTAACCCAAGTCTTCCCCCCCCCCAGCCCACCCCTATGTTTAATACATCCCCTAATCAGGCAGACATACACTCCAAAATGGAAGGTTGACTGTTGGGAGTTCACTGTGAAACCTGAAATATATTTGTTTAACTTTTCCTCAGATATTAGCTATGCAGCCTTGGGAAACCAGGCAGGAAAGGGAGCCCCTATGAAGTGACTGGCATTTGAAGAGCTGAGGGTGCATAAGTCAAGTTCTCAAGCCTCTGAGACAAAATAGGTCAGTAGTGTTGCTGGGAGACTTACGTAAGGTAGAAAGCAGCAAACCACAGAAAAGGAAGGAGAGACCGCATGCAAGAAATGCCAAGCCAGTCAAGCTTGTGACTCGACAGAAAGAACTAGTTTGTGTGGTGCACCTCTTCTTGTGATGTTTGAACTAAGCCAGACTTTAAAGTCAAATATCTTTTATTTAAAAGCACTACCAAATCATTATTGTTATTGCATTTCAGTCCCAGGGAAGGGAATTTTATTGCTTGGCTGGTTAAGGATTAATTAAAACCTTGAATCATGTGATCAGGGTGTGTGCAGGGTAACCCAGCAGACTAGATGAGAAGGGATTTGCAAACATCTGCAGTTCTATACCAGATTACCTGATAGTAAATCTAATGGGATTAAATGTGTGAGGACCAAAAACTGAGTAATTTACTTAATGTGTCCAAACAATTTTGTGTATTCAACCATGCTAATTCTGAGTTAAGGTTGCCACCTCTTTTGTTCTGAAAGGCTCTTTAACTTTAACATATATACAGCAGGAAGGTGCAACGTAGGGCCTTTACAGACTGCAGTCTTCTCCATGCTGGAAGTAACTATACCTATTGAATTGAAGATGGTTGAGAATGTTCAGTTGGTGGGAGTAGGTGGGTAAGAATTTACCAAAATTGGTACGTTTCTTCATATTGAATATTTCATATTCAATATTTACTTATTTCATTTATATGCCTCCTTTTTCCTGGAAACAGACCCAAGGTGGCTCACAGATAAAATCAGTTTAAAACTTTAAAATGAAGATTTTAAAAACATTAAGATCATTTTTTAAAAAAAGTAAAGGCTTCCCTTTTGACAAGATTGTCTAGTCATGTCTGTAGGGGGTGGTGCTCATCTCCATTACTAAGCTGAAGGAGCCAGTGTTGTCAAAAACAACTCCATGATCATGTGGCCAGAATGACTAAATGCCAAGGTGCACGGAATGCTGTTACCTTTCCACCAAAGTGGTACCTATTTACTTGCATTTGCATATTTTTGAACTGCTAGGTTGGCAGAAACTGGGACTAGTGATGGGAGCTTACTCCATCACACAGCACTTAGGTCTTGAACTGCCGACCTGCCAACATTGTGTTCGTCAGAGTCAGTGTCATAACTGCTAAACCACTGAATCTTCATTTTACTAAAACAATAATAGATGGAAAGAAAATGGTTGTGAATATTCTACATTGGCTACTTAATATGTCTGCATAGTAAGTAATGGCTGTATAATTAAGTATTTAGCTGACCACCTTAGCTGACCACCCAAACCCACGTTAAGAGAGGTCCATTCAACTTCCCATCAGATGCAAGGAGAGTAACATTTCCACCCCCTCCCACCAGTGACAAGCGTGCAATAAGGACCTGTGACAGAGGCCCTGCTTCTGATTGTCACAACCTTATATGCTGGTGGGAGGGGGAATGGAAATGTCATCTTCCTTACTCTCTGATCAGAAGCTGAACAGATTTCCTTTCCCTGATCCAGTTTTACAATAAGACTACATGCAGAGGAGCTATGGAACCATAACACTAAGTTACAAATCCATAACTGCAATAATGAATGCTAGTTCATGTTTTTTATTGATTGATTGATTGATTGATTGAAAACCTAAATATAAGAGAAACTGGAACTGACAGATTCTCCCATCCCTAGAAAGGTGTGAGATGGCCAATGCAAAAAAGGTCAGGGCTCTTGAACTTTTAATGATTGTGTAGAACAGGGGTAGGCAACCTTTCCCCTTTAAGGGCCGAGGGACTTCAGCTCCCAGAATCCCAGGACCTATTGGCCAACATGGGACTATTGGCCAACATGGCTGAGGCTTCTGGGAGCTGAAGTCCCTCGGCCCTTAAAGGGGAAAAGTTGCCTACCCCTAGTGTAGAAGATGAATGTTCATGCAAGCTACAACTGTTAAAATTCCCTCTTCTACACAATCAGTAAATGTGTGTAGGAGCCCTGTTGCACCAGGCCACCCCAGATGAGATTGAAAGAAGGAAAGCCAGGTGTGATAATGAAATACAGATCTGTTCATGGTCTGTATCTTATATCTTCCTCGTACAGAGCAAGGGTTAACATGATTATAACATTAAAAAAGAAATTTAGATTATATAATTGCTTAGTATAATAAAGCAAAAGAAGCTTAAAGTTAAAAGACCTGTTTTTGATACCTAAATTTGTTATAGGATCTATTCCTTTACTGCAAAACAATAGAAGTTTAAATTAAAGTCAGTTTATAAAATCTGTCTGTATTATAGGATCCTTATTCTAAAACAATAGATGTTTAAATTAAAAACAGGTTATAAAATCTAGATTTATTAGAAAATGAAGTCTAAATTAAAGACATCTTATGAAACCTACATTTATTATAAAATATTTATTATAAAGTTGTTCAAGACAAAATTAAAAAGAGTGTCTCTAAACCTTTAGGTCGCCCAACTCTTTTAACTGTTGCTTTATAGTAAGAAAAGTTACAATAAAAGTGCAGTGTTGAAACAGTTTCAACATAACCCTTGTTCAGGCTCTGTAAACACATTCAGTGCACGCATGCCAGGGAGCCATCTTTGTGGCAATAGCTTCCACACCAACCTACAAACACTGGCCTGAACCCTCTTTTTAGCCCCATCTAGAGTAGATCTATTGAATCAATAGGATTTACCTATGTGTTGACTCACCATTCAACCATTGATTCAATTTGTCTACTGTTTTTGTTACTAGCCAAAAGGATTTAGATCATTCATTTTAATTCCTACAGAAAGCTGCTGTGATCTGATTTGTTTGAGAAGACATTTTGATTTGAAATGAAAATCAAGATAACACCCACCCCATTACACATATGCATCCCAGACCATGGAGATTAGATATTTCCATGTTAGCAGAGCAGTGAATCCACGGTTGTAATCCAGACTTTAAAGAAACTTTTCAAAGTGGTGGGCCATATTCATAAAATGGCCCCTTGGTTAGCTCTTTTAAAGTATGAGTTGAAACATAGAGTGGATTCACCACCCCAATGACATAGGCACCACAAGCCACCACTGATCTCAACTAGCATGGCAGTGAAACATCTTTCTTAAGGGGAAAAAATCATAAGAAAAGTCTGTCTGGATCAAAGCAGAGGCCTTTCTAGTCCATCAGTGTGTTCATTTAGTGGCCTGCCTATTGTTTATGGGATGTCCGTCAGCAGGGCTTGAGTTCAACAACATCCTTTTCAACATGGCTGATAGGATGACATCCCCTTGAAGTCAACAGCTTAGCACTGAAAGCAGAGGCAGCTACTGGATCCCTTGCCATGGAGGGCAACGAATCCCTTCTCAATGTTATAGCCACCCCTCCTGTAGCTGCTTGAGCTGTGTGGAAGTAATCTCATGTGACAAACCTCTGTCAGGATAGCGCCAAGCATCAGGAGATCTCCTGTACAACTTGGAGCAGCTATAGGAGGAAAGACCATAAAAATGAAAGTGGAATCTCTACTTCCACAGGAATGGCTCCACTGGCCACCCCAATAGGATTTACACAGCAGATTTTTAGAATTTGCCATTCAGCCATCCAACAGAGGGGCCCAGGGCTGCCACTGCTCCCCACATACATTACATAGCTCTGCTGTTCGAGATGAATACCTCACACCACTTAACAGCCTTCCAATGGGGAAAGGGATAAGGTTATTTTTATTAACTCAACATCTTTATCAATGACTTGGGTGAAAGAATAGGGAGCATGCTTGTCAAATCTGCAGATGACACCAAATTAGGAGGAATAGCTAATACCCCAGAGGACAGGATGAAAATTCAAAATGACCTTAATGTTTTAGAAAGCTGGGCCAAAGCTAACAAAATGAATTTCAACACAGTGAAATGGAAGATACTGCACTTAGGATAAAAAAAATGAAATTCATAGATATAAGATGGGGGACACCTAACATAATGAGACTACATGTGAAAGGAATCTTGGAGTCCTAGTAGACCACAAGTTGAACATGAGTCAACAGTGTGATGCAGCAGTTAAAAAGGCCAATGAGATTTTAGGCTGCATCAATAGAAATATAGTATCTAGCTCAAAGGAAATAATAGTGCCACTGTATTCTGCTTTGGTCAGGCCCCACCTGGAATATTGTGTCCAGTTTTGGGCACCACAATTCAAAAAGGATGTCAAAAAACTGAAGCATGTCCAGAGGAAGGAGACTAAAATGGTGAAGGGTCTGGAAACCATTCCCTATGAGGAACGACTTAGGGAACTGGGTATGTTTCACCTGGAGAAGAGATGGTTAAGAGGTGATATAATAGCCCTGTTTAAATATTTGAAGGAATGTTATATTGAGGAGGGAGCTAGCTTGTTTTCTTCTGCTCCAGAGAATGACCTGGAACAATGGATGCAAGCTACAGGAAAAGAGATTCCACCTCAACATTAGGAGGAACTTCCTGACAGTGAGAGCTGTTCGATAGCAGAACACACTCCCTCGGAGTGTGGTCGAGTCTCCTTCTTTGGAAGCCTTTAAACAGAGGCTGGATGGGCACCTGTCGGGGATACTTTGATTTTGAGTTCCTGCATGGCAGGGGGTTGGACTGGATGGCTTTTGTGGTTTCTTCCAACTCTATGATTCTATGATCATTTGACAAGGCACTATACCACTCTGCTTGAGAATTCTAAACACTCCCTCTAAACTACAAATCCCAGGATTCCATAATATATTGCTATGGTAGTCAAAGGAATCATAGCACTATAATTGTATAGATGCAAGGCCCTTTGGAGGGCTACATGAGTCTCACTGTGCCTTACAGGCTCCTAATCCTGTATGGTAGCATTCCAAGTGCCAAACCTCTTGCAGGATAGTAAAATCTCTCCTGCAAGGAATCTCTACTGCAAGAAAATAATTGACCCATTATGTAATGTAATACCTTATTGATAATACTCAAACTTCATTTCAAAGTATTTCAGATCCTGGAATCAATTAAGATACCTGCTGGCTCTAGCATATTTTATATATATATAAATTTAGCTTCCTGGCCAATACAGTGTCATCTTCTACTGTAACACTGGTGCTCTGATACTATTCCTGAAACAATGGTACAAAATAAAATGTCCTAAATATCTCTCCTGCAAGAAATCTCTTCTTGAAAGTCTCTTTTGGAAGGTTATTTGGGGTGGGCGTGGGGGGGAAACTATTGAAAATCATTTCACATGCACATGTGTGGGCATATATCTTGAGGGGCATTCTGAAGTAACTCTGCTGTGGCAATATTATCATCAGCAGAAAAACACACTGGATCCAGTTTTGATATAAATATAAATATAGATAAACACATGCATACACATATATACCTTTTTAGGAACCTAAATCCATGAAGTCAATTAAGATTCTGAATCAGTGCCTAGAACTGCTGATGGGCTGAATGTAATCTAACAAAGTATACCCACACAAGATGGAGGGGATATTGGTCTTTAAAGAAAGCAAATCCCAGATTAAGTATGCAACATTTTCTCTCTCTTTGTGGTCAGGCTTTCACTCTTGCTGAAAAATTGGCTTAGAGCCCAAGGGGGCTCTTGGATTCAGCTTTGCTCTTGAAAGAACAGGACTGAAAGCTAGTGGTGTATGGTAGGCCTGATGCCTGTGAGCAGTGGATCTGTTCTGGGGTTTAGTCCAAACATTAAATGAGTTATCATACATTCTGAACACTATCCTGCAAACAGGTTCAGCATCCTAAATGGCTGACAACCCAGAGTAGATTCATCACCCCACTGACATGAAAGCCACCAGCAGCTCCTGCTCAATCCAATTGCTAGTCCCAATTAAAGGAAACTCACTAAATCAATTCTGCAATGCAGTTACCTAGAGTAGATACAAAGGGTCTACTCTTGCTGCTCCTAGCAATTGGATCTAGCCCTCAGGTGGCAGCCATGGGCAGCTTGTGCATCAGCTATAGCCTCTCCTGGAAAAGCATGAGCTAGTCACAGATTTAAATTTGCACATGCTACTTTATGCATAGATAAAAATGTAGATGTCATTGCTAAAATGTAAACAGAAATAAAGTACATCCCACCATATCAAGGAAGATTGACCTACTCAGTTTGCTGTCTATACCCTCCAGGCTCCTGCTCTCCCTTGTACAGTTCTCATCTTTAAAGTGGATTTGAAACGACAGCCAATCTAGTTGAGGATGCCGTCAAACAAAAGAGTGTATTCTGTAAGACATTCAAAGCTAGGACTACCCTCTGTAAAATAAACCATATGGCCATCTTATATATGGCTCTTATTGCCCCCATTGTTATTATTGTCTGCATTAACTCCCAGTTTATGCACAATTAAAATAACTGATCAATATATTTATTTATATTCATTATTTATTTATTTATTGAACTCCAGCCTCTCTCCCAAAATGGGAGTCAAGCCAGGACATAGTTGGAACATAGGCTACTTAAAGCACAGCCTTCTGATGCAGCAACCTATCCACCTGTATGATTTTTTTGTGTCCCAATACAACCAAAAGTGGTACTAATGTCAAGACCAGCCCTGCCTGATGCACATCACAGCAGTGAGATTGCTAGCTAGAGTACAGTAACATCACTCTTAAAGGAATTGCACTGGCCAGCAATATACTCCTGGTCTGCATTCAGGTGACCTTCAAAGTCCTAAATGGCTTAGGAGCTCAATACCTCAAGGAGTGCCTCTATATATATATGCTGGTCCTCCTTTGTTTCTCACAGCAGTGGGGACAATAAATTTGTAGGACACGATTGTTTTAAGCAGTTTTAAATTCTAAATTAGGGTTTAAACTAATTTTAATTATTTACTACACTGAGATTCCACACTACAGGGTCGGGTGAAAATATTTACATTTATAAATGAAATATAAATATCATTAGACAGCATGAGCTACATGAAGCCAGTGTGATGTAGTGCTGGACTAGAACTCTGGAGACCAAGGTATGATTCCCAGCTTGGCCAGGAAAGCCATTGGGTGACCTTAGGCAAGTCACATACTTCAGCCTCAGGGGAAGCCAATGGTAAACCTCTTCTGAGCAATCCGGCCAAGCAAACCCCATGATAGGTTTGCCTTAGGGTCACACTAAGTTGGAAATGACTTGCAGGCACACAACAGCAGCAGCAAAGGCAGAGTGGGGCTGCCTTATTGATGAGTAGATTTGAAGTATCATGTTGTTGTTGTTGTTGTTAACTGCCCTCAAATCAATCTTGACTCAGGGCACCCTATAGATGAGACATCTCCAAAACCCTCTGTCCTCCACTGCTCTGCTTAATTC
>CM034701.1:342433225-342450976 GCA_020142125.1 Phrynosoma platyrhinos
ATGTTCAACATTAAGCCTGCCTTTGCACTTTCTTATTTGATCTTCCTTTATAGGTGTTCCAGGTCTCTAAGGTTTTCTGCTAGTATTATGGTGTCATCTGCATATCTCAGATTGTTGATATTCCTTCCTCCTGTTTTCACTCCTCCTCCTTCTGTGTCCAAGCCTGCTTTTCTTATAATATGTTCTGCATACAAGTTGAACAGATAGGGTGAAAGGATACAGCCTTGTCTGACTTCTTTGCCAATTGGGAACCATTCTGTTTCTCTGTATTCTGTTCTGACAGTAGCCTCTTGTCCTGAGTACAGATTCCTCATTAGGACTATCAGATGTGTTGGCACTCCCATGTCCTTTAAGGGTGTTCCATAGCCTTTCATGATCTATGCCAGGGGTAGGCAACCTTTCCCCTTTAAGGGCCGAGGGACTTCAGCTCCCAGAATCCCAGGAGCTATTGGCCAACATGGGACTATTGGCCAACATAGCTGAGGCTTCTGGGAGCTGAAGTCCCTCGGCCCTTAAAGGGGAAAGGTTGCCTACTCCTGATCTATGCAGTCAAAGGCTTTGCTATAGTATCATTTGAAGTATCATGAAAAGACAGCAATTGTTAGTCATTTGATATTGTCACATTAATTTGATCCTATTGCATTTTCCTCACTTGATAAGGGGGGAGATGTCTGAGGGATTGTCTGCCTACAGTTGCCTGGTCTCCGGGCCCTTCTGGCTGAAGTTTGAGGGAACTGCTATGCATCTCCAAGTGGGGAGACAAATTTCAGGGTGAGCAATACCGGAGGAGGAAGCTTGCTTTTTGCATGTGAGGTGCCTTTAAAGCTGAAATGGGCAATTTTTATGTGCCAGGACCCTTCCAGGCTACATGGACTACTGAAACAATGGACTACCATTGTGGCCAGGAGTCCATGTCTCAAAAATTTAGAGTTTATTTAATGTTGAACATTACTGTATATGAAAATAACTTTATACACAATGATATGAAAACAACTATACTCAAGCGATATGCAAGTTTTGTTTTCTTTTTAATTGACCTAATACTTTCTCAAACTTTGGTGCTTCTGGAAAATATATACTACTTGAAACTGAAATAGATCCCAGTCTTTCAAAGGTTACTTCCCTTTATGTCAAGTCCTTTGAAATGACCGAAAATTTGAAATGACCTTGATCACTAAAATGACTGAGAATAGCTTCACAATTGCATATGATTGGGAGCCATCCCTCCAGTGAGAAAAGGAAGATTTGATGATAAATTCAAATGGCATAATTTAGGCTTCTGAAACACAGCCTTCTCCTAACCATCGACTAAAGCTTTCCAGGTTCTCACAGGCCAAAATGTAAAGCAGGTCTGTACTCTAGTGAGTAACTGATGTAATTACGCCCACTTGTTCCAGGGCACAGCTTTTACAAGCGAGAGTGGCGTGGTGGCCTCTATCCAGGAGGTGTGTCATGCTGACAAGCCATTGGACCAATCACAGAGCAGAAAGA
Source organism: Phrynosoma platyrhinos (assembly GCA_020142125.1). Taxonomy (NCBI): domain Eukaryota; kingdom Metazoa; phylum Chordata; class Lepidosauria; order Squamata; family Phrynosomatidae; genus Phrynosoma; species Phrynosoma platyrhinos. The sequence goes on from CM034701.1 coordinate 342,434,717, forward strand.
TCATCACATTTATACGCACTTGTACCATAAAGAAAGAAAACTGCTTCAGGGGACTCTCAGTGAGAGAGAGGGGGGGAATGAGAGTTGCTTGACAAATTCTGAACTTGCAACTTTGTTTAAGGGGGAGGGGGTGAATTTTCTCTTTCTTGAATCAAATGATCTGGCCCTTCCTACTGGAAATCCTGCCTGTTTCTCTTTTCTCTTCCCTTCCTGTCCTTCCAAAACTTTGAGTTCTGGGGCTCTTAACATTTAGTCATTGCTGGGAATCCCTTCCCCCAATGTTTGCCAATCACACCTAAGCCCCTTGCTCGTTTTTTTCTTCTCTTTTCTTTTCTGAGCCTTGGTATTAAGCAGCCAACAATGTCGGGTTTTAACTTTTGCAGGAAACCACACATTTGACTGATGCCTGTTGGTGTTTCAAAGCCTCAGGGCAGGGGAAATCATCCTTGTGAGAAGTCTATATTTGTTGTGTGCCTTCAAGTCATTTCCAACTTATGGCAAGCCTAAAGTGAACCTATCATGGGGTTTCACAGCAAGATTTGATCACAGGGAATTTACCATTGCTTTCTTCTAAGACTGAGATAATGTGGCTTGCCCAGCATCATCCAGTATTTTCCATCACCAAGCAGGAATTTGAACCCTGGTCTCTCAGAGTCCTTTTACAACACTCAAACCACTACACTCCCATGGGGAGGGGGAAATTCATATTTTAAATAGATTACAATTTTTAACAATACCAATTTTTCAAAACCAGAAATGCACTTCTGACCATACCCTTTCCTTTTGTTTTTATAGCTTCGTATCTCTGACTATCTTCCCCCAAGAGAGTCATAACGGCTGTCCCAATGAACCCACTGGAATTTGCCACCCCACCTTAGAGTCTAAGGACTTATAACAAATGATATATCCATTCTGGATCAGGATTTCAGTATCAAAAGAGCCTTATCCTCACTTTGTGGCCCACCAAGTAAATATTTACCTATACCATCCACCAGTTGTTCATGTCAGTATATCATCTCTTCTGGCTGGCTGTGTTTCAGAGTGGAATGGGAAATGGGTTGAGCTTTAACAGAGGGCAAATGGTCAGATTCGGGAGATGCTGAGCCATCCAAAAAGAAACAGGATAAAGTTTTACTTCACTTGTAGGAAGGAGGGGGAAGGTGGCAAAGTGGGCAACCAGTAGTAGTAGTAGTAGTAGTGATTTATAGCACACCTTTTTCTCAATATTGAGGCTCAAGCTGGTTTATAGAAGATTTAAACTGGAACAGATTTTAAAATATACAAAAACATCAATGAAGTTATATAAACATTATTTTTAAAACCAATTCAACAATCCATAGAATTAAACCCATATAAAAATCATTGACAGGCAAAATAAAAACCCCAATAAAATATTGAAGTCAGTTTTTGAAAGCTTGCTGGGATAGGAATGTTTTCACTTACTGGCAGAAGGATAGCAAAGAAGGAGTTATGCTAGCCTCCATAAAGGGAGAGTTTCAAAATCTGGGAACAGTCACCAGGAAGACCTTTTTGCTTTTACCCACCAAAAATACCTAAGAAAGGTAGTAGGGCGGAACAAAGAGCCTCCCCTAAAGGCCTTAGAGGTTTGGCCAGCTCATATAGGCTCTATGATGGCTAGTAGTCCTTAACAACTTTAGCGTCACCTTTTTGTAGGTCCATGGCCACCATATTCTTGCCCCAGTCCCACATCTCCCCATATTCCTTCCTACTGCAATGCTTGGAGGAATGAAAGCAGGTTAAGACCATTGTTGTTTACATTCTGATCTAAACATAATAGCTAGCTTGCTAGTAAACTGCCTGCGGTCTTGCAGTGTGCCAAAATGGAGCTTCCTCTAAGTTCAGATTCAGAAAAAAAAGGAAAGCAAAGCAAAGGTAAATCGTATTAACTTGGAATTTTATTGAGATCAGAAGGGCCCTGTTTTGGCTGAGAAGCCTGAGGTTCAGCTTGCACCAAAGGCATTGTACAATGTTTTCAATTAATCTCATCTATCGTTTATGCTAGTTGCTTATACCCTGCCACTCATTTATCAAAGTGGAAGGAAGGATGGGAGATGTCAGTCTTAAAATGGAATCTCCTGCTCAGGTGGGAGAATTTGTAAGTTTCTGTGTAGCAGAAATAGTTACAATTTTGAGTGAGTGTCCAGGAAAGCCGCCAAGAGGGCTGATAGCAGCTTCTTGTGAGGGTGGACAGCAAACAAAAGTCTTTTGCTAATGCAAAGCCAGTCCAGTCCAGAGGTTCAGCCAGAGAATGGTCAAGCAGTCCAAAGGTCTAAGATTCCAGAGAAGCAGAGTGGCAAGGCAGTCCAAATGTCAAGGGTTCCAGAAGTTCAAGATAAGTCCACAGTCCAAGAGTCAAGGTTTCAGGCCAAGGAACAAGGAGAGCCAGAGGCTTTTGCTGGGAAGCTCAGATCATCTCTGGCACTGAGGCAGACCTTCTGCACCTGCTTAAGTTACCAAGCTGCAGGAGCTCCGCTGAGGCTGATTGCTCCAGTGTTTTTCATAATGTCTCCTCAAACGTCAAAGGCTCGCCCTTTCTACTTGATGCTGACTGAAGGTAGGCACAGTCCCTTGATCCTCCTCCATGTCTGAAGGTTCTGCTGCTGGGAGGCTTGGCTGCGGAGCCTCCTGGGAGATCACGGGCTCTGCTGGAGCTGGCAAAGCAGAGCTGGGGCCAGGCTGAGGCTCCACAGCTGCAGGCTCAGGTCCCATAGGAGGTTCTGGCTCATCCTCTGAGTCCTCCTCCAGGCAGGGCATGACAGTGTGTGAGTGTTACAGCAACATGGAAAAAACAGAGCATATTCTGCTCTAATAGATTTCTTAGAAATAATGGGGCTGTGAAGTATGATCTTATATATGGCTATTCCCTACTAACCTTAATTGAATTCAAGTGGACTTAGTCCCAGGTAGCTGAATATAGAATTACAGTCTTCATAAATAAGTGAGCACCAAGATGTATTGCTCCAGTCCCAGACCATGATAGTTTGCTGCTTGAATCAAAGCAGAAAACACCTAATCCATTCATATTCCTAATACACAAGTGAACTAGACTGGGAACTGAGTTCTACTTCAGTACTGGCAATGGGACAGCCTCCTCCACTCTACAAGAGAGTAGAAAGCTAACTTTGGAGGGAAGCAGATGGACAGCCCTGGGCCATCCCCGAAAGTGGAGGATCAAGGCCGAGGCTGCCTTGATCCTCCCTTTCACTGCCTGCAGCTCTTCGGTGTCTCTTCCAGCTCAGCATGTCTGGATGCTGAACCGGAAGGACATCATCGGAGCACCGGTCATGTGGATGAGCTGTCACTCCGATGACATCCTCAAGGAAGGGATGGGGCGCCCAGCGTCCGGCTGCCCCTCCCCTTCCTGGGACTGAGGATGGTGTTTCTCGCTGTCTGCATCCCCCCTTAGAGGACACAGGACACACACAGCTCTCTCTTTCAACAGAAAGTGATGGTTGTGAAGCTGCTGTTATCACCTGCTCCCTAATAATAATAATATTTTTTATTTATATATCACCCAGTGGAGAACCAGTCTAGGCGGTGTACAACATTCCTGATAGGAACTAAGAAACCCTAACCCTAGCATTGTCTCAGAAAAGAGGTCTCATAATATTGTTTGCAAGTCCACCGAGAGTTTCCAAGAAAGATAAAAACAGTTGTGGCAATGGATACAAATATAGTCCCAGACCATGGCACATTAGAAAAATATGATTGTTGGTCTTCTACATCAAATAGCTTGAGAAGCATTGGGCTGAAGAATGATCCTGCTGATCTATTCCAACTAGGGATGTCATTCTTTGCTAATTTCATTCTTGAAGAAAGCAATGAGTCATTCTAGCAATTTTCTTCCTGCTGCAAGAAAATCTTTGAAAACTATGCCTTTTGGGGGGACAGTGTTGGGGGGTTTTGGGGTTTTTTAGGACTATTCACAGCTCAGGACTTATTCTGTGCAAAATTCGTATGTGATATTTTTACACAGAAAATAGCATTTACTAAACATGAAACAAAATTTTCTGTGCAGAAAGCAATATATCTGTACAGAAAATGCTGTTTTCTGCACACACAAAAAACCCACATGTGAACTTTGCACCAAATAAGTCTCAGATTGGGAAGATTCTCATCAGTCCAGGATTCTCCTCATAAGTGCTTCCCAACATGTTTTTGGACCATTTTTCAAATATTTCTGAATACCCTTTCCTGCCCTCATTCTAGCATTTTCTAAAACCTCTTAATGGATTAATGAATATATCTGTGAAACAAAAACCTCAGGGCCATTTTAGGTTACCATGGTTCATGTGAGACTTTTAGATTTCATGAACACACACACAAGGGCATTCCTTTTAAAGCAAAAAATATCTATTCAGCAGAAAGAAAGCTGCTGACAGGTACCTGCAAGACTCAAGAGTTTCCACTGCACCTGAGTGAGATATATAGATCTGGTATTCTGAAGGAGGCAAAGGATTTCACATGCAGGCAAATACCCACATTTGCACCATGCAATATCAGCACTTTGCAATACAGGGAGTGGAAAACAACATATTTCTGCAAGCCTCTGTCTTCATTTGCAGGTGGCCAGAGTGTTTTCCCATTTTTATTTTTAGTTTTTGCTCAGTCAAAAACATGGCTGTGAAAAAAAAGAGAAAAAAGATTTTAAAAGGTGTTCTAACCTTCACTCACCTTCTTTAATATCCCATTTGCAGATGTGAAAGAACAACCAGAAGATAAGTAAAATAAGATGAGGAGTTCTAGATCCAAAGTTCAGAAATTTGCTTTTTTAAAATAAATTTACTATTTTAAATATAATTGCCATTATACAGTGGACCCTTCCCATCCACTGGGGGCCCTGCAGATAGCATAAAATAAGAAAAGTCAATAGTGGCAATGTGTAAACATGCACGTCAACACATCTGTGTGCATGCACTGCCATTGAATAATGGGATGTAATTATTTGCAGGCAGTCATAGCTTGCAATCCACCAATACGAAGGGTCCACTGTAGTTCCAATGCTCCCAAATTCCATCATTCATATATTTTTTAAATTAATTTTTTTATTTCTGCTTCTCCAGAAATCAATATAGCAATTAATTTTTACTGACTTAAAAAAATCTGAATGCTAAAAGTCATTGGCCTAAAGTCAACACAATTCTGGGCTACATCATCTGAGCATAGCTGAAATATAGACTCTTCTGTCCACCTCGACATCCACAAGATAACACAAGGCAACAGCACTCAAAGCATGTGATATTCCTCCCTGACCATTCAGTAAAGTTATACTTGCACAATAATAAATGTAACAAATAATTTCAGTTGCATTGGAGGGGGAGTAAACTTATGTTTTGCTATGTTACAATCCTAGTGTAGTAATTCCTATGAGTTCTGCAGATTTCCCAAATCTAATTTATGGTTGGCCTAAACTGCATCTGGAAGTGAAGGGCTACAGCTCTACAACAGGAGTGGGAATCATGTGGCCCTCTAGATGTTGTTAGATTGTGACTTCCATCAGCCCCAGCTGCATAGCCAATGGTGAGGCATTCTGGAAGTCATAGTCCAACACCATTGAAGGGGCTCACATGATTCCTTCCATTGCACTAAAGTCAACAGAAAACACACAAAGGCTGTGTGTGGTGGTTCAGAGCTACCATGATACGTTTTCAGTTGTCTATTACTGCTAGGCCATTGAAGCCTTCCCTACTCCCGTGTTCTCTAGATATAACCTAATATATCTAGACTCCCATAATCCTTACCATGTTGGCTGAAGATGATGGGCACTGTAGTTGTAGAAAACTGGAAGCCATCAGATTGGGGAAGTATGAGATACTGTTATTCCAAGTGATTTCTGAAAAGCTGTTTTTTAGACTCAAAGTAATGAGATAGCAGAAGTTTTCAAAGAGATATGCATGTTAATCTGTCAGAGCACAAAAAGGGAAATAGCAAATGAGAAAGGGGAGATATCCAGAAAAGTTTATGCTAAAATAAATAATGCAATAATGAAGTTAGTCTTAAAGATGCTGCTAGATTTCTTCTTTTCCCCAATTTTCATTTTTAAGATAACTAAAGAAGAGACTTGTGAATGTAAATACTACATGCCACATATCAAGGTTTTAGAAGATCATTTTAAATGCAACCAATTTTATTCTCTTATGGGTCTCATAGCCAGCTGATGATGTGATGTCTGGCTGTATGTGTGAGAAATGAAAAGAGAGAATGTTTTATTTCCTTCAGACTGAAACAATTGCAGCTAAACCATTGCCAACCAAAGCTATAATCTCTCTCGCTCTGTGTGTGTGTATGTGTGTGTGTGTTCCAGCACTAAGCCCAGAGGTGAGAGCTCTGAGTTCAAATGTCAGGCTCTGTAGTCAACCTCTCCTTGCATTTCAGGGTTTTCTCTCCACCGCAAAGCTTTTCATGAACATCTGGAATGGATAGTTACATTTGGCTGGCTATACACTTTCAAGATAGGCATTAAGGCTGACTCTTAAAACCCAGTGTTTGAACTGTAAGGAATAGAATAAACTAAGTGTGGGCTTCAATCAAATCTATGAGCCCCACCTTTACTTCCTACCTACCTCCATTTAAGGAAAATCATGAGCCACTAGAACTTGGAAGAAACAAGTTACAACTGTAACAAGCTACATTTTGGTCACAAGAGCCATCACAGTTACATTTTATAAGCAATGTAACAAAAGCATTTTTCCTGATGTAATAAATATCTATTTTAGTTGTTTTTAAAAGTTACTTTTAAGGGCATTTTAGTACACATTTTGACATTGTTTAAAAGTCATCTCTTCTCACTCCTATGGGGTTCCCCTCCCCCTTGAAAAGGTTGCAGAAAATGTACAAGCTCTGCAGCAAGCAATGCAACAAGTTGACTTGCTTCATCATTATAACAATAAACAGGAATGATTTATTTTTAAACGCTGCAATGATTAGTGGAATAAATTACTTTTGAAGTAACTTCTGAATGTTAGTTTTGGAAAAAAAACTTTCTTATGTAACCTTTGAAATAACTTTCAAACGTTCCTTTTTGGAGTAACTTTCTATGTTCAGATTCTTCTCACTAGCACCCTAAAAGTTGTCACTAAGAGAGCCATTATGAAAAGTAGGGTGGGGTTCCTCCCTTCCATAAATCAAGCTGTGATAGAACCAAACTATGGATATGAAAAGAACTATGGCAGGGTAGTGGAGGAAGGCAAATGGGAAAATAGTACATAGGACAATGAGAGTCAATTGCAAAGGGACAAGACCACACTTTGGCCAGAATTCCACTGCTGGTTCTCAGAAATTGGTATCTTTTGGTGTTCAACAGTATAGGGATGCTATGGAACCTATTTAAAAGGTACATTTTAAAGTCTAGACTCTTCCAGGAGTAGAGAATCACTCTCTCTTACTGGCTAAAAAAATGTCAGTCTGAAGATTCTGGAGATGTCACAAAACATCCTTGGGAACCAATGTCAATCCAGGGCCATACTTTGCCCACATTGCCTTATATCAGGGGTAGGCAACCTTTCCCCTTTAAGGGCTGAGGGACTTCAACTCTCAGAAGCCTCAGCCATGTTGGCCAATAGACCCATGTTGGCCAATAGCTCCTGGGATTCTGGGAGCTGAAGTCCCTCGGCCCTTAAAGGGGAAAGGTTGCCTACCCCTGCCTTATATCAAGCATCTGCCATTTATGTTATCCATTTGTTCATGACAAAAGTTGAGGTTCTTTATCCTGAGAGATTATGCTATAAAGGACATTTCTGCACAGCTGAGAATAAGATCACCCAAGATTCACACTGTGAGTTAGTAGGTCAATGATCTTCATGATTATTGTCTGGATCATTTTGGGAAAGACCCCTGTTGAGATGCTATCTGCCAATGTAAACCAGAGGTGGGCAATGAGTCCCCTTGGGCTGAAGGGTCAAGGCCTTCTGATTACCCTTTGACCTTCCCCTTTAGGGTCTCATGCAGCCCCAAGGTCATTTTTCCACCCAGACCTCCCCATTGTGCCTTCTGAAATCCTGCAGGAGTGACAATTCACCTTCTAGCCAGGTCTCTATCCTCCACCTCCATTAATATTTAACATATAAAAACACCATTTTCCAAATCTAGAATTAGACTTTCAATCTCACTGTTTCCAATTTGGGGCAGTCTGTCTGGCTCTCAGAGGCTCCTCAGGGCAGAAAATTGGTCTTCAGATCCACCAATAGTGTCCATCTCTGATGCAGACAGTACAGTGGCAGGTGGCAGCTTGCAATATTTCTGTGCAAGAAGAACGTTGCAATGCTCTCACAGTATATTATGATACAAAGGAACTTGACTTTTGAAACATAGTGAAGAAGATACATCTGCACTTGATAGTGTGGCCTCCTCTTGTGGATTGATTTCAGTAGAGTTAGATCACCTTCAAGAAGCTGAAGCAGCCCTGAGCCAATCCTGGCTCTGGAGGAGGACAGGAATCAGCAGTGAGTTTCAGCAGTTTCACTGAAGTTTGCCAAAGGCCGGGCTTGGACATGTTTTCACGCTTCTTGTTGCAGATTTATTGTCTGGTTCTAATGTCCATGAGGGATGAAGAAAACAATGTAACAAATAAATAAATAAATACAGGATGAGAGGGGAAACGATCAGCTTGAATTTATTTTTGCTTGGCTTCATTAATGAATCATAGAGGAAGTCATTAACTGACCAAGCTTGTTCCTCTGTTCCTGCTTCTTTGGTTTGCCTGAGCACTTTCACGTGGTTCCCCCCAACCAAGGTACTGCTTTGGCCTTCATGGAGGAGGAGCAAAGAAGATCTCACTAAAAGAGCAGCCCTGCCACCTACTGGCTGGCCATGACTGTCATCTTTAATTAGTAACTTCCTCTTGGGACACTGAAAAGGTCACTGTTTTCTGCCTTTCACTCCTTTGGATCACCTTTGTGTGAAATCTCCAGTGCTCTGGGCCAAAGAATACAAAGGGGCTGCCAGGAGCTCCTGTTATCACTAACTGCTTCTTATTTCTTTGACGTGGATCTGTCCTGGAGTACTTCATAAATATTTGTGAAGGACAGGAAGAATTTCCCCAGAGATTGGACAGGCTATTGTACAGATCTGATACTACAAGGATGATGTGGATTTAGTAAGGATAAGAATAATACTGGATTTTCTTGCATCAATAAGAGGCTGATGCCCTTTCACAGTGTCTAGCAGAAGGATGCCCCTCAGATCAGTGGCAAGATCAGAAAGGGAGGTTGTCTTTTCTCCTCCAGAAATTGTATTGGGAGAGGAAGAAAGAGATATAAGGCAGATGAAGGTACAGATCTAATTGTAGAAGGTACTTATTTTATTCATGTGCTAAGTATATATTCCATTTATAGACTACAGTGTGTGTTTTTTAATCTTCAAAGCAATTAACAATAAAACAGTGAGTAGAAGGTACACCCCAGGTCATAAATGTGAATTACACTAAAGGCAAGTAGCCAAACAAAATCTCTTGTTTATCCAGCCTCTCCAAGATCACAACTTTAACAAAGTGCTAAGCAGATGACAACACAATTTAAAAAAAATCAAAGCACACACCTGGAAGTCAACATGGCTAAGCTTCTTTGTAATATATGCTTCCCACATGACCTCCCAAAGGTATTATGGTTCAGCATCTTGGTCACACTATCCTTTTCTGCTGGTCTCCCAACTAGGCAACTGACAGGGCCCAATCACCATGGCTTCAACAGGATAATGGCAACACATGCCTATGTTTGCACAGAACTTCCAAAGACTCTAAAAGTACTTTTTGCTGGATCCCCACAACTGGAAAAATGACGTGATCACAGTTTTGTTCCATTTTTAGTTCCACACTACCATCACTTTCTGTTCTCCAGACACACACACACCATTCTCAACTCTCTTCCCAACATTATAGTCTCTCTTTGTGGTCTTACATTCATACCTATTAATGGTGTGTTCTGCACAGAATGTTACTGTCATATTAATTGATACCATCTATACACCATGCCTCTCCAAAACAGCCCTGCATTTCCAGGCTCGCCGAGTCTTTGTGTACACAAACAAGTTCACATATGTGGGTGAGCGGAGAAAAAGGGTAATAATCTGTACACAGTTTTAATCCTTTGAAAGAAAGAGGATTACAAGTACAGGTGATAGATAAAATATGTGTGGTATTGAAAGACGTGACCGGAAATTTGAAAGCTGGTCTTCTTTGCCCCAGCTTTGAAGAACTTTGTGCTGAAGAACTGGGCTGGCATAATAATAGCCGTCCACTTTCAGATGTACCTTTTGCCAAGACTACCAGAAAGCACGTGAATATGGGAGTTTATCACATGAGGTTACTAAGAGGAATTTAAACAGGATAAACACATATTTAAGCAGTACTTACCACACAATGTCATGTCCATTCCACTGCTGTCTTGTATTCCATTTGTTACTGTAGTAATCTTTTCATTCAAGGGCAAACCCCATCAATAGGCTTTCAATCTCACTGCTATTCCCTTACTGCTCTCTCCTGCTGCAGTTCTGCATCTCAAGCTGTCATATGGAGTGAATGGGCATGATTCTACTCTTCTCCCCCTTCCCCTTGTAGCAATTTCAGTCACCAACAGCTTCCCAACGCTGGCTGCTGTGTGCACATTCACAGAGCAGCCAGCTTCTGGAGGTGGTCAGCAGCAACGATCACTTGGATGGGGATGCTGTGTACACACAGCAGTCCCAAGTTTTTTTGGGGGGGTGGAGTGATCACAGCTTCCAACCACCTCCCAAAGCTGGCTGCTATGTACCCATTCACATAGCAGCCAGCTTCAGGAAGCCATTGGCAGCCATGACTGTTCATTCCCACCCTTTCTCACAGAACATGGTGTTTGGCAGTGTGGAAAACAGATTATGTGACTATAAATGACCAAAACACTGTTGTGGGGAAAAGCGTGATAAGAACTGATGCCAAACTGGCATGCTTCCACTCTTAAACTAGCACAATGGTGGAAGGACAGCAGGCTGGTGTGATAAAGGCCATGGAGGAAATGAAATAATGAATTCCACATCCTCCACTTTCTGGTTCCCACCATGTTTAGCTAAATCATGCTCAGGGTCTTTGGCCTTATTGTTAAAGAGAGTGAGATGGCTGCCTCCACCAGCAGATTTTGGCAATGTAGAGAAGGCACTGATTTTTATTCTTTATTCTATTTCCACCTTTTCACTCAGAATGTTACCCCTGGCAGCATACACCAGGGTACACTAGAATACAGCTAAAATCAATCAGAATACAGTTGTCCCCGCTTTTTCATGAGGGATCCGTTCCTCCCCACCCCACCCCCAAAAAAGGAAAAACGCAAATATTCAAGCCCCGTGGGGGTGAGCAAGTGCGCATCGTGGGTGTGCGCCCCATTTTGTGCCCCTCCATTTGTCCCTCATGGACAATCAAGGGTCGTGGACTTCAAGTCTGCAAAAACAGAGGGATAGCTGTAATTTTTTAAAAAATAAAAAATCCTATAAACTATTAAAGTAGCACTAGGTTAAATACCATTTAACACCTTTTTGAAACATAACAGATAGTTTAAAAAGTTCAACATCCTCCCCCAGTAATTTCTGGGGGGCCCACCCACAATATAGCAGTGTGATTCTGCTATCAGAAAATTGTAGAGCTGTAAAAGTGACCATCTTCTTTGCTATCTTTTTCATCAGGAAATGGAGACCTTTTATTCCAGCAGCTTGGGGGGAACTGCTTGTCTTACAAGAAAAGGTCTTTTTAGTGTACTTTTCCTAATTGTTCTAAATCAGTATTTTAAATAATTTTAATTCTATTGGTATGTTAAAAATTATTTTAATCACAACATTATATAAGTTTTTAACCATATATTTTTTATTCGTATTTTTTTTATTTTGTAAGCTGCCTTTATTTTGTAAACTATCTTGGGGGGTTTGGGGAAAGACAAGATATAAATAAAAGGATGGATGGATGGGTGGATGGGTGGATGGGTGGATGGATGGATGGATGGATAGATGGATAGTAATGATTTTCTTGTTCAATCCCCTGCTAGTACAGAAATCTGCACGATTGCTTCCTTCTGACATGACAGGGGAATTGAAGGATTCTGTTGTATCACACTAGCACAGCTCATGCCTCTAGTCTTAAAATGTGATGGGATTCTCCAGACCTCGTATTTCAAACTGTAGCAAAGATAGGCACATCTTGATGGTTCATCTGAGCCTAGCTGAAATTCAAATCCCATTCAGAAAACCCTGGTCCAAATTAGAATCATAGAGTTTTCGGAATGCCTTATTTCCACTTTATTATCGCTTTTTGGCCCACGTGTGATAACGTTGGCAGAGACCTCAAAAACCATCCAGTTCAACCCCCTGGCTTGCAGAAAGACACAATCAGACACAAACATTCCTACTCCCAAGTAATCCCAGGCCCTTGGAATCTGAATGCTGGGCCGAACAGGTTGGGCCATCCACTCAGTCATCACAGCCTTCTAATTATCCTTGTCTTCCCCTTTCTTTCCTCTTCATAGGCCTTGTCTACACTGGCCAAGATACTCCAGGGGCAGCTCAGCATATCTTGGTCCTACTGCTACCATGACCTGCCTTTGTTACCTCATTCTCCATTTCTGCACCATGGTGGATGTCTGCATAGGTGTCCTGCTGGGCTGCTCAGCTCATCTACTGCTGCCACAAGTCACTCGCTTCTGCAGTGAGAATGAGGTACCTAGCAGCAGTCACATGCTGAGTGTCTCATTCTGACCTTGGAAAACCCAGCAGGATACCTGTAAAGACATCCGCCACAGCAGAGAAATGGAGGGCTCTGGATCTTCCTAAAAGTTTTTTTTAACTCCATGCTAATATTTTTATACCCCTGTTCAGGTGTGGAACATGCCAGACAGCCCACACCAGAATTGGGAGTTGGGTTGTCCTTTGTCCAAACAGGACAACATCAGAATGGTTGGGAAATGAGCCTTTTGGCCTATGGGGACAAGGCCTTTGCAAGAGCAAGAGCAGCAACACCAAGATGAGAATGGTAATAGGGATATTCCCTTTACTACTGGGGTGGCCAAAGTGCAGACCACAAGGCTGCTTTTGTGATTCCCCATCCCCATCCAGCATCCCCAGACCACTTTTTTCCTCCACAAAAGGAGTACAGAAGAGCTTTTCCTGGAACCCTCTGGAGATGGCAAGTCATCTTTTAAACATGTTTCAGGCCTCTGCCCCATCCCCCTCCATACTGTTAACATTAAAAGAAAGTTTATCAAAACCAGAAAGGGACTGCCAATTATTTCTGGGGTTGGGTTGGGTTGGGGGGTTAGCAGTTCCTCTGACCCCCCCCTGGACCAGAGGATCTTGGGTCAGACCCCCCCACCCCACCACCGCTGCCATCCACCATTGCTCTGTTACAACTCCCAGATGATATTTTATATGTGATGGATTGAGGAGGGGGGGGAAGAGAGGTGAGGGGGACTTTGTTCATTCTCATCTCCTCACTATTTGCCCTTCTGGGAAGAGAAGGTAAGAAACAGAGTGCATGTCAGTGCTGTGGGTTATTCAAGTAGTCTCAGTGATTCTTTGGCCTCTTCTAGATCGGTCTAAGGCGTGCATATCCTCCAACATTTCATAAATGAAAACTCGGACATATGTGGCCAAGCAACATCAGAGCGTGGTCAAGATGGCAAAATTTATTAATGAGGAAGAACATGCAAGCTAGGATTAGACTGCAGCTGCTTGCTTTAGCCTGTATCTACAGGGAAGAAGGGTGTCTTTCCACCCCTTTTTCTCCTCTCTACCTGCTGTGTTAATTCAGTGCAAACTCAGTTTGCAGCAACAGAAGTAAAGTGAGGATAATGGAGGGAAGTGAGAGGAGGACAGAGAAACTGGGACATTTTTAAAAGGATCTGCAAAAGCAGGAAGGCTAAATTGGACAGTCAAAAGATATGGAATAATGACTTCTTGTGATATAGCTCTTTGGGTTTTACTAGGTTTTGTTGATTGTTGTTGCCATGGTGTCCACTCATTCCATTCTTTTTAGGAGTTGCTTGTAGTTATTTCTTGTTTCTGCACTGGGGTTGTTCCAAAGTGTGTGGTGGTTTGTTTGTTTTTTTCCAAAAGAGGGTAGATTTTGCTCAGATGGATTGAAAGGTATTTTTTCTCTTTTAAAAAGCCTTATAATGCTATAGTGCAAAAATACCAAAGTTACATTCCACTGATCCACTGATGCACTACAACTATAGTGCACTATAAAAAATATTTGACAAGAGAGAAAGAAAAAGTGAGACTTTTTTGTTCAGCTGTGTCTCAGCATTAAAAAGAAACCCATGCAAGAATAAAATGTTGCACTTAGTTCTTGGAATTGCCAGAAAATATCTCAGAACAAGAAAACTATTGTTTTGATTTAAAAGTTTAAAAAAGAGTTACAACAACAAATACTGCACTCCCTGCCACATTTGTCCTATCTGGAGGAATTTGGGGGCAGGAGATATTACTCGTTTTGAAGATTGCTAATTTGGAAAACATACATTCACTGATTACTTTGACCAGTCTTAAAGTTGGTCAAACTTTAAGTTGATTGGTTATTGTTCAGACTTAATTTTGTTTGCCTGTATTCAGTCTTGTATTCAGTCAGGCACTTTGCATTTATTTCCCAGCCATCTGCCTTTACTTTTAAGTAAAGGTCATCCTCACTCCATTGACATGTGGAGCACAGATTGCCCTCCCAGCCTTGATGTGTACATGATTGTCGCGGACCTTCCTCAGAAAAGTTGGACCATTCTTCCTAAAAATCTCAATTACAGTGTGAAATGGGCCATTGGAAGAAGAATGTGGGGGAGTAGGAACACCCATAAAATATGATCTCAATCGCAGCAACAATTTATGAGACAAAGGCCTCATTCCCACCATGATTTAAAGTAAATTGCTGATTCGGTTATATGATTGTAGTTCCCACTTGAAACCATTACCGATCCTATTGAGCTTGGTTTCAATCGCGATGAAGTAAGGCAAATGCAAAAAACCCGCTGTTTCCTGAAACTAGTTTTTTTGTGGTTCTTTTGAAAAGAATTGATTCTGAAGCGTGTTCAACAAGTGGGAATGACAGATCTGAATTGCATCATTCTGGAGGGGAGAGAATAATGGCAGAGGGGTGTTTACCATCCCTCCTCAGTTTTTGGGAAATCAGCCATTTTTCTTCCCTCTCAGCACTGCCTTTGTCCTGGTGGTGTGACCTATAGGCACATTATATATATGTGATCCATTGTATTTGCAACTACTTGCAATTACGGGTGGACTGCAGCTCAGCAAGACAAGTAGTTGCAAAACCAATGGATTGCATAGCCTGTCAATTATATATAATTTCCCCTTTGAGCAGCCTGGCTTGAGAATTGTGTGTGTGTATACACACACACACACACACACACACACAGTTCTCAAGCCAGGCTGCTCAAAGGGGAAATTATGTGCTTGAGCAGCCTGGGTTGCTGAGGGACAGAGGAAGGCAGTTGCTAAAGTCACCCTGCTCAACATTTGAAACAGCCCCATCCTCACCATGTTGCCGTTTGCATCACCGATAACATGCAGATGATTGACATGCATTTTGAAGTGGCGCAAATTAGTGGGAACAACAATCATGCCAAAAAAGAAGGAATTACAAGGAATAATGAAAAGATCCACTTTCATAGTGGGAACGACGGACCTTTTGGAATCTATTCAATGACACGGACCAAAGGCGAATCACCAACTGCTTTAAATGTAAGTGGAAGCAAGCCCCAAATAAGGTTTGTTCTTGGGAGGTTTTAAGTAATGAAGTTATGGACATGCATCAAGAGGAAAAGTCAGTCTTGTCTGATGAATGCCTGCTAGAGAGGAACAGGTTGAAATCCTTTATCCAAAACTTACATATCCTCCAGTTGTCTTGATTTGTCAGAAACAGTCCTGATTAATCATCTTTCTTCCTGTTTTTCAGCTGTTTTTAAAATGTCCCAGTTTGTCTCTCCTTCTCCTACTTTCCCTCTTGCTTCCACTGATGCAAACTGAGTTCAAAATACAGAAGTAGTTCTCATTCAATTCAGCAAGAGAGAGGGAGCAGAAGAGGGGGTGGAATGTTGCCCTTCCCTGCAGACTCTGGTAAAAACAAAAATAAAATTAATAAAAAGAGGAGGAACTGTTCCAAGACATCCAGAGACTGGAAAAACTCCAGAACAGGAAAGCACATCTACTCTGCTCACTGAGGGCCTCGGCAGACGGCTTATTGAGCCATCTCTGAGGCCAGGAAGAGAAGGAGCAGCCGCA
>CM034701.1:342479894-342505747 GCA_020142125.1 Phrynosoma platyrhinos
ATCCTCTTGCCTGGTTTCTCCCCACCGCCTGGCACCTCGCAGCTCCCTCCTCATCCTCATCCTCCACCTCCTGCTTATACCTGGCGTATAAGACGACCGCTGACTTTAACCCCAGATTTTCCTGGGTTAAAAGTTATATGCCAGAAAATATGGTATTAAGAAATACACATTTATTACATAGTTATATGAATTTATGAGCTTTTTAAATGACCATTAATATAAAAGTGGGATGGACAGGATTTATAGATGAACATGATTATTTATTTATTTATTTATTTATATAGTACCATCAATTTATATAGTGCTTTACAGGTACAACAACCAAAAACAATGGGTCCTGTAGGTGTACAATCTACAGTGTGTGTTTCCACATATACACAGACATAAAGAAAGAATAATAAAATAAGATTACACCATAATTAACAAATTATATAAGTATAATACAAAAATGCAAAATAATATAAAACAAACTAACCAATACATGTAATCAAATATACAGAATTATATAACAACATTTTTTCAAAGTTCCAAACGCTTTAGAAAATATTTTTAATTCAGTTTTAGAAATAGCAAGGGAAGAAGCAGTCCACAAATGTACAGGAGGTGATTCCAAGAGTATGGAGCACAAAGGATGAAAAACAGCCAAGAAAAAGGAAACCCTAAGTTGGGTAAGAACCCTAGAATTCCTAGAATATACTTTTTATGCTCCTAAAATTCATAATACACTCATCCCTCCACATGTGCAGCTTTGACTTTTGTGGATTTGATTATTCACAGATTTGATTAATATGTTCTCTATAGGAATCTCTAGGTCCTCTAGTGCAACTCTATGGTCAACTTTAACCAAAAGTCGCACTGAAGGACCTAGAGATTCCTAGAGAGAATACTCCACTAGGCAATTGTAGCTCCCCCAGCACAATTCTATGGTCAATGTCTGGCAGATGTTGACCATAGAGTTGCACTGGAGGACCTAGAGATTCCTAGAGGAGTGTTCTCTCAGGTAAAAATATAGTATTTTTGTTATTTGTGGTTTTTCCACATTCACGTGGGTCCTGTGCCCCTAACCCCAGTGAATGTGGAGGGAAGAATGTACATTTTATGCTCCTAAAGTAACAAAGTGATTTTCAATCTATAAAGAAACTGATACTGCATGTTTTCAAGGGGAGGGAGGTCTGAAAAGTTTTCTTTTTAAAAAATCCTTATCCTCAGTCAAAACAGAAAAAAATTGGGGGAGGGGGAACTTTAGCTGAAACCCTGAATGGAAGAAGAGTTAGGTGGGGCAATGAATTTGATCAGACACACTCACAACTAAAATCAACACCAAATGAACCAAAATAAATCATCTTTATGGAGATTGCATTAGCTTCGCTGATGGGATAGACCCAGGATGTAACTTTCTTAAGGCAGATCTTATCACATTCACCCATCGCTGGGCAGAATGCAGCCCATTTGCAACCGGGCTTCTCCAGGCGTCTTCCATATCTTTTCGAGAATGGGAAAATCCCATTATTGAAAAGCTGCGAGAAAAGTCTAGGTTGCATACGGGCTGCATACTGCCCAGTGATGAATGAATGCAATAAGATCCACCTTAAGAAAGTTATATCTTGGCTCTATCCCAGCAGTGAAGCTAATGAGATAATTTCCCAAGAATCATACTAGTTGAACATAAAAATGTAATTCCAGAAATTTTAAAGCCATTAACAAAAAACAAAAGTTTGCATCCTGTTAGACAGTTTTGATACTGTATTGACATTTACTATTGTGCCAAGTGAAGGAGTTCTGCAGCACTTGTAAGCAAGGCCCTGAAGGGTGGCATGTCCAGCTCCCTTGTACAATGAAGAGTTCTGCTCATCGCATTGCAGCTCACTGGCAGGACAGGGTTGAATGCATCATCTTTCAGCACCCCACTCACCAACACTACAGAAATCCTTCACTTGGTAGAGTAAGTTTTAGGGAGCTGGATCAGGAGCTAGAATATAGCTACGACATTGTAGCTACATCTCCCTTGCAGGTTTTCAGCCAAAGTTGTTGGGTTGTTTTTTGTTCTTGTTTTTGTTTTTTGACTGAGGATAGGGCTTGAAAAAATATTTAGGGGGGAAGAAGACATGTGATTATTACAGTCATTACATTCAGCATAATAAAAATATAGTTTATTCTGACAATAATTACAAATTGAATTACAATTACAAATTGAATTTTTAATTTTTAAAATACAAATTGCATGGCTAATGATGAAACAAATCATAGCTTCTCTTCATTTCTTGGTTGTGGGTTTTCCCCCCTCCCAACTGTTTTGTGAATTCTTGATTCAGGGTGAACAGCTAGGGAAGAAGCCATGGTTGTGGGTTCCACCATCACAATAAGCAATGGTTTAAAAAAACCCACAGTTCACAAGCCGGAAACAATCCATGGCTTCACATTATGGTTTGGAGCTAATTAACAAGCCATGATGTGTTACTAAGAGGCAGGTTTGCACATAATAACAAGCCAGATTTCAACAAAATGCACCACAGTTTGCCATTATATCAAGTCATGATCACTGTTTTCTTTGCTAGCCATCAATATCATAACACTTGAAGTAAATACTTTAAATAAGACACATGCATTATTTCTTATTGGGGATACATCATCTTAGGAATGCCATAAACTGGAAATGACATAAAGGCACACAACAACAGTTCTTCTGCTACTGTCTTTTTATGGCTCCAATAAAGTAGAAAGTTTGTTGTCACAGCTGTGTCCATATAAGACCCACATATAATTCTGCAATGATAAAAAAAATCATTTATTTTATTTATTACATTTTTATATTGTCTGCTTGTATATATACAGGTATTGTCAGATGGATTTATGTTACTTTTTTGCTACAAAATTGACAGAAGAGGAAAAATATGTATAGTTGATTCATACTTTTGTTACTACCAACAAAATATGTTTAAACGTGGTGTGGGATTTCCTCACCTCATGAGTAAGCATGGCTTTGCTTCATATTGTATCTTTAGTTTTTGAAAAATTAGATGCTACTATTTTTAAATTACTATTATTTGCACAAATTGTAACAGTGGCAGTGAGGAGGTGGAAGTAAAAACGTGGATAGTGATATTCAAGATAGGAGAGAGAGAAAGAGTTCCAAAATCTTCATAATGAGAAATTCAGTCCATTGCACTGTATTTATTTATCAGATAGAGTGTTCCCCCCCCCCCGAGTTTAGAAAGAAAAGTTACAATTAATGTTGCTGTTACAAGGATTTTTTTAAATGAAGGCCCAGCAACACTGGTCAGCATAGCCAAAGCAAATAGATGCTGGGAGCTGCAATCCAGCAATATTTGGAGGGTCTCCCATATGCTACCCACCCCTCATATAACACATAATGGTTTCTAGTTACAGTGGGCTTTTGGTATTTTCTGGGGTTTGGTTCCAGGGTTCCCCATGGATATCAAAACCCTTGGATGCTCAAGTCCCATTAAATACAGTGGTGTTGCAAAATGGTGTCCCTTATATAAAATGGCAACATCAAGATTTGCTTTTTGAAGTTTATATATATATATTTGAAAAAATATTTTCAAACTGTGGATGGTTGAATCTGTGGATAAAGAATTCATGGGTTCAGAGGGCTGACTGTATACTGCTAAAGTTCCAGGGCCTTTTCCTGTAAATTTAACATTTATGTAGTACTTTGAATTATATTGCATCAATTTGCCTCATCAAAAATCTCAACTGCACAAGCAAACCATTTTGCTATGCCTAAACCAAGGATGAGTAAGAATACCATTTGGTTGGTCATTTTGGCATTTTAGAGGCTTTTTCACAGGGAGTTTCCAGCTTTTTTCATGCTACTGCCATTGCCTACATTGGCTGAGTTACACCAGCATAGTTCACCAGCCAGATTCTAACAAATGTACCCAATGTACTTTGAGAAGAGCCTTCTAAATTTTTAAAACCAGAACCAACCTTGTGTTAAAGAAAGGTCATTTAAGGTTTCAGGCAGAAATATCTATGTATGTGCCTTTCTCTAATATGAGTTTGGCTCTGGCTTTAAAAAGTTGGCTTGAAAGAGAAGCACAAGCACCTTGCACTAGACTCAGATGCAAATGGGCAGCCAATGCTGCTCCCTCAGAATTGGTGTACTTGTTCTGCCTACCTGCACCAGGTATGTTCCATATCACTACGTTCCATATCAGCTTCGAGGACAGAACTACATACAAAATATTATAACAATAAAGAGAGTATAAAGCCTGTGTGTGTGATTTTCAAGAATCCATGTCTACAATGGATAGATCCAAGTAGTTAAGCATACTATCAAATGCATTGAACATATATAGTTTACCAATTAAGTGATCCTTTGATTGAAGAAAGTTGGGGCTTTGTCATACTTTTAAAGTGTGGCAAAATGTGGCAATCATTGGCAAAATGTGGCAATCATTAACCAAGAACCATGACTGAAATTAATGAAGGCTCTCTGAAAGAATCCTGAGTAACTTTTTATAACTCATGGGTTCAGTTAGCAGGCACTTCTTTTGGTCTTAGCTCAATGGCTGATGCCAGTTTTGTTCCTTGAACCTAATGCTGGTCATTGATTGTTATAAACTTCATTTCATTTCCTTGAGCCTAGTGTGGCTGCCAGTTTTTACTATTCCCAATCTAACATGCTATCCATCACAGTACACCGGCTTTCAGTCTGAGCTGAGAAACTCTGATTGCTGATTACAATGCAGTCACATGACAGTCATTTGTTTTATTATATTGTTTTAATGTATTGTTTTTTAACTCTTTTCTGATTTAATCTTGTTTTAAGGGGTGGGAGGGCAGATTATGGGAGGAGTGAATGTTTTAACTTGTCATGTTTTAAATGCTGTAACCCACCTCGATTGCCATGCAGAAAGGCAGGCTATAAATAAAACTTATTATTATTATTATTATTATTATTATTATTATTATTATTAGACACTTTTTAGGATTCATGGTACACAAGATAAAGTATCTTAGGCTGCATCCACACTGTATACATCGTCCACTTTAACTTCCATGGCTCAATGTCTTAACATTGACATTGTTGTGGGAAAACTACAATTCTGGGAATTGTTGTTTTGTGAGACATTTAGCTTTCTCTGTCAGAGAGCTCTGGTGCCATAACAAATGATAGTTCCCAGAATTCCATAGCATTAAGCCTGGACAGTTAAAGTGGTGTCAAACTGGATTATTTCTGCAGTGCAGATGCATCCCTAGATGAAGCAGCCCCACAATAGTGTTGTGATGCACTCAGATATTCAGCTTTAATGTGATAATGCTGAACAAAGAAAGTGTGTCACATAACAGGTAGGTAGACCTATTTGTATCTCATTTCCATCAGATTCTCACATGACATCCCATATGTTATTCCATTGGGTGTTCACTTAAACCAAAGACTGGCCTTTCTGAAATCTGTTTTATTCCTCTGATTGCTGATTACAATGCAGTCACATGACAGTCATCCTTCTTATTATCAGACTTCAAAGACAGCAGCTTTAGTAGCTATATGAATCACATGCTCCCTACTCATTCCTCAGCAGCAGCTTGCAAGGAAGTGAAAGGACGAGGAACCCTTTGCTGGTATGCCAGCCAAGACATTCTGGAGTAAACAGGCCCACTGGACCTCCATTTGTCCTTGAGAGCTACCAAATGCTCTCAATCTACTGCCTTTGTCACCCTTTCATATCTCCTTCTCCCACTCCTGACATGTTTGTGAAATATCAGAATAATTATACATGGTGTTAGCAGAAGATTTCTTTCTTTCTTTTTCCCTTTTCCATGTCCTTCACAAATCGTGAACGTCATGTGTGTAGGAGGAAATACTATGTATGTGTGTATGTATGTATTTAAAATCTTTATATCCCACCAAGATAATTTATCATAGTGTCTTGAAGCAGCATAAAAATAAAACAATATCCACCATTTAAAACAATTTTAAAAATTAAACAGGATAAAAACTTATTAAACCAATCAGCAAGTTTAAACACCTAAAAAGGCTGCAACAACCTAAAGCCATGTATATGTACATTTAAAAGTACCAAAGGCTTCAATTAAAAGCCATGTTTTAGCTTGGCATTGGAGGAAGTCAACACTGGTATGAATCAGACCTCCAAAAGGCAGCACTAACCTATGATCTGTGGATCCAGTGTAAGAGTTCATTAGTTATACTAGGGTGAAGCTGTAATTTGAGAATATTGGCTTAAATCATCTTTTAGTCCTGGCTAGAATAGACCTATTGAATCCATTGCATTTATTTGTATGTTGACTCACCATTCAAGAACTGATTGAAAGGGCCTGCTCTAGTAACTAACTACCAGGATGCCAGCCATTATCTTAAACAGAGGACTTTTGTATGTGAGTAAAGATGGTAAAGATCTCTCCTCGCAGCTTTTCCATTCCAGGTTTGTTTCTTTTGTTTTTGATTCAATTTTTTAATATAAACTATCCATTCATGAAAGGAAAATGTTAAAAGAATAGGTTATCAAGCGACTTGACAAATCAGTTTTTGCCTGGATCAGCTGAATCAGTTTTGGCTGTAACTACTCCAAACAATTATTGATGTCAATAGATTGCTAGGCCAGATTTGAAAATTGAATATGCCCATTACCCTGAATAATTAAGATGATGTGCACATATGTTTGTGTTGATGAATTTGCCTTCTTCTGCTTGCATTCCACAGCCATAGGGAAAGGGCTCTGCATACATACCATGTGGAGAACTGCATGAGTGCATATAGCAATCAATGTACAGCTTGTCTGGGTGGTCCATCTTGCATAGCATTCTGCTCAGCATCAGTGGTCATGGAGAAGCTTCAGGTTCACAAGCAATGCATGATAGCAATAGACACCCCCTGTAGATAGTTTCAGACATCTTTTATTCTGATGAAATGAACAGTATGCTTTTGGCTGATTATGAAGGTCTGCTGTACATCTCTTCTCTATCTATTTACCCAAGCTTTTCATGAACGTATTCTAGATTGTCACCATTATAACATCAGGGGAACTTCATTGGTTGATTGTATCATAGGGAAGAGAACATAACAGTCTTATTTTAGCTTTTACATCCACAGTTTGAATGGGCTACCAAAAGGAGAGCTGAAAAGGAGAAGAGCTACAGTTGCCAGGGATAAGGATTAGGCCATTTTCAGTTTAGGCCCCCCCATTTGTTGGACACCAATTTTGTACCTCTTCTGAGTTCTATGGGTCTAATCACAAATGAATATTATAAATACAACCACAATTTAAGTCTCATACATACACACAGAACCACAGTAATACAATAAATTATATATTAAACTGAACACATATCCAGTCTTCCCAAAATTCTACACATCCAAGGAGGTACCAGTGCAGAAATGTTCTTTATGTGCTGCTCAGAAGTATAGAAAGCAAACTTGAAGGCAAATATTAAGGGCCTAAATAAAAGATATGAAAGGTAGTAATTTACAGTACCTTTCCATAAATACTTAATTTTACATTCTACTACCTTATTCAAAGTGAAAAGGACCTAACTGTAGTTCTCTGGGAACTACAGTTCCTTTCCAACTCTAACTTTTCCCCTCTTTCTAAATCAGTTTATAAAAAATAGCCCCTCTTTTAGAGTTTCCTCACCCACTGTACCAAACCGATAAAAAAGGTGTTCGTGGGAAAAGAAAGGGTGTTAGAAATCAGCTGAGATGGAGCAAGGAGTAAATACTTTGAAAGACCTTGTGCTTCTGTGTTTCAAAAGTGTAGAAAATATTACTATCACAATCACCTTCACTGCTGCTTAAATATTTTACTCCATTAACTCAATGCAAACTTACCAATGGCTTCATAGTCTGACACTACCATACTGTGCTGTATTTAATTTATGGGGAGATGGGATTAATAGCACTATTCTACACTTCTGTCACATCACTATATCTGTCATTTCAACACTTCACAATTCTTTGGTTCTAGAAATACGACAGATACTGCATGGAAAATAGGGTGATGAATGGGAAACCCCTTTCATTTTATTCTTTCAGTTGCACCTTGTTTTAAGAGTGTTACGTCAACGGTTAATTTACTGCAATAACTGATGCAGCAAGTTCACAGAATGCTATTTAATGCAGAAGGGCCACCATGTCTCTACATTAGAAATGTAATTCATTGATGACTTTGTTCTCAAAGAAAGCACCAAGTAATTTTAGCTATCTTCTTCCCACTCCAAAACAGTCTTTGAAATCTTCTTTGAAGACTTTGAGAATTATTCAGGACAAAATTCACACACTGAGATTTGTGCAGAAAGCAGCATTTTCTTTGCAGAAATATTTCTGAACAGATATATATTTTCCACACAGTTTCCTGTGTAGAAAGTGCTGTTGTTCAGGACTGTTCCTGAGCATAATTTGTGTGTGGGCTTTTCTGCACAGAGAACAGCTTTTTCTGTGCAGGAAACATCATTTTTGTACAGAATATTTCTGTGCATAAAATGCTACTTTCTAGAGAGAGAAAAAAAACATAATTTTTACTCAGAGTAAGTCCTGAACTGTAAAAATTGTCATCAGTCTTTATTTGTTTACTTAATTATGTAATTAATTTATTACTTGCCTTTTTCC
The DNA here is from genome assembly GCA_020142125.1 of Phrynosoma platyrhinos. Classification (NCBI taxonomy): domain Eukaryota; kingdom Metazoa; phylum Chordata; class Lepidosauria; order Squamata; family Phrynosomatidae; genus Phrynosoma; species Phrynosoma platyrhinos. The sequence goes on from CM034701.1 coordinate 342,488,485, forward strand.
CAGTATGGGGTCCAATTTGACAGCTAAAAATGTGAATTCTAAAAAACACAGTTAAAACAATGGCTAGTACAAAGGTTTTAAACAATTAAACAATAACATTAAAAATATTAATTGAAAACAGTTTTTAAAAAGCAGTTAAAATATAATGATAAGGATAGAAAAATACATATTTTCTTCTATGAGATTTCCCAACATTCAAGAAAGGTATTTTTGACTATTTTTCTAATACTTACTATTTTCTGACTATTCTTTCCATTCCTACACTATATTTTGGTGTCATTGACCTGCAGCCATTTTTCCACAGAAGAAGCATAACAAAACTTCCAATATCACCAGGGTAAAGAAAAGTTGGCATTTGCAGCAAACCCTAATTTTGGGAGGCTTATAAGGTAGCCTGAACTAGTCAAGTTCTATGATAATCATAGCCCAAATGTCAGACAACATTTTGAAACCAGATCCATCTTTTCAGGGAATTCTTTGGGTTGTAGTTCCATCCCAAATAGACATCTGCACCATGAAGCACTATTACACTAACAGGTAGAGCATACTGTAACTTTATTATGCCTTATTTATTGCAAAACCAACATGGTGTAGTGATCTGAACATTGGGATTCACTGGCTGATCTTGGGCAAGTCACAAACCTTCAGCCTCACAGAAAGGGCAAAGGCAACCCCCCTCTGAACAAGTCTTGCCAAGAAAACTGGGTCACCGTAAGTTGGAAATGACTTGAAGGGACACAGCAACAACAACAGCAAAAATGTATTGCAAATGGGAACTAATTATAAACAATTCATTATTTTAACAAGTTGTTTCCAGTTTTTAATAAGACAAACTATGATGCTAAGTGAAAACAAAGGAAGTTTTTCTTTTTTCCTTTCCTCTAACCCCACTTTTTTCTTTGTTTGTCAGTTTTGTCATTGCTTATTCCATACAGTGTATTATTTTCTTTTTCTCACTCAAACTCATCAATATTAGTACAAAGATGTTTACAGTGCAACCATCCATTTCCCATGAGAGGAACAGTGCTAATACATATAAGAGACAAAACTAGTTTACAAGACTGAAATATCAGTTGAGCCAAAAGAATGAAAGAATATAAGATGTGCCATATGGCAGATAGAGGTTTCATTGTGTGTTTGCTAGTGCTTTTAAAAGAAACTGTCCTGAGCATAAACACATACTTCATGAGCTACAACTTTTATTAGTGTGAAAGTGTGTTTTTTCAAGGCTCTGAAGTAGCCAGCCTATATATTTCGCAGACTGTGAAGCTGCCCATAGCAGATATCAGGTGCTTCCTTTGTGGCTAGCACTTTTGATCACAGAAGTATGAGCTTAGTTAAACCTAAAATCCTGAAGACAGGGGCAGGAATAGCACTAGGTTTGGGGCCACTGACATTGTGTCACTTTCATTGGTTCATTTGTGAGCAGAAGACAACTTGGACCAAGCATTGGCATTGGTCAGACTCAAAAAACTGGCCTTGACATCTAGTTTCTTGGTTAATTTTTTCCCCAGTGGGTTCTTAGTTAACATTACTTCTCAAAACCCAAATGGACATTCCTACTTTCCATTCACACTCCAAGTATTTATGGGATACCTCTGCTTGTCACATAATCTTAACTGGAACAAATTACCTTAGGTGGAATTCCAGGTGTCGAAGTCCGAAAAAGTAAATTTTCCAAGCCCTCCAAATAATAGTCCAAATACCCACTAACATCATTTCAGAAGTCTTTCCCTCCTCCTCTTTAGAACCAAAGATTTAAGGTAGGACTATTAGATATGTTCCATGATCCTGTCCTTATCTTAAACTGTGATGAACAAGCAAACAAAGAGTTATCAATTTGTAACTAAGAGGGTATTGACTCATGAAGCTTGCTTTATTCCTTTCTTTCAGAAAAAAATGCCTAATAGGACCAGAACTTGGAAAGTTAGTTTAGATTGATACTCCAGTAACAACTGATCCAAACCCATCCTAACATCTGAAGTCAGATGACACTGAGTGTGTTCAGTATGGTATGGTTGTATTCAATCTCTAGTTCAGTTCTTTCCATCAGTTCACCACAGAACTACACTGTCTCAATATAGTGAGCTGAGGTTCAATTATAGGACTTGAAGTATCATAGCTGGAAGAAGTACGGTATCTTCTTGAGACCCTGCCTGACAGGGGATACAGTGATGGTCTAGACAGAACAGGAGTCTTCTTTGATGCAAGGCCACTTTAACTACACAGGATCTCTGATTCTTTGCATATATAAACATTCCTGGACTACACCAACAGGATGCAAGAGAAGAACAGCCTTGAATCTGCATGACTCAACAATCTACCGTAAGTATCTCTGGATCAATGTAAATAAGCCCTAACATTTTCATAAATATCTCGCATGGGGTTTAATTGTATTCATTTTCTACAATCCAAATGGAATTTAGCAGAAGCATTAGCCTTGTTCTGTAAATCTAAATCATAGCCTATGCATTACACTTGGACATTATTATTGTCAGCAAGAGTAAATTCAATTTACACCTGGATAAAATTAAGTCTTGCTCTTTTAAGAGAGAGCAGTACATACCAGCCATGAGTCAAAAACTATTTTTTTTAAAAAAAAAACTTTATTCCCCCTAATCTAAAACATCCTTTAAGAAGCTTCTTCTGGCATTGCCTATGCTTCTAAACTAAACTGTTCTAATGAACATCTGTAGATTAAGGATTACAATATCCAGAAGGGGAAGAGTAGGATTTGGCACAGGGTGTAACACGCACAAAAACTGTGGTGCAAATAAACTCCCTGGACAGAGCCTGAGGCTACACATGGCTCATCCACATCCTCCTGTGTCATGTAGCAGTCTGAAAAAAGGAAGAGTTTTAAGGATATTCAGGACACAAATAGAAAGAATTCATTTCATGCAGACCTCATGGGAAGAAAAACATCTTTCCAAAAATAAAAGATCTCAGTATTCATCTACCTTTCTTTTTGGGTAGGGAATAGAAATGGATGATGGAAATTGTGGGTGCAATTTGACACCAGTCAAATTGTTATATCCTAGCTTCCCAGATTTGTGCGGTCTATTTTGCATATTAGGCCAACAGCTTTTTAAATTATACAAATCAAAAAGACTAATCTTACATTTTCAAACCATTGATTTGCACCTCCCCTCTGAAATGTACCCCAAAATTTTGTTGAAGGATGAATTGAATAGTGATGTCTGATTAATCCAGTCTGGATTTCATCTAAACCTCAAAGGAGTTGTCCGTGGTACTGAACCTATTTGGGGGCAGCATTTGCACCCTGGCTAGATCTTTTAACATTTTGAATAAAGCCTAGCATAGATTCACCATGAGCTTGCAGTGAAATAAAAAGGAGTGCTGACATTTGTTCGTTATTGTTGTTATTATGTGCCTTCAAGTCAGCTTATGGTGGTACTACCCTAGAGTTTTTCTGACAAGATCATATAACATTTAACATGGACTGAAACATTTGAGGGATAGAAGTGCAAACTGCTCCCCTCCCCATCATACCACCTGCCCTCCAATGCTTTAAGATATTTTCCCCAGCCCCTCTGGTATTTGAATTGAGCCAGAGGAACACATCTTAAAGCAAGGGAATGCTAGGAAGTAAAGCTGAGAATGCGAGGAGATTGCTGGGGTTTGCTCCCATTCTCTATTAGTTTAAACCCCGGCCTCACTTTTCAACCAGTTGGGATGAAAATGTGTTTAACAAACATGTATACAGTTGGTTTGGCCTTAAAAATATTTTTAAAATTGCAACAAAAATGTAACAGGTGAAAAATTAAATAAGGCAGATAGATTTTCCACTACATAGAGATCTGGGCTATGGCTTCAGAAACAGAATTCATCCTATACGTTTTTCAAATTTTGACATACCTTAGAAATCATCTGCTTATGTGCCAATGAGAGTCTTTACTGTGGGGCTAGCATAAATGGTGTCTTCCTGTTAACTTCAAGCTGAAGTAGTTTACAGCTTCTACATTTTGGGCACATTTATGTCCCATTGACTTTGATGGGAACTAAGTATACAAAACTGCAGTTGGACTAGAGCCATCTTGTAAATACATAGCCAAGTCTAGTGCCCTAAGAAAATGGCTGGTGTCTCAGACACATAGTCCCACAGTCTCTTTTCTCATGTATTTGTGTTAAAATCCTGACACCAAACACATTCAATTACAAAGGTATAAACACTAAGACAGAAAGCCTCCTCCTTGCAGATGGGGCCAACTATAAATAACCTGCAAGATAAATAGACAACTGACAATTACAGACTGCAATTCTCCAGTCTTAGCATGTAGACAACACCTTGTTAATACGCAATTCCCTTCCCCCTCTCAGTTCATTTATTTGTTTTAAAGCACAAAATGTTTACAAAGATAAACCCCAAGATGACTGATTTGCTGCTTTCGGTGAAAATGTGACCCCTTAATGAACACTTGCTGGTATTTTCATAACCTTCTACACTGTACTTAACAGTATTTCCGTCATTCCAGTGATCACCACCTCCCAAAGTGGCATGGTGGCATCACTTCACCTTTTGGAAAATAACCATGACATCAGGATATTGTATGATTTTAGCTATCTATTGCAAAGTATTCAAAATGGGATGCTTAGAAATGTATCTCCAGACAGGGACATCAGGTAACAGAAGTTGAGGGCAGCAGGAAACACTTTTCTTCATGAATCCTCAAGCTGTTTCTAGAGGACAGTTTCACTGGGCCCCTGAAAACTAACTTGCTGCTTCAGGTGTGGTGGAAGATGCTATCTCATCACCAGTTCTGAAATAAAATTCAGCTGCCAGTCTAGTCAGCTTCTGAATGTGTACTGGGGTGGGAGTGCCATCTCACTCTTTACTTGAGCAGCAAAGTATATTTGGATGGCTCTGCCTTCAGGTGATTATGAACAAACTTTTGCGGACTCACCAGCAAGTACAGCTCCACGTGTTCTAAACAAACACAGTCAACCACATTGCATGTGGCAGGAAAAGCCACAACTATTATTGGTTACAGCTAAAGAAGCTTGGCCAAAACATGATCCAGATCCAGGCATCAGTCAGAAGTAACCAGGGTTACTGCTGGGTAACCCAAAATGACAGGTGTCGAAGTCTACATGGGCCAATGTATGGTTGTCTCTTTACCTGGATATGGGCCAGAGCTACCTGCCCCCAAACTGGGCATGTTTCCATTTCCACTTGCCCCAAGTTCCCTTAAGGGATCCCCCCCCCAGCTGTATCTGATAGGTTCTCTGGCCCCAACCTCATCCCACCTAGATATGGTCCCCATGCAAAACCACTTCCACTCCAAAGAAATGTGTGACAGAAAACCACAACTTTTTGTACCTAATGGTGACACAGTAGACACAAAATCCAAATACTAAGTAAGGCAAGGAGCCTTGGTCGTGGCTTATATAGCCAAGGAATGGACCTGAGTGAGGCCAATATCTGGCTTCCTCTGGTCCCACCCCTAAAAATACCTTTCAGTTTCTGATTGGTTGGCTCTCCTGCCCCTTTCCCTGAAGCTTATGAAAATGCAAAGGCTGGTAGGAAGAAAGGAGGTAAAGCAGCACCATGTTCCATGGGCTTCTGCAACCTACAAATAATGCTCCTTGCAAGTTCAGAATACAGTTTCTGCTATTTTGTTTGTAATAGTAGCCAAAGACATTTGCAAAGAAAGCTGGGCAAAGGACCAAGTAATTGTCCCTTCTATCAGCTCTTTCAGTGAAGTGATCAATTTTTGTCCTGAAACAAAAAGATGTTCTATTCTTCTCAACTTGCAATAATGAACTGCACAGAGTATGCATAGTGTGCCAAACTGAAAAATTAAACATGACAGAATGAAATCACTTGGCATTATTTCTCATCTATATATTTAAGAATGAATTCACACAGCAATGCAATAAAACACCAGTTGTACTTTCTGCTATTCTTTTCACAGGCAGCATACCAGAACCTGGGAATGTTACGTTTTTAGAGCACAACAACCTAATTTCCCCAGCAACAGTACGTAATAGTACCATTATTTCTGGGAGTTCTGGTAACTGTAGTCCCCAAAAGTAACTTTTCCAAGCTCTACATCCTTCTCCCTCACCACACATATAGATACATATGCAAGGAAGGAAGTAATGTACAGCCATGTTCATATATAAAATTACTACAACAATGAAAAATGCAATACCTAAATGAGATAATAGGGTGAAATTAAAATGTAATATATAGTCCCCCATATGTTTGCACTATATGTCAAGTGAAATGGGGTTGTATCCTGTTAATGACATATGTGCATGTACTTGTGGCTTATGCCCATTGATTCTTTTTTGGAAGGGGTGCAGGGAGCTATTTTCTAACCCTTTGTGGTTTTTTTCTAAAACCTCTTCTCTGATAGTTGTCAACTCCCAGGAAGGACTGCTGTTGTTTACCAGTAGGGATACAAGGAAGTTGGGAATCTATGCAGATGTTGATGGTGCAGCAGCTTTGGGCTTTGAGGGGAAGGAAAACCAAGTGCACTTAATCTGTGAATGCACAATCATTTCTTCCCCTCTCTGGGCCAAGACCAACTGTTTGTTCATAATCTAAACTTCCTTTAGTCTCCTTTGCCTCCCCAATAGTAAACAGCAGCATTAGGGACCTCTCTCAGGGTTTGACAGCTGCTGGAGCTGGAGAAGATATAGGATTGTGAGGACCAAGTGCTATGCTCTGCCTGCTTGATATAGGTTCCCAGTCATTGTCCAGTCATTAAATAGATAAAATATTTAATAAAAAAATTAATAAGGTTATTTCTGTCTGAAGATTCACTGAAGACCAAAAGAGTACTTTCTCATCATTGCACAATATACACCAATGTCTCCAGGCATCCACACAGTGGAATATAAGATAACATCCATGTAAAATCACTTGATTCCAAAAATGGAATTTGAACAAGGAATCTTGGTTGTACAAAATTTTCTTATGCACAATGGGTTTTATTGATGTAAGCCTTATCCATATATGGCTCTCCTACATAGATATCTGGGGGTATCAGACCCAGGCAGATGCAATGGGTAGCAAGTAGTGGAAAAGCCATAGTGTAACTCAGGGCTGGAAACATCAGTCCCTGCTGTCTCTAAAGACATCTGAGAAAGATTCCCCATTTGAAGCACTGAAGAACTTCTGCATGTCAATGGTGACAACACTAAGCTCAATGGACCAGTGGCTTGATTTAATATAATTTATTAAATCCTATGGAACATTTCCAGTCCCCCACACCTATGTGGGAGAGACTTGGGGACATACGGACCCAGAGCTACATCTCTTTCTAGTATTACATTTCTCAGCTGTTGTTCTTGAATGCCTTCATGTCATTTCCAATTTATGGCAACCCTAAGGCAACCTATCACTGGGGTTTCTTGGCAAATTTGTTCAGAGGGGGTTTGCTATTGTCTTCCTCTGAGGTTGAGAGAGTGTAACTTGCCCAATGTCATCCAGTGGGTCTCCATGGCCGATCAGGGATTCAAACCCTAGTCTCTAGAGTTGTAGTCCAATGCTCAAAGCACTGCACCACACTGGTTCTTACATTGCTTAGCAGCAGCTGGAAATGTTAAGCTATTGAATTTCCTCTACTGATGACATTCAAAATGGGTTCAGAAATACCGGTACATATGTATATTTAAAATTTACAATTACATCTTATTGTCTTTGCCTGTTACATTTTCCTTGATGTTTCTGGAACCTTCTTTCCCTTGCTTGCTTACTTATGTACATGTGAAGGAAATCCACAGCTGGTTCAAGAGACACACAAGAGGCTCATTCATTACCAATGACAATGTGTGTGCACTCTCTGTGAGGTTTTCCAACAAAGGAGCAATATCCAGGTAGAAAATTATGGCATCAGTTCTACAGTTTGCAGTCCCTTGCCATCAGCTCAGTTCATGCTCTTTAGTCATGGTTCACATGCCCTTCTCTCTAAAGGCCAGTGCTTAAATTGGAGGTGGGATCAGTCCTGGAGTAACAACAGCACCAATATACTCGTAGCCTCAGATTATCACAGTACCATACAACAAACTCTATGCTGCATTATTCTAAAGGTTCTTTTTAAAAAAATCAAGTAAAGGGTAGCTACATTCCCTGATATTCCTCTGATGCTAGTGTACAATTGCCCTTGATTCCCAATCTACAGCTGTTTCAGATGCATCTCTGTCATTCCCCCCCCCCAGGCCAACCCATCCACTCCATTTGCCCATCTTTACCAGTCCTTTTATATCCATCACATTAAAGAGAACATTTCATGGCCATCTCTTTTATCTCCTTCAATGAGCACTTAATCAGCAAAAAATGCTTTCATGTTGCTAAATCAGGACCAGTGGACAAAGCTAAGCTGACAAGAGACATTTCCCTCTGTCATTAGCCTGGCCTAAATAGTATTAATTACACAGGCTGCCCTTTGATTGTTGGAGTGTGGGGAGCATTGGGGCTGGTGGCAAGTCTAGAAGAACTCCAGCTCTTCTTTCCCCACACCAAGCCATCCACATCCTACCTTCACCCCCTTCCATACAGTCTGCTTTCATTGCATTTGGGCTTTGGGATCCACTTGCTTGTCTCCAGCTCCCCTCTTGTTTCTTAGTCTGAAGAGTATTTTATTGCAGGAAGAAAATGGTTGGGATGAAGGTATTGTTCAAAGGGAAGGTATCACTAACCTAGTTTTTATTGTGGTATTGAAGCTATAACTTGGATCTATTGCTGGCAGAGCTCAGAAAAATTACTATTTTTGGACTCCAACTCACAGAATCCTCCAGATTTTAAGGGATGTAGTCCAAAAAAGTAACTTTTCCAAACTTAGTTGCTGGGGGTGGAGATGACTGAATGCTCCTTCAAACAAACACTTGCCCTGTATAGAAAATGAGACATGAAGGGACAGGATGCTAGCTCATCTTCCCTAAAATGTGTTTCCCCAATATGGGCAGTCATTCCTTTTTATTTTATTTATGGAAAAAACTGGAAGCAAGATGAAATACGTAGCACAGCCCTATCACTGCATTTGCATTGTTTTTGGTAACCAGTTTGTTTTCTTTAGCCATGAATTTTCTGTTGACAGCCACAAAAAAACAGTTCATTCTCCTCAATTCTGGGCGCTTTTCCTCTTTCTATATTTGTCAGAACCCATTGTAGGGTAGGTAGCTGGAGAATCAAGCCAAAACTTGCAACACTTCTAGGATCAAACAAAATGGCAGGCTATGGATAAAGAGTCTGTGACTCCAGTTATGGTTCATGTCTGGCTAATAAACCATGATTTTTTAGTGTAGATAGGACACAACAACAATCCAGAATGGAGCAAACCATAATTTCTTTTATTGTTATGCACAAGCCCAGCTTCTGTCTCCAGATGAACATCACAGTGTCACTCTATATCATTCTGAGTGAATGAAAGAAGCTTATTGAAAATATTCAGGTTCTGAGTTAACATTTTGCATGTACAGGCTGGCTCTGGAATATAACCTTCTCAGTCAATATGAAAATATGTAACTAATAAAAATCATAAAGTGTTCTCAGGCATGATTGTAGGACAGTTGCAACACAAGTTAACAATGTGGCATATCTGTCTTTACTATGGCCAAGCACAAAAAGACATACATACTCTGAAGTACTCAGGGTTAAGAAATAAGGGAGTGGAAGACAAGCCACTAAGTCCAGAAATGTGAAGTCTGAGCAGCTTCAGATGTTTTTGGAGGAAACAGATTTTCTAGACCCATTTCAGTCTGGTTTCAAGCCAGGGTATGAAACCAAGATGATCTTTGGTGCTCTTGACTGATGACTTACTCCAGGGGAAAGCCAAGAAGAGTACTACCTTTTTGATCCTTCTGGATCAGCAGCTTTCTGTACCATTGACCATAATATCTTACTGAACCAGCTCTGGCAGAAAGGAATAGGAGGCAATCTTTTACAGTGGCTTCACTCCTATCTGCAAGGTTAGTTCCAGAGAGTGGTGTTAGGGGTCTCAGCCCTCTGGTCATTGTGCCACTGGGTGCCACAGGGTTCAAGCTTGTCTCTCAGGCTGTTTAACATTTAAAGAAGCTGCTGAAAGAGGTCATTAGGAGTTTGGGAATTGGGTGTCATCAGTATGCTAATAACACTCAGCCTGATTTCTCCTTATCATCAGAGTCAGATGGGGCTGTGGAGGTGTTGGAGCAGATGAGAGTGAATAAACTGATGCTGAATCCCAGTAAGATGGAGGCTCTATGGATTGGTGGTTCCTGAGTTAGGTTCTTGAGGTTGCCTGCCCTGGAGGGGGTTGCACTCCCCCTGAAGAAGCAGGTGCATAGTCTGAGAATGCTCCTAGATCCATCTTTGTCACTGGAGACCCAGATGAACTCAATGGCTCTGAATGCTTGAGGCCAGCTTCAACTGGTCCACCAGTTACAGCCATTCCTGGACAGAGATAACTTAGCCATAGTAGTACATGCATTAGTGACATCCTGATTAGACTACTGTAATGCCCTCTACACAGGGCTGCCCTTGAAGACTACTTGAAAACTACAAAATGCAGCAGCATGTGTTTTCTAGAATTCTGTCTATGGTGTGATCCAGTTGATCACAAATGCATGGATTCCCACTGCTGTCCACCTAAGATAATTTGCTGCTTAAATCAAAAGAAAAATCCAACCCACTCACCCCAAATGCTTAGACTAGCAATTTTATCTATTTTCAATATTGCCAAGAGGACAATATCATCTCATCTGAGATTTATCAGGCAAGTGGGGGAGTGCTGGACAAACTGTATGGCCAGAGTTTGAAAAAACTACTTTGTGAATTGCCATCATCTCTAAGCTATCATGGCCACTGTTGCTCCTAAACCTAGCACAACTTCCTTGTTGCCTCAACTAGCCTCATGGGGAAGCTAAGACTTCTGGAAAGTCAAAGTTCCATGTGAACTGAGGTCTCTTCAATTTCTGTAGCAGTCCATGGGCAACTTGATGATATACAACCACGCTTGCAATTTTGTAACTGTCACCTCCTGAACAATCACATAAATCTCACCTGCAACATTGTGTCCAATCTGAGCACCACAGTTTGAGAAGGCTATTGACAAAATGGAACATGTCTACAGGAGGGCAATCAAGACAATCAAAGATCTGAAAACCAAGCTTTATGAGCAACAATTCCAGGAGCTGGGTACATTTAACTTGGAGAAGAGAAGACTGAGAGGTCATATGATAGCCATCCTTAAATACCTGAAGAGATGCCAGGTAGAAGATGGAGCAAGCTTATTTTCTGCTGCTCCAGAGAATAGGACACAAACCAATAGATTACAGAAAAGAGATTTCACCCAAACATTAGGAAGAATTCTTGACAATAAGATATATTTGACAGTGGAATATACTTCCTCTGTGGATACCGGATTCTTCTTCTTTGGAAGTCTTTAAACACAGCTTGGATAGCCATCTCTCAGCAAGACTTTAGTTGTGTATTTCTACATGATGGGGTGGATCTGATGACCTTTGCAGACCCTTCCAGCTCTCTCATACTATGATTACAGAGAAGTGAGGCCAAGCATTGTAACTGGAAGGTCAAAATCCCTTTTCCTGTTAACTAAGAAGAATCCAAGATAGCATGTGCTTAGAGGTTTCTGATCTTTTTTTTAAAAGGGACCATAGTTTGTGCCTCTATTCCAAAATTGGGAAGATAGTAGAAGAAATGAGTCTCACTGACCTGAAACTAGCAAGGTAAAATGCTAAGAAAATAAACAAGCCAATCGTCTAGATTCTGCTGATTGCCTGGATGAATGAAACCCAACCTTATTAACTTATGATATAACTACAGAGAGAGACAAAATCTGGACACCCCCATAAGAATTCTACATACTGATGAAATATTGCTCCAGATTTCTAAAATGAGCATTTAGAAATATAGTTTAGGCATCCAAAAGAAAAGGAGAAGGCAAAATTACCAAGAAATTGCAATCAGAGCAAATAGAAGAGTTCTGGGTGTGGGCAATTTCAAACTCTCACTTTCTGCAATGCTAAAAATGTTAGGACTGAAAGACAATTTCATTACAGAGCATAATTTTTATTTGGGGAGCAATGCCCTCATTTTGCTGCCTCACCCACATAGCTGCATCCCTTCTTCTTTAGTCCCTAAGAGCTTTGCCTGTCCATCAGGGGTCAAGAGTAGTGACACAGACCAGAAAGTTCAGGTTGCACCAAGAACAACAAGAACAACTGATTGGTTAAGAAGTGCAGAAACTGCACAACAAAACCTGACCTCAGAGCAGTGAATCATTGAATTCTGAATTGTGTGGGTGTAAGATGGACACTTTTCAAGCCCTGGGCAGCAGTTCCAGCCTTCTGGGCACCCTCTGAGGCTGAACTGAAGCTTCATGAAGGAACCACAAAAGAAACATAAATAACAACCGTTCTCCAATATGAAGACAATTCCCTGGGACCACAGTTCAGGAGGAGATTGGAGGGACTGGAAGGACTCTAAAAAATAAACAAACAAAAAAAATAAAGCCCCCACAGGACCTCCAGATGAAAGAACTGCAGAGGATCCACTCACATAACTTTTCCCCCCTGGATCATTTTCTGTTTCATGAATTCTTCTATATTGCCTTATACGTGAGGTCAGAGCTTACCTGGCTCAGTACTTTTGTTAAGTGCTCCAGCAGAAATTCTCTTGGATTCTGCTAGCAGAGGTCCTCTTTCAAGTGGAAATGGCAGGCACTGAAAATAAAGGCACACCTAAGTTATGGAGAGAGTTATGGAGAGAGTTATGGAGAGAGCTTGGAAAAGATTACAACTGCCAGAAATGGCAGACAAGTGGAGGAATCTGGGAAATGTAATCCAAGGAAGTAACTTTTCTAAGCTCTACCTATGAGCCTTTTCCAGCAGTGGCATGTGGCTGCCATGTCACTGAGGCAAAGCGCAAAGAAAGTGTCACTGAGCAATAATTCTGCCTTCCCCTTCCCTTTCCCTTACTAAGAATAATGGAGCTATCCAAGGTGCTTAACATATCTGAGGAGCTATTCAGATGGTGAAAATAATCCAGGATGAGTCTGGGTTGAATCTCTGTTGTTCACATGCAACCTGAATGCACCTGATTCAGTTGGGGTGGGGGGCTGCCAAAAAAACTCACTTAACTGGGATAATTTATACCTGGTTTTTTCTGACAGTTTTTGGTTTGTTTGTTTGTTTGTTTGTTTTTACAATTTGCATCATTGGCAATGTGAATAACCTATGTGAATAGATCCAGGATAATGCATCCCTTGAATGTGTTTCAAATGCATTCTCATCACTGATTCTATGTTTGAGTACTAGCATGTGTGAACAAACTCCTAGAGATGCGCATAGATGTGGATCCATAGTGTGAATAACAAACCTAGAATCCATGGGTCAGGTTATTTGCATAAATTTTACATAAAAACAAACAAACAGAGTGAGTGTACCACCCCTGACATGGAAGGCACCAGCTGTCATTGCCCTCCACTTATAGTGTTGCCAGTATTTTATCTGCAATGACATTTATTTAAATTTAAAAAATAAAAATAAAAATAATCTCCTGGTTCTCTAGTTTCTGTACAGATTAAGAAGACATTTTGCCTTTTACTAAAGATTTTCTCAGAGAGAGATGACTTAGTGTAGGGAAGGGAATAGGGGCGGAGAGCTCGTACTCTGCTCTAGAGCAATTTGCATGTAAAGAATCCCAGATTCTTAGATGTGTTCCACTGTCGAACAGCTTTTACTGTCAGGATTTTCTTTCTATTGTTGAGGAACTATTCAAGACACTGAATCCTAGCCACAAAAGAGGTTCAGAACTTTGGATAGTTCCTTTCCACCACCACACTGGCATGGAACCACCAACTGCTGCTGGCTAGAAAGGATGCTGCCAAGTTGAGATTTTTCACAATGGTCATACATGCTGCACTGTGTACCTACCAACAAAGCTTGGGAAGTTACTTTTTAAAATGTAATTCACATTACCTGTTGTAGTCTTTAGGAAATAATTTGTTGCTGCTACTTACTATACTGTTAAAGATGTTATCTTGTGTTACTTATCTCATACCTCACTATTTTTTCATTACTCTTCATTACTTAAAGAAAACAGCCTTTAGAATTGACAAGACAATGGTATGATACTTGAAAATACCTCTATAATGCCTTAAAATGCCATTTAAGGGTAGCTTTTAAAAGTAACTGCAGATGTTAGTTAACAGATGTGTTCTTCAGCATTACTTCTTTAACAGGAACTTTAATACCAGAGGCAGAAATAACATGGAAAGAATGGAAATAGGTTCCTGTGCTACAAAAAAGAAGGGCAGTTCAATAAATTTTGTCAAAATTGTTTATCCAAAACTATCAATATGCATTTGATGTGGAACAAAATGACCTTTGATTACATTCTGTCAGTCCATATGTTGCAAGCACACCTAGACCCCACTCTTCCTGCTCTCACCTCTATAGGCCTAGGCAACTGAAATGAACAGCAAATGAGGCAAGTCTTTAGGTCTTGACATAAGAGTTCTAGGCTCTTGTGAGATCTGTAATCTCATAGAAGACTAGGACACCTACAGTATTTGTGGCCTTTATCTAAGCCTGTCTCAAATGTACCAGTGAGTCCTGATTTCAGTTGACAACAGAGAGGACTGTCACATATTGCTGTTTCAAAACTTTGAGGCCCTTTCACACTACACAACTACAACTCTGTGATTCCACTTTAACTGTTGTGGTTCCATCCTATGAAATCCTAGGAATTGCAGTTAAGAGAGAGCTATTTAGAATTCTCAGCCAAAGAAATCTAGTGCTTTACCCAACTACAAATCCCAGGATTCCACAGGATGTTGCCATGGCAGTTAAAAGCAGAATCATAGTGCTATCATTGTGTAGTGGGAAATGACCCTGGCAACCCTACTATTTGGTGGTCCTATTGGTAATGCAGTGCTGACACATCATATTTCAACTGGCCTTTAGTAACCATTGCTGGCAGCAATGTTTAAACTGGGTTTAGTAACAATTATTTGTGGGATGAGAAAGGCAGACAGTGCCAGCTTCTTGTGCTATTTTCAGTAACAGTTTGCAGGGATGGAGAGAGAAAAGGAACTGCTTGGACATGCTCAGTGACTAAATATTATGACAATTTTGCAGAAAAAAAAGATCTAGCAAGTTGTGGACAGTATAATCACTTTTTGCTGCCTCTCCTGTTTCCAGTAACACTAACCCAGACTCTCCCACCTGATCTTCTCCTCCAATGGTTTCCAGCTTCTGAAACGTCTCTTCCTGAGCCCAGAGATGGCCTCCATTCTTGTTCCTTCCACCTGCAAAACTCACATCACCTGTCACACAGTTTAAAAAAGCAAACTCTTAGAAGCCCTTTCCTGAATTACACTCCAAAATCCCCAAGCGTGACCCACTTCTGAGCTTCTAGGAGTTCTTCCAAGAGCATTTTCCGGTTTTAGAGCAGCAAAAAAGCACCAAATGTAAAAGATTACTGGCTAAATCTCAAAAAGCCGTCATCAGGTATTTGAAGATCAGTGAACAAACTTTGAAAGTAAAGGGCTTTTGTTGACCCTTTGCAGAGGTGATATTTCCACAAATATCTATGAACTGTGTTCATGGAGGCTTTTATTCATGAAGGTGAGCAACACCCCAAAACTAGAGACTCAGGACTAATATTGATAAGGGTATTTTACACTTCTTTTTCACTTCAGCCAGATGAGGAAGAAAATGTAAAAGCCTGGCACTGTCAGTAGAAAAAAGGAAACCTTTCCTCAGCTATCAATTCCATGGTGACTGCAAGAATGAATGCTTACAGTACCCATGTGAGTGCCCCAGTAGCAGCTGGATGGTCCATGTCAGAGAAATCCAAAATTGGGTTGGGGGGATATAGAGGTGCAACTTTGCTGGTCCTTCAGCCTGGCAGATCTTTATTTAAAAAAAAATAAACCTTCACTATAAGACGCAAGGTGAAAAAATGTGCAGAGCTTGAGAAAATTATGTTGTGGGGCACAAGCTAGTCCTAATTGGACTAAATCATTGACTCAGTTGTTAACACTTACGTAAATCCTGTTGATTCAACAGATCTACTCTTGCAGGGACTACCACAAAATTAGGAATCCAGATGTTGTAATACAGGTCTCCTAGCCAATGGTGGATGCTAAGAGTTGCAGTCCAACAATCTGGAGGGTACATGACTCTCACCCCTGGACTAACAATTGGATTGAGGCCCTAGACCAGTGGTTCCCAACCTTTGGTCCTCCATTTGTTTTGAACTTCAGATACCAGAAGCCCCAGCCAACTTGGTCAACAGTTAGGAATTATGGGAGCTGAAGTCCAAAACATCTGGGGGAGTCTGAAGCTCAGAAGTCCAAACACAGAGGTAGCACTGAGGTTTCTTGTTAAAACTCAATCTCAACATGGAGACTGCAGACTAACTGATAGGTGTGCAGGTATCAGATTATACTTTGCATTGCATAGGTAGTCATGAAAAGGTGGAGCCCCATCTCTAGAAACATATGTCTGGCTGCCACCCAGAGTCCTGCCTCATCCCTTTGGTGAAATACACAAATTACCTGAAGCATCACAGAGCAAAAGTACAAGGAAGCAACAGCAAATGCTGGAGAGTAAGGTCTGAGTCAAAATGGACTTAGGCCTGAAGCCTATTGATTACTCCCAAATAAAGTAGTGCCACTGAATTAATTATTGAATGGTGAGTCAACACTTATATAAATTCCATTAATTCAATGTATCGGTTCTAGTCAACAGTAGATTTAGGCTGCTGGTCCCATTTTTGATGGAACAAGGTAGAAAAAACAACAACTGAGGCCAAATTGTGAATTACTATTGCTCATGGAGGATAACAATCCTCAGTGCAATCCCTCTTCAAATGTTAGAAAATTTTCCTACTTGTCTTTCACATTTTGCCTTGAACAGCTAAATATGTTATTTTCCTCAAGCAAATAGAGATGCAATAATTCTGCCAGTAATTACTAATCCTCATTTGCTAAACTGAGGGGGGTTGCAGACTGCCAGAAATAGTGCAAATTGAGTCCACTTTTAGGGTTAGGGTTAGTGCTAGGGAATCATGGGAATTGTTTTTTTTTCTGAGACATTGAGCCTTCTCTGTCAGAGAATTCTGGTGCCACAATAAAATACAGTTCCCATGATTCCCTAACCCTAACCCTAAAAGTGGACTCAATTTGCACTATTTCTGGCAGTCTGCAACCCCCCTGAATCTCCATTTTCAAAAACTACCCTTTGGAGGGCAGGCTATTGCCTTCAAGGTTGACCCAGAGGCTTATTT
>CM034701.1:342507925-342518412 GCA_020142125.1 Phrynosoma platyrhinos
AAAGGAATTTATTCTTGAGGGATTACCTCTTGTAAATATGTGCTACGCATTATGTTTAGCTTGATACTCACATGTTCAGCTTTACTTCCTTCACTTCTCATATATTTATGACACTTCATTTGATGATTCTGTGATGTTTTGTTTATATTATTTGACCTCTTCCTTAAGATCCAGGAACTCCTTGGCCCAAACAGATGATCAGTAAAGTGTGGCTTCCAGCCCTTCTGAGGGTGTGGCATTTAGATAACCCATGGAGCCAGAGTGGCTGGAAGCCATGCAGCAAGCATGCCTGGTCAGGAATGCCGGCTGCAAAAAGAGCGGACAAAGTCCGCTCTTTGCCAGTGTCCCATTCGGGACTGCGGTGGCATCCTGGATCAGGTGATGACTGTGTGCGGTTGCCGTGGTCCCACACCGATCATGGCAGGAGCAGCCTGTGGCCACTCCTTTTGCTCCATCTGTTTGAGGCCAAAGAAAAGTTCAAACCAAGGGTGGGAGTGCTCTATGATCCAAAGAGGAATATACTACAACATCAAGAAGAAATAAAAAGATGATGGAAACAATATACAGAAGAGTTATATAAAACAGAAGAAAAAATGAGCAAAACAAGGAATGAAGAACCATACAAAGATGAACCCCAAATCCGAGAGAGCACAGTGGGAGATGAAATAAGAGATATTGGGGAAAATAAATTACCAGGAACAGATATTCCAGTAGAATTGCTACAGTCCACAGAGACAGAATCAGCTCTATTGATAACTAAAATATGCCAAGAAATATGGAAAACAAAATGGTGGCCAACAGACTGGAAACAATCAATATACATCCCATCCACAAAAAAGGATATACCAAAGAGTGCCGCAATTATAGGACCATAGCATTCATTTCCCATACAAGCACAATTATGCTCAAAATTCTGCAGCATACACTCCAGTCATATATGGAAAGAGTGATCCCAGAAGTGCAAGCAGGGTTCAGAAAAGGAAGAGACACTAGGGACCACATTGCAAACATGTAATGGCTACTGACACACACCAGAAAAAAAATCACCATCATTATTATTATTATTATTATTATTATTATTATTATTATTACATTTTATTTATAGCCCACCTCTCCCTGCGGATCGAGGTGGGTTACAACAATAAGAATAACAATAAAATGCAATATACAATTAAAATCCACATTTCTAAACATTCCCCTACCCCAACCCCTTCCCAATAATAAAATTAGCAAACTAAAAACAATAACAATATAAAATACTAATTAAAAGAGAAAGAAGTAACAAATTAGCTAAAATTAGAGGTAATTAGAGGTGAGACATCTATCTTTCTTGGGGTAGATGGGGCTATCAATATCAGTGGAGAGGAGACTATAGTCTATAGTTTTATAAACTATAGCACAGCCTTTGACTGCAAAAATCACCAAAAAATAGGGAATAATATGAAAGATTACCAAAAAATAGAAAACACTCTCAAAGACATTGGAGTCGCACTAGATTTGGTACTCCTGATGAGAAATCTGTAATTAGGATAAGAGACTACTGTTAGAACAGAAAATGGAGAAATGGAATGGTTCCTAATTGGTGAAGGGGTCAGGCAAAAATGCATTCTATCATCCAACTTGTTCAACCTGCAAGCAAAAAATATCATACAAAGAACAGGTTTAGACTCTGCAGAAGGAGGAGTAAAGATAGGAAGATGGAATATCAGTTATCTAAGATACGTGGATGACACCACACTACTGGCAGAAAACCCCATGGACATGGAACAATTACTAAGGAAAGTCAAGGAAGAAAGTGCAAAGGGAGGCTTATTGCTGAACATAAAGAAAACAAAAATAATGACAATGGAGGATCTATATACTTGTAAATTCAATCTAGATAATGAGAAAATTCAAATAGTTAAAGAGTTCCCATCCCTTGGATTGATCAGAATAGAGACTGTAGAAATCAGAAGACTAGGAATGGGAAGGGCAGCCATGAAAGAATTAGGCAACATCTTAAAGTGTAAAGATATACAACTGAGCACTATGTTAGAATTGCCAAAGCTATCATGTTTCCCATCACCATGTTCGGATGTGAGAGCTGGACAATGAAGAAAACTAACAGAACAAAAATAAACTCATTTGAGATGTGGTGCTCAGTGATGTCACTAGAGCATGTGGACCACACAGGTGGCACCCCACAAGGGGATGACACTTGGTGAATGGCCCCTCACCTCCCAGGTCCTTGGTAGGCCACTTCTGAGTAAAGCCACGTGGGACAGGGAGGAAGAGGATCCGGCATAACCCCCTGTCCCAGGAGTTGTGTTCAATAATGGGACAGTTATCAGGGGAAAGTAAAATTAAGAAATTGTTGTAGGACAGAACCAACCAACACAAACACACAACCCTAGGAGTTCCATATGATATCAAATGAGCTGACTGTTATTCATGAAGGGATTTCCCTTACCCTTCAATCTGGTTTGGAGGATCCACAAGACCTTTAGAATAGATTTGGAACTATGAGAGAGAGAAGAAATCTGTTCCAAGAGACACTTCTATTCCACTGATGGAGAAAGACCACTGAATATTATCCTAGGGTTGCAAGGTTGTTCTCTGTGATAGAAAAGCCTGAGCATGTGCTTCAGCAACATTTGGATATATCATCAATAGACAGAGAAGATGCCTCCACATTATCTGATGCACTGCAAAATCACTTTGCACTTACAACAAAAACTATATATAACAAAAGCTCTCTCTTACAAATATGAACATGAATCTGCTAAAAGCATAGATCATTTATATTGCCAGATTGTATAAAATTGCAGTGTCCTATGAATATGACATGTTGAAAGAACAGGACAGAGATATAGTGGTTATCATAAATTAGGATCTCTAAGGTTACAAATGAGAGTACTTAGGAAGCCAACATTAACCATACTAGAAGCAATAAACAGGTAATGGTCATAATTGGACTCCACTTTGTCTTTTACACTGCATGCTGAATTTTAGACTTTTGCCAGGTTGATATTTTTCAGTGGTACCTCCAACCTTTCATTGTTGCCACTGATCTCACAAATGTTTCTATGTAATAACATTTGCAGATTGTAATAGTTATGTTGGCTGATAAGAATATTAACAATTTTCTTTTCATCCACAGAAAGAAAGTGTCACAATGAAGATATTGTCAACAGTTGTCAGATATTATATATAATTATATATAGTTCTACAACTATTGACAATGTGCCCCTGCAAAAGAGCAAAAAGACCAGCATTTTTTTCATAGCAGTATAAACAGCAGAGCAAACTGTATTTCATGCAAAAGGTATTGTGTAACAATGTGTTTCATGCACACAAAGGATACCTTTGTGAAACCTGCTGCAAAAATGCAAATAATCAATTCTTTAAAGTGCACAAAACTTTCAGTCTCACAAAGTGGGGGGGGGGACAACTTTTGAAATTTTTCACTCTTGTATGTAATAATGAAATAAGAGTAAAATATCCATCTCTGTAAGGATAGTTTTATCCCATGGAGTACGCAGAGATACACCTGACTGTGAAATACTCTACTGAAATCCTCTACTGAAACTAAAAAAAAAAATTACAAAAGGAGGTTGCAGGCATTATTCAGATTAACCTCATACTTAAATTTCAGCAAAGGTTTTTCATGAGACCACATGAAAGGACAATGAACTACTGATCCAGGCATCTGTCACTTGGGCAAAGTGACACTGGAGGAAAGTAGTGTAAACTGTTCAAGAAGGTTTATAGTTGAGAATATCCAAACTGATTGACAAAAATGGCATTGCATATAAAAGACACTATGGCCTTGTTCCTACAGTTCATTGTGACTAAAGTAGACTCACTGAATCAATGAGATTAACCAGTCTGTTGGATCACCATGTAACAATTGATTAAAGTGGTATACCTCAATTGAGACTAGGATCCAGACTTGTACCCTCATTCAAAAAGTCACAAGAAAGGTAACATGGGTTGCTGCTAAACTAAAGATCATAGAATCATAGAATCATCATAGAATCATAGAATCATAGTTGGAAGAGACCAAAAGGGCCATCCAATCCAACCCCCTGCTAAGCAGGAAATCACAATCAATGCATCCCTGACAGATGGTCATCCAGACTCAGTTTAAAGAGCTTCTTTAAAGAAAGAGACTCCACCACACTCCAAGGGAGTGTGTTCCACTGTCAAACACCTCTTACTGTCAAGAGGTTCCTCCTAATGTTGAGGTGGAATCTTTTTTCAGTAGCTTGCATCCATTGTTCCATGTTCTAGTCTCTGGAGCAGCAAAAAACAAGCTTGCTCCATCCTCAATGTGACGCCTCTTCAAATACTTAAACAGGGCTATCCTATCACCTCTTAACCATCTCTTCTCCAGGCTAAACATACCCAGCTCCCTAAGTCTTTCCTCATAAGGCATGGTTTCCAGATACTTCCCCCTCCTCTGGACATGCTCTAGCTTGTCAACATTGAATTGTGGTGCCCAGAACAGGACATAGTATTCCAGGTGAGGCCTGACCAAAGCAGAATAGAGTGGCACTATTACTTCCCTTGATTTAAACACTACACTTCTATTGATGCAGCCTAAAATCACTATGGCCTTTTTAGCTGCCGTATCACACTGTTGATTCATGTTCAACCTAATTTTGTCAAGGCATTTTCCCCCAAAAAGTCTTTGGGACTGGAAACAAAATAGAGACTTTGCATTAAGAATGAATGAGTCAGTCTGTTTCTGGTCTCTGCCAGTTTCACAGGTTTCAGTCATGAATTTGTTCTATTCCATTTCTACAACAATCTGGGATTAAACACACATACACACAGAGAGAGAGTAAAATGCATATTTATTTTCACACAGAACTTTCCCTAATACATGCATTTTCAAACACAGTATCCCTAATATATGTATTTTTATGCAGGTTTTGGCCCAAAAAACACATTGCAAAATTCAGAGAAATATACAATCCAAAGAATAATTGCACTGCTGTCTGCATATTTGTCCTGGAAGTGTAAATTAGGCATGTTTGCATAAAATACAG
Organism: Phrynosoma platyrhinos; assembly: GCA_020142125.1. Lineage (NCBI taxonomy): Eukaryota > Metazoa > Chordata > Lepidosauria > Squamata > Phrynosomatidae > Phrynosoma > Phrynosoma platyrhinos. The sequence continues at coordinate 342,512,959 of CM034701.1, forward strand.
ACTAGCTTAAGGGGTGTAGAATCAATCACATGAGACTCAGGTCTCTCCTCCAACAGAGCAGAATACCACCCAGTCTCTGCCACATGAAGTAATCCCCTCCCTGTGCCTCTTGGTAGGGCTATAGTTTTCTATAAGAGTAAATAATATTTGCAGAAGTAATGGACAAATGTTGCAAAGGGACATCACAAAAGAGTGTTATTTGCTTGTCACACCAGCTGCTTGAAATGATGAACATATCTACACCACTGATATGTACCAAGTTGAACTACCACACCCAAACAATTCTGGGGACTGAAATTTGGTAAAAGTGCAGACAATTCTCTAACAGAGATCTCTAGCCACTCACAAGCTATATTTCCAGAATTGCCTGAAGATATGAAATTTCTCTTCCATTTTAAGTTGATTGTGAAGTTTAAATCTGTGAGGTATACATGTGCATGTATATTGTGTGTATGTAAAGGGTATAATCAGTGTGCATACACAACATGAACCTCACAACAATATACAGCTATGGTTGCCATAGGAGTCCTGTAACTTCAAAGGTTTTGTAGCAGAGGGAATTTCAGAAGATGTTCTTGTTACACATCCAGGTAACAAGTAGCTCCTGCTGAAATTCCCTCTTCTACACAATCATTAAAGGTACAGAACAGGAGATGTCTCCAGTTTTCACTCAAGCAACACTATATATAATCTATTCTATACCTTAGTCTTGCAATTCCCCCTTTATGCCTTCATCCTATTAGCTTTCATATTTTCTTTCCAAAGGTGATTACCCATTTTAGTGATGAGGAACTCAGAAAAGTGACCAAGGTCATCTCATTGAGGCTGTGTCTGCTGGGCCTAATATGCCCAACTCCAGTGCAACTCTGTAGTCTTCTGCCCCACACTAGATTCCTGGTCCCTTTCCTCCTTTTGTCTTGTTCTCAATTGTCCTATTGAGTTTGAAATCAGGTAATACCCTCTTTTGTGCTTATTTATGCAAGTCTCCATTAGGGTCTCATTAGGGCCTCAATGACACTTGTAGTTTGGGTATTGCATTAATTAATACGGGTGTGGGGCACTAGCAAAGTGCAATGCATTACTCAGTCCTCTGCCACAAAAGCTTTTTCCTTCTTCTTTTCTTCTTCTTTTTTTAATAAACAAACCAGATCAAAGAGTTCCTCCTGCGCTCTGCACAGATGGCTTTAGAGAATCCATTCCAAGGACAATAGAAATAAGAACTCTAATAACCTTCTACCATGGAGACATGCCAGCTCCAGAAAGCAGCCAGTCTGGTGACCATTAAAGGGGATGCCTCTTTGGTTTCCTTTCCACTCTAATTACCCTTAGCTGGCTGCTGCACCTGGAAGCAGAACATCAAGTGCTCTCCAAGGATCACCATGTCAGAGCGGCTTGCACTCAAAGAAGGAAGGCTGCCACAGTTTTTTCTTCCCAGCACTGAAACACAATAGCCTTTCTGATCAAGAGATATGTTGCAAAAACTATGCACTGTGTGCTGGACCTAAGCTTCCTAGGCATGTACACAACACCTCCAGAACCTTCTGCCAGTTTCCCATAGAGTAGTCATATCACACACACACAATACACACACAACACACACACAGCTTGCCCATATACTTTTTCCATATACTTTCTCTGTCACCCCTTAACCTTAGAAAAGTTATGCTTTTGGTCTACAAAAAAGGTAGCATGGCCAGCATGGCTCCAAAAGAATGAAAGAGTAACTTTTCTTATTTTTGGTTATTAAATCAAATGGAGACTCCACACTTCTCCAACAACTGGTTATTTTCCCCCTCTTCCCCTCACTAAAGAATATCTGGAAACAACTGGATCTCAAGATGGAGTTGGAGTTAATGGAAGTGAAATGTTATTGCCTGTCTTTTATTGCTCTTTGTCCCAAGTCCTCATATAGCCAAGAAGGAGAATGGCCTCTTTCTGCATTGCAATCCCTCAATACCATCTTAACTGACATCATTCCTGACACAATATAAGCCTGTGACTCTAACGATGCAATTTTTCTGCTATATAATTTTTAACATCTTTGTTTGATGAAGAAACTAATGAAGCTTTGAAAGCTTGCATCATGTATTTTATGCTTTGGAGTTAGCTCAGTAAAAGTATTTCTGCTTGTGGAATATGGAGTTGTATTTTGCAGCATGACCAATGCAGATTGTTATTGTTGTTGTTGTATTTATTTATATCCCGCCCCTCTGTCAAACAATCGGGTCAGCTTATAACAATTAAAAATTGTATTAAACCACAGATCCATTAAAAAAATTTAAAAAATACATAAAACCACATAAGACAAAAAATGAAATAAGAGAAAAGGCCATAGATGAATCGGGGCAGTAACGAGAGGCAAAAGTGGAAGAGGTAGAGCCGGGTAAACTCCTGAGGCTGGAATCTAGTCAGGGAAGGCCTGCCAAAAGAGATCTGTCTTCACTGCCTTTTTAAAGCTGCTTAGGGATGTAATCTGACGGATCTCATCCAGCAGGCCTGGGGGCAATTACAGAAAATGCCCTCTGGGAGGTTATAGCCATGCTTTCATTGGCTGCAGCAAATTCCTCCCAGAGGACCAGAGTGCATAGGGAGGGTTGTATGGGAGGAGGTGGTCCCAGAGATAGCTTCGACCCAAGCCATTTAGGGCTTTAAAGGTCACCAACACCTTATACTGGACCCAGAAACTAATAGGCAGCCAGTGAAGAGACTTCAAAACCGGAGTTATATGGTCTCTCCTAGATGTCCCCAAGACCACTCTGGCTGACATGTTCTGTACCAACTGAAGTTTCTGGACCAAGCACAATGGTAGCCCCATGTAGAGAGTGTTACAGAAATCCAGACGAGAGGATACCAGCACATGCACCACAGTCTCAAGGTCCCCTACTTCCAGGAAACAGCACAGGTGGTATATCAGCCGAAGCTGATAACAAGCACTCCTGACCATTGCATTCACCTGATTGGTCATTAGGAACGATGAGTCCAGGAGCACCCCCAGACTGCGAACACAGTCCTTCACAAAGAGTGTGACCCCATCCAGGACTGGAGGTTGCAACCCAATTCCTGGTTTCAGGGCCTCTGTTTTGTCTGGATTCAATCTCAATCTATTTTTCCTCATCCAGCCCATTGCTGCCTTAAGGCAGTCATTGAGGAGAGATGCCATCGGAATTCGAGGCCGATGATTGAGACATGGAGAAATAGATCTGGGTGTCATCAGCGAACTGATAACACCCAGCTCCATGTTTCCAGATGATCTCACCCAGTGGATTCATATAGATGTTAAACAGCATCAGGGACAGAATGGCACACTGAGGGATGCCACATGTAAGGTCTTTCTTTTTTTTTTTTTCTTTTTTTTGCAGAACAGTGTCCCCGAGTAGCACCCTCTAGGATCTGCCCGAGAGGAAGGAACGGAACCACTGCAATGCAGTGCCTCTGATTCCTAAACCGCTCAGGCGATCCAAGAGGATGTTATGATCTATCGTATCAAAAGCCGCTGAGAGGTCTAAAAGCACCAACAGGGTCACATTACCCCTGTCAGTCCCAGATGAAGGTCATTGGTCAAGGCAACCATGGCCATCTCAACTCCAAATCCCATCCTAAATCCAGTTTGAAATGGGTCAGCCAGTTTGAAATGGGTCAATATATATATATATTCCTGGAGACAGGAGAATCCCAGGTTCATCCATCATCCCACTCTTTGCAACAGAGATAACCTTTCCAAGAAACAGCAAAGTGAAGTGATGTAGCTCCATGAGTAGGACGTATAATTTGCATACAAAAGGTCCCAAGTTCCATCTCTGTCATTTCCAGGTAGGTCCAGGAAAGCCTCCTGTCTGAAACCCTGGAGAATATTGCTGAGGATGAAAACTATGCAGCCTGGAAGATCATACCCTCCAGTTGTCCCAGTTTGACAGTAATAATCCCAATTAATCATCACTCATCTCGTTTTTTCAATTTTGCTTTTAAAATGTCATGTTTTCTCTCTCCTCCTCCCACTTTCTCCCTTTGTCCTCAGCTTATTTCAGTTGCTACAAACTGAATTCTAAGTGTAAACACTCAACACAGCAGGAGAAAGAGGACAGGAGGGAACAGAACCTTGTCCTTCCCTATAAACTCAAACAAAAGCAAACTGCTATAGCCTCTCCTAGTTTCTGTATTTTTTCTCATTAATAACGTCTGCTGTCTTGACCACACATGTCCCAATTTTCCTCTATAAAATGTTGGAGAGAATAGCTATGGAAGTCTCATGTGACCTTTGGAGCAGTCCTGCACAGTCATTGGCTTCCCCTAGACTCCTTTTTACCTTCAAATCTTCCCCATGTCTTTTGGCTGAAAAAAATCACTTGTAACATTCTCCAGAAAGAGAGAGAGAAAAATACAGACCAAAATAACAAAACCCACACACACACACAAACCATCCTGTTCCCCAAATTGACAGAAATGACAGGCCTTCATTTTCTGTTTCAACTAATGGCCAGTGGTGCAGCCCATTGAGAGTAAAATGAGCCTTCTGCCCTTTGAACATGCCCACCTCTGGCATAAACAATGGTGAGTTGATTGAAGATGTTACCTAGAATAGTGATTAGGTTGAATGAAATACCTACAAAATGCAAAGGGACCCAGGGATCTGGGGCCCTGGGGCAATTCCAGAAACAGCCCAGTTCCTTGTGTCCAAGCAACAAGGTCCACAGTTGGAATGCCTCCTTCAAGATGCAACAGATTGAGCTTGGCAGCGCTGCCAGTCCAAAAGCAGTCCACCATTGATCCAGACCTAATTCCTTTCAGGTGGAAGGAAGAGGGTAGCTCTGAGCATCCCCATGTCTTTGTCCCCTGCTGTTGTAACCAAGGCCAGCATCTCAATGGCAGTGACTCCAATTTAGTACTAGGCTTCTAAACACTACAAATTTTCTTGTCTTTGGGATACAGAGACACCCTGTTGAGAAAATAGTCAATCACCACAAGATTTTTCATATTTCAGGACTTTGCTTTGAAAAAATCCTCCCTCAGCCACTCTCTCAGCCTCAGAGGAAGGCAATGGCAAACCTTCTGTAAATAAATCTTGACAAGAAAACTCTATGTTTACCAAACAGTCACCATACGTCAGTGAAGGTTCATAACAGCAGACTAGTAATAATAATAATAATAATATTTATTTATACCCCGCCCCTCTGTTAAAAATAATCGGGGCAGCTTACAGCAATTAAAATTACATCAATACAGTCTAAAATCCCCAACCCCAACCCTCCCCCATAAAAGCATATTAAACTAAACAACCATTAAAATGTAGCTAAATTTTAAAATAAATTAGAATAAACAATAAGAGAATCAAACAGCAGGCAAATCAGAGACATAAAAGGGCAAGGTCGCAGCTCCTGAGGCCCGGATCTAATCAGGAAAGGCCTGTCGAAAGAGATCCATCTTTAGCACCTTTTTGAAGCTGTTCAAGCTCGTCAT
>CM034701.1:342518512-342529495 GCA_020142125.1 Phrynosoma platyrhinos
GGAGGAAGGGGACACCCGCCTAGCCAGCCAGATCAGTCGAATCAACCCTGGCGATCAATGGGGTAACAGATGTCACAGCCAGATCGCCCTCACATCCAATTTAATCTCAATCTGTTTTTCCTCATCCAGCCCATTACTGCCTTAAGACAGTCATTAAGAGGAGAGACACCATGGAATTTGAGGCCGACGCCGCAAGTAAGCTCCTTTTTACTGGAGCAACTGTCCCTGAGCAGCACCCTCTGGGACCTGAACAAGAGGAAGGAATGGAACCACTGCAATGCAGTGCCTCTGATTCCTAACCCACTCAGGCGATCCAGGAGTATGCTATGATCTATTGTGTCAAAAGCCACTGAGAGGTCTAAAAGCACCAACAGGGTCAACTACCCCTGTTGATGCTCAGACACAGGGCTTTGGTCAAGGCAACCATGGCAGTCTCAACTCCAAATCCCGTCCTAAAGCCAGTTTGAAATGGGTCTAGATAATCAGTTTCATCCAAGACCACTTGGAGTTGAAGAGCAACCGCCCTCTCGATCACTTTGCTCAAGAATGGTATCATAGAGACCGGCCTATAATTGTTCATGTCCAGGGGGTCCAGGGAAGGTTTTTCAGAAGTGGCATAACCGCCGCTTCCTTTAAGCAGGATGGAACACACCCTTCCCTGAGGGATGCATTGATGATGTCCTTAAGAAACACCATCAAGGCATCCTCCCCCCCCCCCAAGAAAGCCAGCCATGAAGGGCAAGGATCAAGAGGGCAAGTTGTCTTCCTCACTCTACCAAGTAGCTTGTCCATGTCCTCAGTACTCACAGACTGAAACTGATTCAGTAAATTTACATCAACGGAATTGCTGGACACCTCAACAATTTTTTCTGTCAAAATACTGACGTCTAAATTGGCTCCTATCCGAGAGATTTAATCTGCAAAGAAGTTGTTAAATGCATCACAGCAGGTCGTTGTTGGGTTAAGCAATGGGTTCTGCGCATCTCCCTTACCACCCTAAACAGCTCTGCCTGATGGGACTCAGCAGACGCAATATGTGCAGAGGAGAAAGATCTCTGTGCTGCATGTATTGCCTCTCGATAGGACCAAAGAAACTTCCTATGACAAGTGTTGTCGGATAAGAGTAGAGTATTCTGCCAGTTGTGCTCTAGTCGTTGTCCAACCTGCTTCATTTTCCTAGGCTCTGATGTATACCATGGCTTACGATTTGGAGCGGGCTGGAAAGGATGCTTGGGAGTGATCATGTTGATAGCTTTGGTAAGATTGGTATTCCAAATATTAACCAAAGCTTCGACAGGGTCACCGGCATTACCTACCATTAAACCCTCCAAGGCTTTCCGGAATCTAATTGGCTCCATTAGCCTTTGAGGGCGGACCATTCTAATGGGTCCACTACCCCCAGTGGGGCAGATGTGGTTCTTAGTTCAGTCTTGACCAGAAAATGATCCGTCCATGACAATGCAGTGGTTTTAATAACCTCCGCCCATGGATATTTCTGTTCCGTACTAAAGACCACTTGAGGGTATGGGCCTGATGACCAATTGGGATAGGCCCCTGTTTGTCATGGGTTCCATGAACTCCCGAGCTGCACTACTTAGATTTGATAAGCTGGCCTTGAGTGGGATGTTGAAGTCGCCCAGAACTAAAAGTCTGGGCGACTCCAACATCAACTCTGAGACCAGCTGTGTCAGCTCGGTTAGGGAGTCTGCTAGACAACAGGGTGGTTGGTAGACTAGCAGAATCCCCAAACTGGTCCTCAGGCTAAGGTAGATACACTCAAAGTGGACTGTGTTCCGAACAGGTATCCTGGTCAAGGTAAGGGTGTTTTTATAAACCAGGGCCACTCTGCCCCCCCCCCGCCCACATCCCCTCACCTGCTCATTGACAGAATACCCAGATGGGAGGGCCTGCGTCCATGTAACAGCGCTGTCCTCTCCCAGCCAGGTTTCTGTGAAGCAAGCCAGGTCAGCATCTTCATCCAAAAGAAGATCATAAATAATATGAGTTTTATTTTTAACTGACCTGGCATTGCAAAGGAGCAAAGTAAGGTTCTGTGGAATGGTAGGTGCACTTTCCAGTCCATTTCAGGAAATAGAGTGTACTGAAGACGGGATAGCTTTCAGACAGCGATCCCGCCTTTTTTTGTAACATCCATTCACTCTGTTCCAATCATACCTCCCTTTCCCCTGCACAACTCCAATTCCCGCCCCCAACACATTCCCAGCCTTATCCAATAGAGAGGTCAATAGAGCCGTGTAGCCCTCCCAACCAGGCTGCTACTGTAGTTGTCCCTGCTACTGTGGTTGCCACTGTTGCCGCTCTACTGGGGTGATGGAAAGGGTGGCCTTAAGTTCCTAGTGTCCCACCCAAGCCTCTCCCAGGTTTGGGGAGGGCTAAATATCCCTCCCAGCCTCAGCAGATTCCGCCCAACTCCTGCAGCATCCAGGTGGGAAGGAGAGCTGGGCAGCTAGATGACAAAGTCCAGCCCAGCTCTCGGCTCACCACTCTCAGGGTCTCAGATGATGGTAATGAAGGGGCTGGGCAGGCTAGATGGCAACTCTCAGCCGTCGCCACCACTGCTGGAAGGAAAAAGGGAGTGGGCGGGCTAATAACCCCTCAGCCCGATTCCCAGCCTTGCTGTCATGGTGGCTCAGGTGATGGTAATGAAGGGGCTGGGCAGGCTAGATGGCAAAGTCCCTGACCCAAGCTCCAACTCTCATCTGTCACCGCTGTTGCTGGAGGGAAAGAGGGAGTGGGTGGGCTAATAACCCCTTGGCCCAACTCCCAGTCTCGCTGCCATGGTGGCTCAGGTGATGGTCATGAAGAGGCTGGACAGACTAGATGGCAAAGTCCCTGGCCCAAGCCCAAACTCTCGGTCGTGTAATGTGTATTCTTCATTTCTCCCAGCAGTTCACAGTGTTGTTGTTGTTGTTATTGTTGTTGTGTGCATTCAAGTCATTTTTTACTTATGGTGACCCTAAGGCAAACTTATCACAATATAATTTTTTTAAAAGGCATCTGTGCTACCAATGCTTGGGGAAAGGCTTGGGGAGAGTGAGAGCCTTTCTCTTTCAATGCCATCACAGTACAAGAAGCTTGCTTATGCATTACTGCAGTTCCAGAAACAGTGTGGGACCCCAGCTTCTGAGGCTATTGCTCCAATAGCACCACTATTAATCTGGTGCTGGGTCCCTATTTTCTCCAGTCAATCCAAGAAAAAAAGTTCCAGAGGAGGTGCCATTTTCCTGCCTCCCAACTTCATTCCTGTGTTCTATTAAATCAAATGTGCCAAGAGAGGTATCATGTTTACTTTTTGCTTCAGTCTGGCGCCATTCTTCAAAAGTGTTCTAAACAAACATAAAGGTCGAATGCACTTATCCCATCCTGGAATGCTACAGTGTATGTTGCTATGCTCAAGGCAATGGTTCAGTTCCCAGCAAAAGAGCTGTTGCTTGCTTCACACCAAAGCACTGGCTGTGGATTGCCATATTTGTGTCAGCATTTCAAAGGTAAATTAAGTAAAGATGGAGCAATAATCTCTCCTCATCCTTCATGGTGAAGAAACCCATTACATGTGATTTCACCTATCACAATGAATGCCATAATTAACCCTGGCCATTAGACAGAGGGAAATAGTTGCCTCAAGCAGCAGATCCTGGAAGCCAGCATCAGAATGTTGGAGGAGGAATTATATATCAAACCATCAGCCCTATGCCCCTAAGCTAACTAGGCCAATGCCTCCAGGTACAGAGGAGGATGCTGCCCAATTGTCAGTATGTGAAGATTCAACTTTCTTCCTATCACTTCTCCCAGGGACTGCGTTTCTGTCTCCTTCCACTGTTCCACAATGGTAAAGAGAATATCTCATGAGCCATAGGGCCAGGTGGAAAGCTGGCAGGGGCCCTGGAATACAAGCACAGACTCTGGCAGCAAAAATAGGATCACCAAGGAGGGAAAGAGGTGACGTCTTTCCACTTGGGGCTTATTTTTAGACTGTTTATCAAGGGGATTTGCTACTCTTGGCATTGATGGCCTGAGGCTATTTGGGGAGCATATGGTGCAGCAAATGTTTGTAGAGGTGAGCCAGCATTGGCTTGGCTTCCTTCTTTCTTTCCCTTCTTTATTTCTCTCTCTCTGAATATCTCTTTTCTTTCTGACTACTGGCTAGTCATTCTGAAATATCCAAAGAGACTTGCTTCTTAACTTTTTCTTTCACTGTATTTACTTTTGTGTATTCACACACAGAAAGACAGTGAAAAAGCTTGGGAAACAATGGATCCACACTGCAAAAATAAAGCACCACTTTAATGACTATGACTCTGCCATACTGAATCCTGGGATTTGTTGTTTGATGAGGTACCAGACCTCTCTGAAAGACTAGGCTTAATACCTCACCAAATTCCAAATCCCAGGATTGCATAGCATTGAGCCATAACAAAGTGGTGTCAAACCACTTTATTTCTGCAGTGTGGAAGAGCAGAACACCTCTGAATCAAAGAGCATTCTATTGGTTAGAAGAATTCCCTGTTAAGAAGCATAGTGGGGCGAAAAGAGAATACAGTGGGCCCTTGATATCCACTGGGACTTTGTTCCAAGACCCCAGCAGGATACCAAAATCCATGGATGCTCAAGTTCCATCAACTACAATGGTGTAGTAAAATGGTGCCCCTAATATAAAATGGTAAAATCAAGGTTTACTTTTGGAACTTGTATATTTTTTGAATACTTTCAAGCTGTGGACAGTTGAATCTGTAGATAAAAAATCTGTGAATATAGAGGGCTGACTATGTACCCCCCAGCTGTCCCAATTACCCTATTTGGCAGGGACAGTCTCTTCTACTACTACTTTTCCCCTTTGTCCCTAGCTTACTTCAATTGTTGAAAACAGTTCAAAGTAGAGAATTAGTATGCACTCAACTGACCCAGAAGGAGGGAGAAGAAAGAAAGAGGAGCATCTTGCCTTTCCCAACAAACTTAGGCAAAAGCAAACTGCTGGAGCCTCACCTAGCTAATATGGTCTTTGTCATTTATATCTTTTGCCATCTTGATCACACTCAGATATTGCTTGGCCAGATGTGTCCTGTTTTTCATCTGTGAAACACTGGGAGGGGGGAGGTATGGAGGAAGCAACTCTATTTCCAAGCATGACTTAAGAAATGTAATGAGATTAAATAGAACTAGGACTGAGATTATTAGGTAAGAGAGTATCTGACAGTTATGATTATTGCACTGCTAATAAAACTGGCTTACTTGAGCCAGCTTAACATTTAAAATAGGTAGCATCCTGGGTCCAGCCCTGCTCCCAGAGGCGCTCAGTGTGTCTCTTTTCGAAGCTGGGAGTTTTCCAGTTTAAGGAAATAGCTGCCAAAGCAGCCCTGGAAGTAGTGATGGACCCAGGATTGACCCAGGCAGCAATTTCGGTGGGTAAATCCTTTTGATAACATCAGGATGCCACCTGTTCTAAATTTTAAAATGGCTCAGGTAAGCCGATTTTATTAGTGGTGTGATAATCTCCAGTGAGTGTCCTTAGGTTGTACAGATTCCATCAGGAGTAAGACCCACTAAAAACAATCCAGTCCAACACTGGGACTTGCTTTTAAGTAAACACACATCAAGAAGTGCAGTAAACCTATAACTGTATGCATGGATGCCTGGTAATAGGCCCTGTCAAGCACATTGGACTTGCTTGTGAGTAAACATTCATGGAGAAGTTGCAGAAGCATGATTACAGCACTGAGAATCTCTCCAGGTATCTTTCAGCAATGAAAACAAAGAACAGTGAAAGGTTGGTGGAGAGTTGTAGATTTTGGAAACCAGAATTTGAACACATCACCACTCAGTTCTGGAACTCCCAGAGTTCTCCAGTATAACTATAAGTTGCGAATTCAATACTAGCCAGGGCTCAGGCTAGACTCAGGCCTGCATCCTTCTGAGGTCACTAAAATGAGTTGGGTGGCAATGAGCTTACAGTTGTAAACTGCTTAGACATCCCATAGCACGATATGAAGCAGTATATAAATGAAGCTGCTTTGCTATAAGTTGGCTAGCATATTCCAAAAATTCAGATTTCTGGAAATAAAAAGGAATCCAAAAAGTAAGATTTCCAAAAGTAAGCTCTCCTATCATAACACTGGGCTTTTGTTTTACTTATTTCTAACAAAAGAGCAGTGTGGCATACCCTGCTTTATTGTTTTTTAATCATTATTTATTTCTATGTCTCCATTCCTCAACAAAAAGTGACCAAAACATTAAATCATAAGGTGTTAAAAGAGAAGAAAAGGCCTCACATGTTTGTTTTACTCTATTTAAAAAAAAAAAAAGAGAGAACTGTGTGGTAATACATTTTTATTGCATTCATTTTTATTACATTTGACAGTCAGAGCACTAGGCAAAAATCACACTGTATATAATATAGAAGTAAGTAGTAAGAGGCACCAGCTATAATATAAAGCAAGGAAGGGGGGAAAGTCACTCATTGTAAAAATGCATCTAATGAAGTAGATTGAGTCTGCAAAAGCTTATGCTATAAACTTCTCTCTATGTCTCAAAGGTGCTACAATATCCCTTTGCACAAGGATGTGCATATGTTATGCTAATCTGTCTGTTCTTTTGTCCTCTTCTCCAAAGGATGCATCAGCATCATATCCCTCAATGCAGACACATGCATGTGTGTGAGAGAGAAAGAGACAAAAGGAGAGGGAATGAGAAAAGAAGGCTAATTGGCCATCTTATTTACCAATGTTGTATGCTTGGAAGGAGTGTGTTGAAGAATAGTCTGGTCTGACACATGATCTCTTTGTTAGGAAGACTAGGCTCAGACAATGGCTTGCCCAAAATCACCCTGGGAACTTCATGCCTTATCACAGATATGAGCCCAAATCTCTCCAGCCAAAGTACAACACAGTGACCTTTATTACATCATCTTGTGCCAGCTCATTATTTTGTAAAATGTGCCATGCATTTGCCTGAATTTTTTGATTTTCCTATGGGAGACATAATTATGACCTTCAGCCCTTCAAAAACTGACCCATATACCACCAGCAGCTAGGGATATAAAGCTTATTTTGAACCAACAGACAAGGTTGAATAATTTTCTCTTTGCTGCATGAAAATAGCATTTATGAGGGGTTTTTTTCCCCTTAGGACTTCTTTTGGGAATATTCATTTGAACAAAAGTGCACATGTTTTTCCTATACTGTTTCCTGCAGATTGTTTTCAATGCACCCTACCCAAGCAAATGGTTTTTCAAGCAAGTGAATGTTCCCAAAGAGCTAGTCTTAGAGTTAGTCCTTTTCCTCAGAGAAGTGCTTCAAGTGTCAAGGCACTCTTTCTTCACTCAGGATGAGAAAATTAATTCTCTGCATCCCTACTACACACAGATGTGTTTTTCTCCCATCCGTAACAATAATAAATACATGTGTACAGGTACAGTGGGATCTGTTTGGTCTGAAATAGTTGCAGGTGTTCAAAGACTAAATGGACTATTCTGAATTTCAGTCAGTCCTTCCTACAAGGGCAGAGATCCCTCTTTGCCAGAGTTTGGAACACTCTGTAGGATTACCAAGAATCTCCAAGACAGCATGGCCACTGGCTGAGGGATTCTGGGAGCTATAGACTCGGCACCTTGGCTTTGTGCAAGTCTGATTCAAGGCATGTGATACACCTGGCTGGGGTCAGCACAGCTGTCCCTCTATAAAAGGATGAAAACCCATGTCTCCATCTCCTCCCTCTTACAATATCAAACAAAGACAAAAGGCAGTAGGAGAGCAGATACTTGGCAGAAGTTCCAGAATCGTGAGGACCAGAACATCTCTCTCTAGACAGACAGCAGCCTCCCTTCATTGCACTCTGACAAGAAGAAAGAAAAGATGCACACTGGCTGCCTGTCAGATAAGAAGAGGAAACAACGTGGCTAGAAGGGCCATGATGTGAACCACTGCCAAGCCTGTCTTGAGAATGGAGGCGTATACGTGCAGCCAGTGGTGTGCGGTGGTGCCGAGCAACACGCGTCTCTTTCTCAAAATGGCTTTGCTGGCAAGCCAAAGGAAAGTCAGCTGAGGCTTCTGTCTGCTGGCCAGATCAGCTGCCGGGGAGTAAAACAGATGATGGCATGTGCTTATCCCCTGCTCTCCCTCCATTCGGGCTGCACCTGGCCTTGATGCCTTTGTGCTCAACAATCCAGTGTGCGTGCCACCCAGCACATGAGCCCTCTCTCCTTCTCTTGCTCAACTGATGCCACATGCCTTGGGTTGGCAAGTATCTTTTTTTCAGTGGGAAAGTGAACCTGCCCCTATGCCAAGCATTTTCACTTGTTCCAATGTAACAATTTCAAACTCGCATCAACATGTATAGGCCATTAAGTATCCTTTGGGAGGAAACCTGCAGAATGGCATATAGGAACTGAGCAAAGAAAGGACTGTATTTATGGATCTCATATTTTTTAGATTTTGTACTTTAAAATGTCCCAGTAGGCTTGGGGATTTCTATCACAAGGATGCCATGCCTATTCAGAGTAGAAGGATCAGACTTTAGAAAAGTTACTTTTGAGGCATATAACTACCAGAACCCCACCCCCCAAAACTAGAATGGTGTCTTGATGTCTCAGTCCAGAAAAGCAACTTTTCCATCCTCTGGCAAGGAATGAAGAGTGATTGTTAATCATAATCATACTACGCAATTTATCCCGGTCCCATGTTTCTCTGGAATTTCTAAATCTATAGGGGAAAAATCAGCAAACAGAGATGCCTGTGCCTAAACCAAGACACACCTACATGCTGCCATTTTGCATGCCACTCATCAACTCCTATTGCAAAAGACTGTAGTAATATGGAAATTAAACACTTCTGATCATGTGAAATGTGCTACTGTAATGAAATTCTCCTCCCTGCCTGCAAGGAAAGGTATTATATTTATGGCTCTTTAGCTTAGGGGTAGAATATGGGAAAGCATGACAGAAGTTTATAAAATTCTGCATGTTGTGGAGAAAGCAGATAGGGAAAAGTTTTTCTTACCACAACATAATAGTAGAACCTGCAGTCATCTAATGAAATGGGAGATTCAGGACAGATAAAAAGTACTTCTTGAAACATAATGGAATTTTCTACAGTAATCTATAGGATTGAACAAATTCATCATGGAGGGTACAGGTACCAGTAACAGTTGCCAGTAGTCATAAGTGCTAGGATGGACATTAGTTGCAGTATCAGAAGCAGTATATTTCTGTCAGTTGCTGAGGAACAAAAGGAGAAGAAACCAATGACCTTTTGTCCTGCCTGTGGGCTTCCTCCAATATATCTCACCAGGCTTTCCCATACGCAGAAGCAGGACAATGCCTACTCTGTGCCCTCCACTGTCACTTTCCCCATGTGGAAAATGTCAGATTTGCACAGGAAAGATTCCTGTTGTCCAGTGGTCTTGCTTTCATGGTAGGTCTCCAGATGAACAGGAGTTATCTCCTCTTCAGAAATGTCTCTTTCAACATGAGAAATATAATGGCAGAAGATGGCAGCTAGATGATCCCCTGCCCCTGTGTTCAAGAATATGTATTGAGACACACCTGAACATACAGTGAACAGAATGCTTGACATCTGGGACAACAGAATGTGAGACAAGATGGAATGCATCTAGGAGAGAGTGATCAAGATGATCAACGGTCTGAAAATCAAGGCCTGTGAGGAACACTTAAGGATCTGCTTGGAAAAGAATAGAATACAGAGAAGTGACATGGTGCAAGTATTTTACCCAAGGATTGGTTTCCTTTGAATGAGGTCATGGGAAACTTAGGGGATTTTGCAATGCTTGCATTATTTATTTATTTACAAAAGTACAGATTGTCTCACAAAACACTTCAGACACTCCAACCTTAGGACCATAGAATCAAAGAGTTGGAAAGGGCCTTCAGTTAGACACACACCTCTCATTCCAATATTTTACACATTATACTCATTTCAAAATTTTGCATGTTACAAGTTTCCAAATTCAACTTTGGTCCTCCCAATGTCTGTTAAAGATTCTCAGTGAGAAAGAACAGCTCCTCAGTCCTTGGAGTCCCAAGAACTGGGCTACATTGAGTAAAGCAACCTTTGACTTTCAAGAAGTTGTTGGACTGCAGTTCTCAGCATCCTTAAACAACATAGGCTACAGTAAGGAATGTTGGGAGTTGTAGTCCATGAATATCGGGAGAGCCAGATGCATGGACAGATAGACAGAAAAAGGTCTGCCTTATTATAATCAGTTCCATAAATTTTTATGAGGAAAAATATCAGGAACTCTTGAACAGAATCCTATAAGACTGACAAGTTCCACCCCACCCCTCATGTTGCAACATTCTTTTAAAAAATTTAGGAGAGGAAGAAATATGCTTCTTTTGCAGTTTTTAATAGCAACTGGGGCAGAACTGAATGGCTCTTCTCCATCTGCTTCATGTTCTGGATATTGCTTTAAATGCCATCATATTTCCTGAGTCTAAATTTGTCAACTGTAAATTTCTTTTTGAATATTTTGTTCAGTTCTGACCAATATACATCAGTGCTCCAGTTTACTTCAGACCTGGTTTTCATTCTGCTGTAGACTACCTACAAAGAATTCTACCTTGATAGTAACCTAAAGCAACCTCATCAGCTCCCAGATGCAGTGAGTGAATTGTTCTCTGCTTTTTATGATACACAGCAAAATCAAAACATCCATTTTCTTTCAGGACATCACATTTTAATCCAGAGGAGGCCAAGAACAGGGATCATAATTTTGGTAATTTTAAAACTGGGAGTGGCAATTGATGAAAGCTGGATGGGCACTGCCCTCTCTGGGGGAACTAAAGAGAGTCACAGACCCCTGCTATACCCACTTTAGGCAATGAATGGCACTTTCATCATGTTGCTGGACTCTCCTAGGTTGTTTTATTTCCTTTTTTCAAACAAGAAGAAAGTTCAGATTATGATTATGTTTTCTGCTGCTCCAGAGAATAGGACTCGGAACAACAGATGC
>CM034701.1:342560893-342571338 GCA_020142125.1 Phrynosoma platyrhinos
TTACTTAAACCCAGCTACTTACTTGATATTATGTAGCCTAGTTCCCTGCAAATTCACAGCACCTCCCACAGACTGTCTCACAGTGTGGGGGTTGGGGGCGCTGCCAGAATAGGGTCAGGGCTTTAAAGCACTCCTCCTTCTTCTCATGGCTTTGTCTGGGATCACTCCACATTTCTCTGGTACGTTATTGGCCACTGGGAGCTGATACCATTGCAGAGTCATTCAGATTGTTCCCTTGCAGGTTGTTAGAGCATAATGTACAATGCTGTGCTTGAGTGCCTAGCTGCTCATAATCTACCCTGCTTTTTTAAAAAAAAAATTGCTTCTTCCCTTGTCTTTATATCTGTTGTCTTTGCCAGAGGATTTGGGATCACTGAGCCAAGAAAGCAGTTTCATAGAGGAGCCCAAAGAATGTAAAACAGTGGCAAAAAGCAAAAGATCATTTTATACAATGTTCTGTGGCTATATATACAAGCAGATACTGTTTACATTAACCCTTCATACATGCTGCAGAATTCAAAAATGGTTGCAAACAAGTGGTAAGATTACAGCTAATAATACATTACATCAACACTTCCAGGCTTTTCTTGAAGTTCAAATCTATGCAGTTTTATGGCATATGCATTTTTAAGGTGGTACACTATCTTGTCCTGATGCAGTCAAAGAGGGTAAACTTGTTTCAAGGTGAAGGTAGGGATGGATTAGACTTTCCTTGAGTTCTGGCCTTTCCCCAGAGCTCTGTTTATACTTATTAAGGTTTTTGTTTGGTGGGTATTTTTGGTTGTTTGATTTGGGTGTTGTTCTTTCCCTTTTTAGAGAGCTATATTAATACCTTCATGGTGGCATGACAAAAGAAAGTAACACAAATGATGAAAATAAAAAAAACCATGCCAAAAATTAACAGCATAACAGCATATGGGAATGTAAAGATTTTTTTCCTATTAAGAGTCATATTCCCTTGGAGTTAATATGCTAACAGTACAAAATACAGTCTTTCTTCAATAGATGTGCTTTAAAAACAGAAGTCTAGGTGGGATGGCATTATGTCTACATGACTGAAATCATTGAAAGCTCTACATTTACTATACAATAAAAGGTGGTGTCACAAAGTGGTAAGAGTGGGAACTGTGAACCAGGAACAACTTCGTTCAGAATTCAGCCACAAGTAATTAGGTGACTTTAGGAATTTCTCAACTTTTCAATTACACTAGCAGGATTTTGTCCTTACAAGGTGAAATAATATATATTTATAGTTTAAAACTCAATCTAAAATGTACTATATAAACAGAAAATGCTACCTAACTAGTGAAGTGATTATGTATAAAAGCCAGAGGCTCGAAAGACCCACCCAAAAAATTATGTAGAAATAAATTATATTTAAAACAATGGGATTTACTTCCAAGGAAACCAACCTGCATGGAGTGAGCGTAAACCAGAAATGACCTGAATAATGGATTCACTTTGCCAAAAGCAATTTATGGCCTCCAGATATTGGACTGCAATTCTCATCAGTCCTAACCAGCACAATCAAGAGTAAAGGATGACGTGAGATCCAGTCCAATGACATCTGGAGGACCACAAGTTGTTCATCCTTTGCCTCAAGCCACAAAATCACAACAGTTGACATGCAAAACTATATTTTGTAGTTTGAAATGATAGTGCATATGGGAGAACTACATAGGTACAAATATGTTTTACAAAGAAAAGAAAAAGCAGCAATGGAATCAGGTACAACAGCCCTAGCATCACATTGCCACAAAGTTCCCAAATGTTTGTATCTGTATATAAACTGTGTCTTACTCTAGAACAATTACCATAATGATCTACCATTGAGTCTCCCAAATTGCATGTTTCTGGTTTACAATATAAAACATGCCATTAAATATACTTCAGATACAATCCAGGATCAAAATATATTGTTGGTGTCCTTGGTTACATTCCCTTGTCTTATTGAATAGGGACATTGAGGGTTAACCCTTGACTTCTGTGGGGTTCCCTGTGCCTTTCTCTTCCTGGCTATTATAAAAATTGTCCTCCTGGAAGGAAAAATCCGTGAGCTCATAAAGATTTTTCAGAGTGAAAACATTTCCCTTTTGGAACAGATCAGATCACACCAGGTATCAGGTGCTTCAAAGAGAGAAAAAGCGGAGTTCCTGAAAGAAACCTTCACCCCCATCTCAGATGGCAGTGGGTCACCCTAGCAATTTATTGCAGTCCAGCAACAAATATACACATGTTCATACACACACACACATCCTTTAAAGCACTGTATTAATTTGCAGCATGGCTCTTATTCTTCAGGATGGTTTTCTTTCTCCTGTACTGGAAAAAAACATGCATTCAGTTCAGTTCCTTCTCTTGTCACACTACTACCTTATAGCAGTTTTCTTTTCGGAAAGCTGAGTTTAAAGGAGAAACCAGAATTGGACCTGGTTACTATTGTTCTTTTTTCCACTTTTACAAGTCTAATTTGTAAGCTCATACAAAAGTGATCCCATTTATATTCTGTCCAAGAAGTGAACAATTTTTTGCCACTATAAGGATAAAAGAAGAGCATACAAGAAATCTATGCTAGATTGGAGAAAAGGACCTCATTTAAAGGTTTAGGTTTTAAATTCATATAATTAAGATATTTGCATGCCATCTTGATCTTAGTTAATGAACATATTGCATTAATCCTACAATATTTTCATGAATGTGATACTTTAAAATACAAAAAGTTTAACATTTAAAAAAATAGCATGTAGATATGGCATGCAATGCAGAACCACTAAAATTACTACAGTTTACTTCAATGGAGTGTAGCTAATAACTTTAGTTTAAAAAGATGTGATACTAGGGATAAGCAGCACTATAAGGTTTGTAGTGGGGAAGAAAGAACTTTCTTGAGAACATTATACAGCTTCCCTCACCACCATCTTTCTGTCACTTGCCAGCCCTTTTTGAATCTTGTGGTAGTAGCACAAGTCTACATGTACTGTAAAATCCAGATGTGCCCTGGTTTTCCAGATTCACAGCAACCCTGGGCTTGTCTACACTATGACTAAGGACAGTGAAGCAAATTGCAGCAAATTCGGCTTCAGCAGCCAAACGTTACCTCATTTCAACGTTGCTTCATAGTAAAATGGCAGTGCACAAGCCAATTTCCCCCAAATCATGTTCATGGCTGTTACCCTGTCCATCAACCATGCAGACATATACATTTGTGCAGATACAACCAAGCATATACACTGATATCCAGTTATGTGCGCAAATGCATTTTTAAAATGGCAATCTAGCTGCTCCAGCTTCCCAGAGTCTCCAGGGAATTGTCACTTTATAGTGAGTATCATCATGTGTCCAGCAGCCTCTTTTTACCCCACTCCACCCACTACAAGTTCCTCCCTCTGCCACCAATGCGAATCTCCCAACCACACATCTGCTCATTCAAATTTTGCTGGCAAATCCAGAGAAAACCAAGATCCTTTTTTTCCCCTGCAGGTTAAAGCCCTTAGGCACCTCAAAACCCCACACTCATCACAAATAGGGCAGAACATTACACAGTGAATCCGAAGTATTTTTTTTATTTTTATTGATTAAAAAACAACAGAAAAAACATAAGACATAATACAAACTTAAAACTACATACACAATTTAAACATATATGTTAACAGACATTAAACATCTACTAAACAATAAAACTTCCTAGACCAATCCACCAATTCCTAAATTTACTTAATAGATAATTTTACTCCAGCTTATTATTTATAACTAACCATCTTATACCTATGTAACTTAGAGGGTAATTAAAACAAATGGGAATAGAAGACAAATATACCTCTAATTGTGTTATCGAAATTTCATACAAATTAGTACCATACCTCATGGCTATATCCTATTTCAAAAAAGAAATACATACAATCCAAATACAGTAATTCTAATCGACATTCTTCTAACCATTAATTCATTTTATTTATTTCATTTTATTGGATAATCTTTAGTTCATTTTGTTATTCCAGACAAAGACTCCACTGCTTTCCCCATTTCTGTTCTATATATCGAATAAAGGGTTTCTATACTCTCTCAAAATCTTTACGTTTTTTTTTTCTGTAAGATCTGTGCTAGTTTGTCGCTTTCCATTAAATTATATACTTTCATGATCCATTCATTAATTTCTGGAATTGTTTTTTGTCTCCATTTTGATGCAAATGTCAGCCTAGCTGCCGTGGTCAAATAAAAAATAAGTCTACCATAACTCTTTTGTATTGTTTCTTCTTGATTTATGCTTAAAAGGTATCTCGACGGATCTTTGCTTAATTTACAGTTTATCATTATTTGTATTTCTTTATGAACCTCACCCCAATATATCTTTGTCAATTTACAGTTCCACCACATGTGATAAAAAATGCCCACTTCCTTTTCGCATTTTCAACATTTATCATTTCCTTTTTTTATAAATTTTTGCCAATTTGAATGGGGTAAGATACCATCTGCATTGCATTTTATAAAAAATATCTTTTAAATTATAATTTAGAGTGTGTTTCAATATTTTAGTCCAGGTTTTTTCCCATTGCTCCAAGCTTATCGAAGTACCAATATTTTGGGCCCATTTTATCATCTGTGGTTTAACCTCCTCTTCTTCCATATCTACTTTTAACAAAAGTTTATAAAATTTCCTAATTCTATGATCATCTTCAGATTTTATTATTTTTTCAAATTCCGAATCTGCATCCTTGATACTGTTTGATTTCATATCTACCAGGAATCTCTCTTTAATTTGATAATAAATGAACCAGGAACAGTTCAAATCTTCCAACCTCAGTTGATCTAAGGATTTCAATTCCATCTTATTTTCCTTTAGTAAGGGGCTCTGCAGATGGTGCAAAGTGCCGTCTTGGAGCCAGGGAATAGAAGGGGCAGCTGGAAGCCAGATGCCCCAACCCTTTCCCAAGGACGTCATCGGAGCGGCTGCTGTTGCACCCGGCGAGCACTCCGATGACATCCTTCTGGCACAGCATTTTTACATGCTGCACTGGAAGAAGCGCAAAAGAGCTTCATGGTGGCTCTTGTGCCGCCCTTTCTGCAGCTTGGGAAAGGAGCACTATTTTGGCGCTCCTTTACCAGTCACCGAAAGGGTGGATTGGGGCCATGGCATGGGGCAGCCTCGGCCCCAATCCTCGGCTTCTCGGGGCGGCCCACGGCCACCCGTCTGTAGAGGCCCTAAGTCTTCATATGTTACCCATCTTGTAATACCTAGTTGAACTCTGTTGAATAAAGCTTTGTTTGTGGATGCCCATCTGGGGATGCCTGTGCAGTGTCTAGGTCTTATTTTTAGCCAAATCCGTAGTGATGTTTTTCTAATGTAGTGATTGTTGAAATCTCTATTGACTTTTACTTTCTCATAAAAAAGATAGGCATGCCAACCAAATCTAATATCTGTGCCTTCCAGTTGCAATAATCTTTATTTTCCAACTTTAGCCAATTTACAACTCAATCCATTATGTATGCGTAGTAGTAAATTTTGAAGTTGGGTAGTGCCAAGCCTCCTCAATTTGTCTCATCATGTAATAATTTGAATTTTACTCTTGGTTTTTTACCCGACCAAAGAAATTTTGAGATGTCCTTTTGCCAATTCTTAAAGGGTTATCATTCACAATAATCGGGAGATTTTGGAATAGGAAGATCATTTTAGGTAAAACAGTCATTTTTATTGCTGAAATTTTTCCCATCCATAATAATCCAATCTTTCCCCATTTCTCTATATCTTTCTTTATCTCTTTCCATTTAATTTCATAATTATTTTTAAACAAGTCTGATTTTTTTGTAGTGATATTAATTCAGAGATATTTTGTTTTCTTTACTATTTGAAAGCTGGTCTTTTCTTTTAGTATTTGTTCCTCTTCTTTAGTTAGATTCATAAGTAACATATTTCTTTTTTCCTTATTTATTGGTAGCCCTGACACCTCACTATATTTCTCTATCATTTTTATCAATTCTTCTATGTTTTCTAAGGGATCTGCTAATGCTATCAGCAAATCATCCACGAATGCTCGTACTTTAAATTCTACTTTTCTAATCTTAACTCATTTGATTTTATTATTTCCTCTTATAGCTTTATTTAAAATTTCTAATGTAATTATGAAAAGTAAAGGTGATTTGTCTAACTCCTTTTTGTATCTTGTATCTTGTATCTTTTCGTAGTTTCTCTGTTAATTACTAAAGCGGCTTCCTGATCTTTATAGATGTTTCGAATCCATGTCATAAAGTTTTTACCTACGTTCATTCTCTCCATTATTTTAAACATAAAATTCCCATTTACTTTATCAAAGGCTTTCTCTGCATCAATAAATAAGAGGGCTAAATTTTTATCTTTATTTTTAGGATGGTATTCAATCACATTTAGAAGAACTCATATATTATCTTTAATATGTCTTTTTGGTAGAAATCCTGCCTGATCTTCATGTATACAATTGACTAGTATTTGTTTTAAGCGTTCTGACAATGTATTAGCTAAGAGTTTATCATCATTATTTAGTAAGGAAATTGGTCTGTAGTTTTTGGGGTCTAAATGGTCTTTATGTTCCTTGGGTATTAATATTACATCAGCAAAGCGCCATGATTTTGGAATGTCATCGTTTAATATTTTGAAGTGAGTATTTTTTAAATAGTGTAGGCAACACCATAGACCTCAGGTGTTAAAAAAGGAATACCATTACCAATATTTGCTACTTTGGCAAGCAGTAAGGAGCAATATTACTTTTTAAAAGCAACGTAGCAAGGCCCAAAATGTTAAATTTAAGCCCAGTAATTATTAGTTGGTTCCTGTTACTTGTTACTACTTATTTCAGTTATGTAAGATAGCCAGGGGATGTGGTATTTTGTTCTTTTTTAACTGGAATACAAAAGTTAACCACACAGAGAGACACACATAGCACCATGGCACCCCTTCTGCTCCTTCTCCAATGACAATCAATTAGTTGCTGATTCTGTAGATGTGGAACAAGGAACTAAGGGATTACTCAGATGTTATTGTTAACGCGACTATGTGAATGATCTCACTCACACATTCTGGTTTTGTTGCTCATACTATTTTTAAAATCAGAACCACATCTATGCGCATCTCTATGAATTCTGTTGCTCATATGTGTCAGCACTGTGAATAAAGATGGAGTCATCATGCGGATATATTTGAAACATGTTCAAGGCATGCAGAATTATCCCAATTTATCCTAGATCTATTCTCATCAGTTATTTACACAGCCAAAAATGCTAATCTTTTAAGAAAACCGAGGGGGGGACAAAATTAATTATCCTAGGTTTAGTGGGGGTTTTAGCAGCCCCCCCAAAAAAAACTTAGGGGCTTTGCAGATGGGCAGCCGTGGGCCTCCCTGAGAAGTGGAAGATTGGGGCCGAAGCTGCCCCACACCTCGGCCCCAATCCACTTTTTTGGAGCTCAAGCCCCAGAAAGGGCATCAGAAGAGCCATCGCGCAACTCTTCCGTGTCTCTTCCAGCTCAGCCCGTGCAGAGGCTGGGCCGGGAAAATGTCATCGGAGCGCTCACCATGTGTACCGGTGGGTGCTCCGATGACGTCCTCAGGAAGGGGTTGGGGAGGCCAGCGGCCTGCTGCCCCTCCCCTTCTCTGGCTCCAAGACGGTGCTTTGCGCCATCTGCAGAGCCCCTTAGTCAGGTGCATTCAAAATGCATGTGAACAACAAAAGTTCAACCCACATTCTGCTGGGATTATTTTCACCATCTGAATAACCCCTGAGACATCAAAGGTAAGATCCAGGCTCTACTCAACTCAGCCCTGAAGCTTGCTGGGTGACTTTAGGACATCACTGTCTTTCAGCAGACTATATCTCACACCTGTGAAAATAAATGTGCTGGAGGAGAACCTCTCCATCTGTCAGTCACCTTGAGTCTGCTTGGTCTGAAAGGCATAAAAATAGCTTCAATAAATAAACAAGGAACTTGCCATAAATGTTTCTAACCTCCAAGAATCTGCCACTTAATGAGTCATCAAGGTATTGTTCCCGTTATTTTTATTATTTATCCTCTGAAGCAAGCCTAATGCTGTCTAGTGTCATTTTTAAAGTGTCTCTTCTCTGCTTGCAAGATTATCACTCTCAAAAATATGCATTACTGTGGAGCTGTAGTGTATGTATGTGTGTATGCATTGTATAAAATTCTATGCTGATGTCACATCCTGTGCTGATGTCATTTAAAAATGAGAGCCATCTGGTGACTCTGGCAGGGAGACCTTCCAGTTGCACTATACTGAATGGCATACTATATCCGGAATCATTCTACACAATATATTTATTTAGTGTCTTTTCAGCAAACACATCCATTGCCAATTTAGTCACTTCAAGGACCCCAGGTGCACTGAAAAGAGCTATTAAAAAGTAATATACATTTCATGAGGTGGACTCTAGTATACATAACTTTATGCCATAATAAACCTGTTGAGATTTTGAGATAACAAGACTTCCTTGTTTTCATAGAAATTCCCTTTTGGAATTCCCTTCCTGCTGTCTTTCCATCAGTGGGCAAAGACCATTTTTTATTCCAACAGGCCTCTGAGAACTGAAGAAAGAAAGAAAGAAAGAAAGAAAGAAAGAAAGAAAGAAAGAAAGAAAGAAAGAAAGAAAGAAAGAAAATAGGGTGGGTTAAGAGTTGGACTACAACTCTGGAGACAAGGGTTTGAATCCCTGCTCAGCCATGGAAATCCACTACGTGACCCATGGGCAAGATGCACTCTCTCAGCCTCAGGGGAAGGCAGTGGCAAATTCCCTCTGAACAAACCTTGCCAAGAAAACCCTTACGATAGGTTCGCCTTAGGAGAGCTATAAGTCATAAATGACTTAAAGGCACACAACACAATTCACCAGTAAGATGCCAATCTATATATTTCAATTGTTTTTAATGTTATTGACATTTTAATTGCATTTTACCATTAACCTTGTATTCTTTTATTTATATTGCATTTGTTTTAATTCATAAGCTATTTTGAGTCCTCATTTTAGGGTGGAAGATAGGATATAGATGATGTGGTGGTGGTGGTGGTGGTGGTAGTGGTGATCAGCACCCAAACTGCCCTCTGTGTAATACATTGTTCCTCTTCACTTTACAGTCCATCCCTATGGCAGACTTTCTGTATTCCTGTACTAGGGTGCAATCAGTACACTTCTATGTGCTTCTAACTTTCAAGGAGAGTTTTCCATTTTTAGAAGTGTAGCATTTTGATGTTTTTTTGAGTTCAATGTGATACTGGTTACAGTGCTGTAGTGGCAAATTAGAACATCACATCAAAAGCAGAGATTAATGTGGGGCAGAGTTCAGTCCCACTACTAATTTCTAATGACATTTTAACAACTATTTAATGACTATTAATTTTTAATAAAGAGGCATGTGTCATTAAGTGTACAGGAAATGCTCATCACTCCCTACTAAATCAATCTGCTTCAAATATTACGAGAGACAGGAGCAGGTATATGTCCTTACATCAGTAGATAAATCCTTCAAAATGTGGAGTTTGGTAAAATGTTAAAATACTCAATGCAAATATATACTAAAAATGTATATTTGAATTGGTCCAGAAACCGTCCTGTACTAAACTATGCAGTTAATAAAGAGTGCCTCTGTCTATATGAAAAGTAGGGCCATGTGTGTGTATGTGTTCATGTGTGTGTTTGGGTTTTGACATCCATCTTCTCAACCATACCCACACCCCAATATGTCTTCTAGATTTAAGCCTGAAGGCATAATTCTGATCTTTCTAAGCTTCTACAGTATTTAAATTTACAGGTCAACTATCCCAATAAAAGTCCTGAGTTTGGAAGACCTGAACAGGACAATTCATGTCCAGAGCTTTTAGAGGTCTCTCATATGGAGTCAAAAGTCAGCTTAATGGCAAATAACAACAATGTTCACCTGAAAAATGGTTTTTGCCTTCATAGGTATTTAAAGCCAGTCAATTTATGTTCACAGCTGAACCACTACAACTGCTTCCTGTCTTGTGGCACATGTGTACATCCTGCTATGCATGAGGGAGGGGGTGAATTATTCACCATGGCACAACAGACTGTTCTGCTGACAGCAGTAGAAACAAAGTTGCACATAAGCAATGTTGTGCATTACATGTTGTGGTTGCATATTGCAAAACAACACCCAATCAGTCACACATGTTGCTCAATGTTATTATTCTGCATGGGAACTGCATAGTGCCAGCGCAGTGTATTTCTGCAAGCATTTATGCTAAACTGAGGGGATGCTCAAATGCAGCTGCTTGTTAATTGTTGATAACTGCCCTCAACCTTGATTCATGGCCACCCTGTGGATGAGACATCTCCAAGACCTCCTGTCCTCCACTGCTCTGCTCAGGTCCTGCAGGCTCATGTCCATGGCCTCTATGATTGAATCAACCATCTCACATGTGGCCTTCCTCTCTTTCTACTGCCCTCTA
>CM034701.1:342578622-342593234 GCA_020142125.1 Phrynosoma platyrhinos
CTCCGGACCAGGGCGTCCTGGACGCCCTGGTCTGCATCCCCCCCAACAGACTGTATACCACCCTATAACAGGTCTGTTTAGGTGCACAGGGATGCTGAACTTTAGTCACCTTTATATACAGAGAATGACAGACTATATACTAGCCTATGACAGATTCTGTGCAGGTATGCAGGGATATTTTCCTGCACAGATGCGCAGGTATGGAGAGATGTTCCTGCACACGTGCACATGCGCTGGAGAGAGAACAAAAAAAAATTAAAGCAGCCACTGCCGGCCCATGCGGTTGCTCCATTTCTCTTTGCAGCGTCCTTGGGGCTGGCGGTGCAGTTGCTGGGGCTTCAATACAGCCTCGGAAAAGCTGCATTGACTCCCCCAGTGCAGTTGCTCTGTCCCCATTTAGGGCAACCTCAGGGCAGGCAGTGTGGTTGCTGCAGCATAGGGAAAAGGCAACTTTAGGTCACCTTTTCCTGCTCATCTGCATAGCCCCGGTGCTACAAGATCTCTCTACATAAGGAAAGAGGTGGCGTATTTGGATTGTAACCAGGGCTCAGAGGAACAATGATTAAACTTTTCTGCCTATTCTTTTCCTGATCAAAATCCTGTATCTCCGTGCCTACATGTGCCACACATACCAGAGAAACAAAACAGGCAAGTGCATTTAGGTACCAGACAGATGGAAAAGAAAGAGCTGACCCCTCTCTTCCAGCACCACTGTTCTGTTACACTAACCTCTGCACAAAACATGCTCTAACCTCTGCACAAAGCATTTCTCTTTAGGAGATCCTATTGTCTTACAGGATGCCTAAATACTCCAAAGGCACCAGATCCTTTCTTATCTTGGAAATTAAGCAGGGTCAGCCCTGATTAGTACTTCTTTGGGAGATCGTCAATGAATACCAGGTGTTGTAAGCTATACCTCAGAGGAAAGAACTGGCAAAACTGCCTCTGAGTATTCCTTACCTAAGAAAACCCTATGAAATTCATGGGCCTGCCTTAAATGACAGTCAACTTAAGAGCATGTACACTTTGTCTTGCATCTCACTTCTGGTTCAGTCCTATGAAAGCAAATACAGTAGGCCCTCCACATTTGCTGGGGTTAGGAGCACAGGACCTTCATGAAAGTGGAAAATCTGCAAATTAAAAAAACGTGTGTGTGTTTTGTTTTGTTTTTGTTGTTGTTGTTTTTACTGAAGATAACACCTTTCTGGTAATCTCTAGATCTCTGCCAGAGGTTGACCATAGAATTGTGCTGGAGGAGCTACAAATGCCTAGAGAAGTGTTTTCTCGAGAATTTCTAAATCCTCCAGCACAACTCTATAGACAATGTCCAGAAGAGTCATGCTGGTGGACATACAGATTCCTTGTTGTGTGCCTTCAAGTCATTTCTGACTTATGGCAACCTTAAGGCAAATCTATCACAGGGTTTTCTTGCAAGATTTGTTCAGAAGGGTTTTTTACAGCTATGGCTGAGAGAATCTGACTTACCTAAGGTCACCCAATGGGTTTCAATGACCAAGCAGGGATTTGAACCCAAGTCTCCTAGCTCCTAGCCCAACATTCAAACCACTACACCACAGCTGGCTCCTAGAGAGTTCTAGAAAGAACATATCAATCAAATCCGCAAATAATCAAATCTGCAAAGTCACAAATGTGGAGGGCTAACTCTATTGAGTGTAGAATGATTCTCTGTGTAGGAGTATTTCCAAGATATCTGATGTGGCAATTATCAGCTGTTTTTTCACTAATATGTATGGAACTGGCACCATAATTGTGAACATTATTAACATTAGCACAGTTTTGTAGAAACCTGGCAGTCCATAAACCACCACTTTCTGTAGTTTGCTGACCTGTTGTCTTCTGTTATTTTAAAGCATACTGAAATCCTGCCTTGTATCAGGATACAACACATACAACACATTGACTCTATAGCTGATGTGTTCTCTCAGCCACTTCATACATTGAGTTTGCTATGTTGACGTTTCCCTCAGTAACATACAGTGTAAAGAGCAGATGTACTTGTTCCTAAACACTTGGAACAGGCACCAGAGACATCTGTTTGGCCTCTGCTTTCCAGTGCTTGTTCACAGTGTCTTTAGAAATCTGTGTCTTCCTTTTGCACTTCTATGTGATTTCTGGAAGAACCACCAGGGTAGAAATAGAAAAAAGCAACTGTCATGTAAAATATTTGTAGCTTTTATGAATTCTTAAAGATGGATATGGAAACTATTCCATATGGGAAACAGAATTAAACAGCTGAGTTGTCAGTATGTAGCTGTCATCCATACTATCTGTTTCCTTGTATGAATGTGGAATATCCAAGTTATATTCATTCACAGCTTCCCAGGACATCCGATCATTATGTGAACATTTACACAGGGGTAACATGCACCTTTTATACTGAGGTGCTCTTGGTATCAAGGGCAGAGCATCATGTAACCTTCCAGATGCTAGATTGGAGCTCCCAATAATCCTTATCATTAGCTATGCTGACTAGGGATTCAGTAAGCCTGTAGTCCAACAACATCTGGAGGGTTGCATTATTCCCACCTCTAGTATAGAAAATAAGTAAAATGTGTCTCTTTATTAGACTAATGTCAACCCTCTTGAATTTCATTCGATTTTCTTAGGCAAGAAATACTAGTGGTCATTTGTCATTTCCTTCCTCTAAAATATAGCCTACAGCTCCTGGGTATTCTTTGCTAGTCCCTGATACAAATATTAACCAGACCCAACCCTGCTTAGCTTCAAATATCAAAAGGGATTTGGTGCTTTCCCCATATACTCTCTAAATAATTTTTTGAGCAGAGTCTCCTATATAATCTCTATATAATTTTTATAGAGAGAGTATATAATTCCTATATACTGTCTAAATAATTTTTAGAGCAAAGCTTCCTTAGAATCATATAACCGGAAGGGACAACAAGAGCCAGCTCGTCTAATCCCCTTCTTCCTAATCGGAATTTCCTGATCTAATATTGCTAACATGACTGACATTAGATGATGACATTCTAATCAGGAAGGATTATCCTGCTTTTTAAAAATTATTGGAGAGGGGATTATCTTGAAAATATGTAGAGAAAATACAAATCCACAGGTTCATAACACACAGGAAGGACAGGGAATGGAGTACTGAAAGTAATATATGATTAACTAGGTACATGGTGCAGAAGTAAGGACTATCATATATGGCTGGTGCCACCATTACCACCACCCCAGCTAAAAGAATTTCCTTAATTCATTGTGACACCAATGAGATCAAGGCATAAGAAGGAAGGACACAAGTTCATGACATGCCTTTTTTACTGGGTGAAAACGGTTGCCTGGCCTCAAAAAATGGAATAAATTGTGTCTTGGTTTGGCAGACTGCTTGTGTGTTTTCCCAAGTGTTTGTGGCTGTAAAATGTCCAGAATCTAAAATCTCTTCCTTCATCCTAAACACTTCTCCAGCTGTGAAGGACTGCAAGAACGATGAGGAAAATGTCTTGAAGCACATAGCTTTTGTCTGGCTTGTAAAACCTACTGGAATCCTCAGCGTCACATGGGAGAGGGGAAAGGTTTGGGATGTCATTAAAGGGCAGAACATTGGATTGTTGCATTTATAGATTCCATTTGGGTTTTCTAATACTGATGGCCAAAAGTTTTGGGACTCCTCAGAGAGCCCCTTATAAACATCTTTGATTATCTACATCTCTCAGCTGCTAAGGTACTGATCTCAATACCAGCACAGTCCCCAGAAATGGGCTGAACTATCCTGATATGACCCTGATGGTCTGGAACAAAATCATCTTCTTGCTTGCACTACTTTGATTTTTTGTGTCATCACCTCCTAACAACCAGATTTTTCACTCTTGTCAACCAGGGCAAAATCAAACTCTTGGGTTATAACTTTGGCTTGTAAGTACTAAAAGGCATGTGTGTACCTTCATGACTCCCATGATACATCCTGATAACAGATATTCATGACAGTTCCCATAACAGGCCCACAGGTATGATATGTTTGGTTAACGGACACTAGGAACAGTGGTGGTCCCAGACTATGGAAGTTGCTCTGTGGCCTATTCTGAAATGTCCATGCTGCCTCTTTTAAAATGGGTTTTTAAAACATTTTTATTCCAGCTCAGGAGTTTATCACACTGGAGAAATCCCATGTGGAAATGGGGCTTTAAATTAGGAAAAAAACGCAAAAGCGGTTAGTTTTTCAGATGACGTCACTGTTAAAATGGGGTTAACCCCATTTTAACAGCAATGTGTGTGAAAAACTAACTGCTTTTGCGGGTTTCCCCACCTTTTAAATCCCATTTCTTCTTGGGATTTCCCCCGTGTGATAAACTCACTTTCTCCTCAGCAGTTGTAAAATGAATGAAATTCCTAATTGTGTAAGGATGCATTTGCTATTTTTAAGCTGATTTCTGTTTTATAGCTGAACTTTTGTGAACTTTAGTGGTATCAGATTTTATGTTTTAATTTATTGTTGTCACCCACTTTGTACAGAATATTCTTAAATAGCGGCTTCTAAATGCTTTTATAAACCAACCTACAAATATATAGATAGCAAACTATCTTTGGGGGTCCCTTTCAGGACAAAAAGTAAAAAAGGCATACATAGTTTTATAAATTTTTATAAAGTTTTATAATTAAGAAGGAAGATCGGGTCATTCTAATAGTCCTATTTGACCCATTTCATGTTTCCCAATGAGAACCAAAACCAGACATTTCAGTACATTTTAAGGACATAAAACGGTCTTTCTTTTTTAAAAAAAAATCCTGTGATTTATACAGTATCTTAAACTGATTGTCTGTCTGCCAATGCCATAAAAATCCACATGTTTGACCACAAGATCACCAAATTGAGACCAAAATGAAGACTGCAGTAACTTTTTGACTTTGTTTGTCAGCTATTTCAAGTACATCACAAGCAAACACTTCTCTATTTTTCCCTCTCAAATGTACATTTATGAACTGACTTTGACCAATTTTGATATTTACACTTAGTTTAACAGCATGAACATTTTACACAGGTTTAAAGCAAATCAGAAAACTCTATGAGGTTTTTGTGTGTGTGGTTTGCTTTTTTAGATAATTGCTGTGTTGGGGGCATTTGGTTAGAAATTGGTGTGAAGCAATTTTTAATGACTGTAGGTTGTATCACTCAAACATCTTTCATTCAAATGATAAGAAAATCATCAACTTCAGTTTGGACAATGTTGGTTAAATTTTCTAGTTCGTTCATATTGTCTGACTAGGATACCTGTACTGTTATTTTAAGTGTCTGTATGCCTGTCTGTTATGTTATACAAATCCACATGCTTTGTCACAGATTCATCAAATCTGATAGGTTACCTACTGAGACCAAAATGAAGATCATGATATGTTTGTGGACCTGTTCCATAAATTACTTCCTTCTGAATAAACACTTCAGATTTCCATGTGGTTTCCTCTAGAATGCACATTCTAAACCAATTTTGACAAAGCCTGATATTTCCACTTGGACTGAATATTTCTGTGCAAGTTTGGGACCAGCAACTATAAACATAACAATAAAACCTGTTGAATTTTGTTTCCAAAACAAAATCCATGAAAATTAAATAATTAACAATTTTCCAAAAAGAGTGAACAGCACCATCAAAATAAACGCAATAGTATTGCATTCAAGCTAAAACAACTTGAATAAGTTTTTTAATGGCCCAGGAAAGTAAAAAAGTTCTTGTTTGCACCAAAAAGATATAAGCTATCACCTGGCAAGACTATTTCAGAGAAATAGGGAAGACTATTTCAGAGATACGTGGAATAACAGTTATAAATATAAACCATTGATAGAAGTTGCATTGCTTTTTACAGTGACCAAAGTAATATTGAACTTACCTCTTTTAATTGTCTTCTGCCATCTCCAGATCTTCCTCAAGTCAAATCACAGTATACCAAGGGGAGGTTCGGAGTGTGAAATATCCTTTGGTTGAGGCTAGAAGAATTTTCTGGATCTATGAGAGCCTGTTAACCCAGAATAGTTAAACCATGCTTCCTATTGGTTGCCTGGATTTGTTTTTACCAATCAGCAGCATCATTTCTATGACCAAGAAGTCTATCAAATGGAAAGGAATATATTGGGCACCTAAATTTGGCAGTGACAGCTTACTCTATATCACGTGTTTTATCAGCCCTCAGTTTCTCTTTGAGGTTAGTCTTCATTTTGTCACGTTCTCACTAAGATTTCCATGCATTTCCTCTGTGATTCTACATATATGTATAGAGTTCTGATCTAACTCACTAGTAGTTCACCTGACTGCACAAAAACACTTGTTATAGTAGCTGATTTATAAGGACTTCAGATTTTATCCTCCATCTCTACTGGAAACCATGTCTTGACATTTCATATCTCTCAGTGGTTAACCAATGACAATCCAAGAATTTTATGAAATAGCTGTTATATTCCAAAATCCAGAATTGGTTTATTGTTTTGATTTTTTTCAGCAACAAAAACGGAATACACAAAACATTTCTGCAGTCCTGAAAAGTTGTTCTGAAGCCCAATGTTTAGATGAGCAACGAACAGTTGGTCTAAAATATCATTATTAATAGTCACTTGTCCTCTGCTTATAATTGGTGGAGACAAGAACAGGAAGATGACATCATGAATATGTACAAGAAGGACACAATAGTGCTAAAGATATGGAGAAGCCCACTCACTAGGTGTCGCTCATCCTTTACAAGCCTTTGCATCTTCCCACCCTCTCCATTTTCCCTTTTCTACCCTAGAACAAGAGTCTAATGCAAGAAGAGCCGAGGAAGCTGAGCCCAGCTGCAAATCCAATCAGCATTGCCCTGGCAGGCAGACTTGCACAGCTGGGAACTGGAAATGCTCTTTTCCAGGCACAAATTGATACCAAATGGAGCAGATGGAAGAAGGCCAGTTATGGCTCATGATTCATGCAGCCAGATCACGATGAGGAAGAGCTTAAGTGCTAGGAGCCTCACCAGATGACTGAGCACTGCTGGGAAGTTTCACATGGTGCGTGTGTGCGGGCTGATTCACAGAAGGTAGTTTCTTCAATCTCATATTTTAAATAGGACTGAAGAATTGACATGAACTGTGACAAGGCCTAAGCAGACTGCCAGAAATAGTGCACATTAAATTGAGGCACTGCCCTGGCTCAGTGCTAGGGAATCATGGGAACTGTATTTTTTTCTGGGACATTGAGCCTTCTCTGTCAGAGAGCTCTGGTGCCACAATAAATTACAGTTCTCATGATTCCCTAGCACTGAGCCAGGGCAGTGCCTCAATTTAATGTGCACTATTTCTGGCAGTCTGCTTAGGCCCACAGTCAGCAAGCCCACAGGCCTAGAAGAGCAGTCCTCCTGGAGGAGACTCAAGTCAACTTGTTTCATCCTAAAAGCAATATAGACATTTGCTCAAACTGTAGATTAAGGACCAATACACATTGTCATTTCAAAATATGGAGAATTCTGTGTTTGCTTCTAGAAGTAGTTTCCTCTAACTTCAGCAAAAACTCTTCTCTGGATGTTTCAATAAGAGGCTGGACAGCTACCTGCTTGAGATGCTTTAGCTGGGGAACCTGCACTGAGCAGAGGGTTGGACTCAATGGCCCATGAGGCCCCTTCCAACTCTACGATTCTGTCATGGAGGTATTAGATGTTTTACACACCCGTGAAGCAATGAGTTTGCCAGTAAAACCAGATCCAAGTACTCTCTGTAGAAGAAATCAAACCAAGAAGATTCTTTGTGTTGTGGTACATAATGAAAAGTTGCTGCAAGATTTTGTGGGGGCAGAGAAGCCATGTTAGTTTGTTGACGCAGAAACAACAAATAGTCATACAGCACCTTAAAGACTAAGGCCCTTTAAGACTACAAAGTTTTGCAGTTCTGCAGTTTAGACAGAGTTCTCTGTTTGA
The DNA here is from genome assembly GCA_020142125.1 of Phrynosoma platyrhinos. Taxonomy (NCBI): domain Eukaryota; kingdom Metazoa; phylum Chordata; class Lepidosauria; order Squamata; family Phrynosomatidae; genus Phrynosoma; species Phrynosoma platyrhinos. The sequence goes on from CM034701.1 coordinate 342,586,531, forward strand.
GAGCTCTGGTGCCAGACTACAGGATTCCCCCGGATGCAGCCATTTCAGTTAAAGTGGAATCATAGTGCTAGAACTGTGTCATGTGAAAGGGTTCTAACAAGTTTTATTTGGCATAAACTTTCATGAGCTGCAGCTTACCTCCTCAGATTTTATGAGTTGGAGTCTATGGACCTTATCAGACGAGGGGGGGGAATCGTGGGGTAATCAGGTGTTTAAAGAGTCAATATCCCGGGGAAATTGTGCGATTGCGGTGAAGATTTTCACACACATCACAATTAAAGAGGACTTATCTCAGGAATAGCCAGTGAACAACCAGCAACAAATTATTAATGGGATTTCCCTGTGAATGATTTGTTGCTGGTTATTCCCTGGTTATTTCCAGGATAAGTCCTCTTTAATCATGAGGTCGTATGAAAATCTTCACCCCAATCATGCGAATTTCCCAGGATATTGACTCTTTAAACACCTGATTTTCCCCGTGTTATAAAGTCCTATACCAAACAAAACCTGTTCATCTTTCAGGTGCTAAAGGATTTTGAGCATTGTCAATAAACTCTATAGAACTTAGTTTAGAACGGAGCCTTCCTTCTGTTGCTTGAAATCCAAGAAAGGAAACAAATAAGGGAAAGAACTGTCACAATGAATCTTCTTGTTATGGAAAAAAAAGGGGGGAATGCACATCAAGTTCATAGATATTAAAAATATTAATAACTCTAATGCATCCAAATCCCAATTTATGGTGCAATGTTTTGAAAAATTGGCCTCCTGGGAGGGAGGACTTTCAATTTCATGGACTTTCAACACAATCCTTTGATGCTTTTGAAGGGAGGGGGGATTATTCTAGGATGGCTTCAGATCAAGGAATGGATCCTTGGTTGATGCAAATAAGCACTGCCCCACTGACTTCAAAGAGAGCAACATTCCATATTCTAAATACCCAACCACCCACTTATTAAGAGATCAAACCATCACAGAAAATGTTGTGGTCAAAGACGAAGGAACCAAGCCTATATGATGCAATAAAATAAAGAAAAAACTGGATGATTTTGGAGACTCAAATTAACTTTGGCTTACTGTGAAGAGAAAAAGGCTCCTTCATGTCCATGACACCACAAAAATGTTTATTCTTACAAGCAGCAGTGAGACATTACTTGCAATGGAGTCTCCAATTCAACGTCTGACCAAAGAACCAGAGAGGATTTGAAGAACAGCTAGCAAAATATTTTCAGCTGTACTTATCCTAGCCAGGTTGTCAATAAATAAAAAATATTGCTAGAATTCATGTTGTGTAGAAAAGAACACAAGTCTGCAGTACTTCATTTATTAAAATGTATCTTTTTCTATGGGTCCATGAAATAGATATGCATAGAATCTGGGAGAGGTTATAGAAGGTTTCTACTTACTTTCTTAATTTATTTATTTGCCACCTTTTTCCAGAGAGGGACCTAAAGCAGCTCCCAAAGAAAGTCATTTAAAAAAAAACCAATAAAATTATTAAAAACAACTAAAACACCTTACATTAAAATATTTTAAAAGCATACAATAAATAAAACACACATCCCAGTCAGAAGCTCCCCTGCTTACATATTAAAAGCCTACTTAAACAAGAGGATCTTTGCCTGCCTGTGAAAAGAAAACATGGAGCTCCAGAGGATGAGAGCAGCCACCGAGAAGGCTCTCTCTCAAGTCCTCACCAAGCAAGTTGGTGGGACTGAGAGAGAGCCTTCCCTTGTAGACTTTAGGACTCTGGCAGGTTCTTATAGGCCAGGGAGATAAGGTTTTCAGATCATCTGGACTCAAGCAGTATGGGGCTTTATAGATCATGGCTGGCACTTTAAATTGTGCCCAGAAACAAAACAGTAGCCAATGAAGTTGTTTTAACAAGAGAATGACAGTATATGTTCTCTGTAACTGGTCAGGCTCAGGATTCTGGCCACAGCATTTTGGACCCACTGAAGTTTCCAAAAACTTGACAAGTTTTGAAAAGCTCTGTTTGGGTATGAGTGCTAGAGGCTTGAGGCTCAATCTGATCAGCACCTTGTCTGTTAAGAGTGTGAGATAGAAATGCATTTCTTTCACTGGTTCACAAGCCTAAGGTCCTGATAAGTTTTAAAGTGTCAATAGAGTGGGCTGAAGGGTGTTGTTTGGCTGGTTTTGCTTCAGGAGCTAGACTGCAACTGCCAGAATCTCCCAGGCAGGATATTCAGTGCCCAATACCCATGCTGATTTGGTGATCCTGACACTTGTCATTCAAAAAGTGACTTTTCTGACTTATCACCTTGGAGTAAGAGCTTTTGCAGGCTTATGTAAGCTCTTTTGTTTCAATGGGTCAAATTTAATTGAGATTAATTATTGGAGTTAGACACAGTATTTAGGAAGTCTTCTATAAGAAATGCTTGTAAAATCTGGTGCTAATTCATGGTTTTCCTGTGCAGTGAGAGTTAGGTATTTGCTCAAATAGGATCCTGGAACTCTCCTTGCTGCATTCCTCCAACACCTTTTCTCTCTTTCCTGCAATGTCTCTCAGGCAGAATGTGACTGATGTTTATATGGAATTGCTGAGGGAAATGCTTACCTTTTTCTGTTTCTTCTGGTTAAGAATGTAAGACCATCTGTATTAGACCTAGGGCTTATCTAGTCTGTAATTCTATTGACGCAATGGCCAGCTATGGAAACCCTGTCAGCAGGATATGAGTGCAACCACATCCTTCTTCTCACATTCCCTAGAACTAATATACAGAGACTCACTCCCTCTGAAATACAAGAGGGGATAAACATCATCATGATTAGTAGGCACGGATGCCTCTGACTTCCATGAATTTATCCAGTGCCATTTTAAAATCAGGCAAGCTGGCAGCCGTTACTACACATTGTGGTTTGTTGTTGTTGTTGTTGTTGTTGTTGTTGTTGTTGTTGTGTGCTTTCAAGTTGTTTCTCACATATGATGAACCTATTGTGGGGTTTTTTGGCAAGATTTGTTTAGAGGAATTTTGCCATTGCTTCCCTCTGAGGCTGAGAGCATGTGACATGCCCAAGTTCACCCAGTGGGTTTCATGGCTGAGCTGGAAATCGAATCCTGGTTTCCAGAGTCATAGTCCAACATTTAGATCACTATGCCAGACATTGTGGTAGTGAAGTCCATAGTCCACTACTTCTTTTTCTCTTTCTTGAATCTCTCTCTATTCAAGCTTCAGTGGATGACTCTGGATTCTGATATTATATGGTTTCCCCCAACCCAATGATCACCAAAATGAGAGTGGAGGAAAAGCAATCTGACCTCAAAATATCAGACTGAAAAATTATAAATCTAATGTGAAGCTCAAGCCTGCCCTTCTTAGAGAAGGAAAAAAACAGATGTGGTATGTTAAGCTACGAAATCTGGGATGTACTGTGAGTGGGTGGCATTTTCACTTCCAAGCAATCCCCCTGAAGGGCTGCATCAGCATGCCAAAGTCCCCAGACCATCTAAAAAATTATTATATTTTCTCCCAGGTGATATTTAGTGCAAAAAACACCCAAAATGTTTTGCAGTGGTTTTGCTTCCCCCTCTTTCCCCACATACCTTGAAAATTAACCAAAATAGAAACAGAATCCCTTTCAGTTTTGATTCTGGCCAATTTTCAGGCTAAGTTGATGCTTGCAATCCAACCATGTATGGAGGGATGGTTATTATCATCTGTTCTTTTTTTTTAGGAGTCTCAGAAATTTTCAAGGTGTGTAAGGGCTTGTGGGAGGCAAAACCTCTGGTATTTGTGGCATCTTTGAGTCATTTGGTAGTTTAGGAGAACAATTTCAAGGGAACTTCTTTTTTAATTTGGGGTGTCTGGGATTTATGAGTCCCCAAGGACCTCATGCAGCCGATAGGCTGCACTTTGCACACACCCTTTTTATGGCGGACAAGAAGGAAGCATTTTATTCCTCTTTCTCATCACCATCTCAACAAAGATTCACATTGATTATTCTTGACTGCCACAGAGCAATCTAGTCCATTGCTGTAACTTTCTTCAATGAGTTACAATACTACTCTTCCAGTGTTTTAATTCTAGGGAAGAGAGTTTAATCTTAATAAAGGGACTAAACAGCACTAAAGTGCAATGACAAACAGTAGAAAGGCAAAGGCTAAATCGGGGTGGGAATCATACACCCCTCCAAATGTTATTTGGACTGCAGCTTCCACCATTGGCTATCCTAGCTAGGCTGATGAGATTTGCAGTCCAATCATGTATGGAGGGATGGTTAATATAGGATTATGTCTCATTATGACCTTGGCAGTCCAACCTGATAAATAGTTCATTGACTTCAAGAAACTTTCCATGTGGACCTGTCAGTCTCTGAGCATTGTAAAAGATTTGGGGACATGTGCTAGGGTACACAGTCTGGTACCAACTGGGCTATTTTTGTTATGTAAACTGAGCAGTTCAATCAAAGCTTCCTCCTCCCTCCAACTTCATCACAAATTTTCCAGGGCTTTAGATGACATCATCTACCATTTGCAATACTTCCTCAGTTTTCCACTGCTCCTTCCTTCTCCTTTTTTTCCTTCTTCTTCACATGGAAAATGTGTTAAGGCAAAAAAGACAGAATGCATGTACAGTGCCTTCTAACTGCTAGCAAGAGATATCCACATAGAAACACCCCATATTGTATCACAACCATCCTCAGAACTACAGCATATTGCAGAAGAAGATCAGTAATGGTGGACATGAGATGTTTTTCTGTTGTTGCGTATCAGTCTTCTTCAGAAAGCAGTGTTCACTGAGGATTCTCATGTCAGTGGGGCAGTGCATCTGCTCAGGGTTTTAGTCTGAAGTTTAAAGGAATGATTCATGATCCTGAATGTGCTCCCCAAAGCAGGCTCAGTGCCTTGGATAGCTCCCTGAAAATTCAGAATACAAACCAGAGTAGATGCTGTACTCTAGCAACGTGCAAGTCATCAGCTGCCTCTGCAAGAAGTTTCTCAGAAAGAGCTCCTTGGCATATAGTTTAAAAACCATTAGCACAGAAGGTCAGACATCTTTTAGTTATTTTAAATGTTCATTTCCAAGAATCATGGCTCCAGAAATAGAGGCTGGAATAGTAAATCTATCCCACCAACCACCTGTAACATGGTAAGTTCCTGGGATTGTTGGTTAAGAAAGATGTGGCACAGTAAAGTTAAGCCCAGCTAAGTTTGTAATGTGGGACTGAGAAAAGTGATTCTTAATTCACTGAAAAAGGAGACACATTTGCTAAAGGTGAAACCACAGCAGCTGTTCTACCTCTTGCCAGGGCTGAATTTCAAAAATCTGATTCAGGAGATCCTTCCAATAATACATAACTGTATGAACAAGGACATAATCAGCCACAAAGGCAATGGAATAAGATCCCTTTCCTCCCTTTAGTTAATGCAATGGTAGCTGGAATTTTTCTATTGACTTATTACACTAGTTCTAACCTGTCTTGTATCAAAAGATCTCGAAGTAGCATACAAAAAATCAGAAGAGTCAAATAATTTTATAAAATGCCCTAAATCACAGTTTTTAAAATAAAGAGAAGAACCACCTCACAGTCACAACAGCATGAATCTCATTGTTAGTCCTATCTAAGGTAGATCCACTGAATCAATGGGATTTACATATTTGTAAACCCATTCCTCAGAAATTGATTCAGTGGGTCCATTCAGTTGAGATTAGCAATGGGATACAGACCTAACACCCAAAGACTGAGTAAACAGCCAGATCTCAACTTGGTACCAAAATAAAAACAAGTGTTACTACCAATGTGGCCTCCAAGAGGAGAGTATTACGGTAATTGCTCTGCTCCAACTGCACAGTTCCTTGTGATGGAGGGCTTATAATAGTCACATTAACAGACAATTTAGTACAGAAGCACTGCCAGATATTATGATGATGAAATGCTGACACTTAAGCAATTATAATTATATAATTAAGTTGTCGCTGTAGGCCAGAAGTTAAATGGTTCCTCAGGAAAACCTTCAGTATTCTCCATGTGTTTCTACCTGTCTCTCTGTCCATTCCATGATTAAGGAGACACTACAATTACATCAGATAGATTGGTGCAGTATGAAAAAATACATAGGCCTAGAATGCAGCAAGAACCAGCAGCAAAGCGATGGAAAACATGTGGACCTCCAAATGTTTCAACCATACCCTCTAACTGTTCTGATTTAGGAGGGACAGTCCCAATTCATCCTCTGTTACTCAATTTTTCAGCTACTTATAAAATGTCCCAGGTTTTTTTCCTCCTCTCACTCCCCCCACCTTTGTCTTCAACTTATTTCCACTGCAAAGTAAATTCAAAAGGCAAAAATAGTTTGCACTCTGTTAACTCAGCAGTGGTGAGAGGATAGAAGGGCAAAATCTTGCCCTTCCCAGTAGACTCTAGAAAAAACAAAGTGCTGCAGCCTTTCCTAGCTTGTTTCTCATTATTAATGTTGGCCATGTTAACCACATGCGGAAGTTGCTTGGTCACTGTGTCCTGGTTTTCATCTAAGGAGTTTATCACATGGGGAAAAATCAGAAGTTTAAAATGGTAAGAACCCATTATTAATTCACAATTGTGCAAATGCTTTTTCACACGCAAAGTGCTGTTATCCCAAGCAGAATCCGAAATTAACCTGCACTTGAGCACAAATGAGCAAATGGTTTTCATATGATGGGACCAAATGTGCCTCCATCCTGATAATGATTAAAGCATGTGCATCC
>CM034701.1:342617921-342677240 GCA_020142125.1 Phrynosoma platyrhinos
CAGCAGATTTGCCCCCGTGTGATAACGTCCTTAGAGATTCCTAGAGAGGTTTTCTCTCAGGTTAATAAAATAGTGCTGTTGTTTTTATTTGTTTTATTTTATTACTTTCACGGGGGTCCTGTGCCCCTAACCCTAGCGAATGTGGAGGGACCATTGTACTTACTCTTAAATGGCTAGCGATGCAACATTCTGGAGACACCAATCGCCTCATGGAAGAGCCCCCTTCCTATATTGAGCAAAGCAGGCTACCTGAATGTTGCTTACATATGTCAAGATTGAAGAAGATCCTTAACAGGATCACAGAATATAGAGTTGGAAGGAGCCACATGGGCCATCTGGCTCAATCTCCTGCCATGCAACTAAAGTGCACCTGTATATGTGGGGTGACCAGACTAGGTCCTCCGTTTCCAGCACATGTCTTACATTTCAACCTTCTGTCCTGGAGGGATTTCAAAATGCCCTCCATTCTGAGTGGGGCTAAGAAGCATGAGTTTACAGTGATAATGAGTGGTTTTAGTTTTTATTTGGTAAGGTCTTCCCAATTTTCTTGAAAGTCCTCCATTTTGCAGCACCTGGTCCTCCTTTGTGGTTAAGGCATCTGGTCACTCTGAATGGCAAACTCCTCTAAGCAAATCATGCCGAGAAAACCCCATGAGAGCTGGCCATAAGTTAGAAACAACTTGAAAGCACTCAACAACAATAACCACAGCAGCAATTGAACAGCATTTGTTAGAATTCAGAGGCATGTTAGTATGGAATATCAGTAGGCAAAGGAATCGTGTGGCGCCTTTTGTGTCACAGTTAGTCTCAAAGCTGCTATAAGATTTCCTTGCATACATTTCTTAGAACGCATCAGTAAGAAAAATGTTTGTGGGCCTCAGGGCCCCTTAAAATAAATATTTATTTCAAAATATCCCCATACACCACCTCCCATTTTTTGCAAAGAGAGTGGTAGTGGAGAGCTTTGCTTCTGTAAGAATGTGTGAGTTGTGGCATGAAGTAGGTAGCCACCTTGGTGTGGTGGTTTGAATGTTGGAGTCGCCTTGTGGGAGATGAGGGTTTGAATCTAGTTCAGCCATGGAAACCTGCTGGATGATCTTTGACAAAATTGTGTTCTCTAAGCCTAAGTGGAAGGCAGTGGCAAAACTGAATATATCTTGCCAAGAAGCCCCCCACCCATTCGCAGGAAGTCAACTAGAAGGTGCATAACAGCAACAATCCCACTGGTCCATACCCAGCACACCACTAAGGCTTCAGCTGACTCTGAAACATCCATAAAAAGTGACATCAAAAAGCTCTTGGAACAATTATTTTGGGGATGGAGCTATCAATCAGGGGGAAATGAGGGACCTATCAGCTATTTTTAAAAAAAATGTGAGGGTGACGCCATCAAAACCAACCTTTACTAAAGCATACCTAACTTAAATTCCCCAAAGGGACCAGATCTCATCTGATCTTGGAAGCTAGGCAGGGGCAGCCCTGGTTAGTACCTGCATGGAAGACCACCAAATGAATATTAGGTGCTGTGAGCTATATTTCACAGGAAGGAACTGAGAAAACCATTGCTGAGTATTCCTTGCCTAAGAAAGGCCCATGAAATTCATGGGGTTGCCATAAGTCAACAGCTAAGGTCCATTTCCTCAAATGCATGAAGTGTTCTTCAGAGTCAGGATGAAGAGGAGAGTGTTCTTACTGAGCATGTACAGAAAGTGATAACTGCAAATCATACTCACTGAGATGGTCAAATGCAGACATTGGTCCAAACTTCACATGTTTAGAGTGGCAAATATGAGTTTGCGTAAGTTGCATAGCATGAGAGTTACAGGTCAATTTTTCTCCTTGGCATTGCTGATACTTCACAATATAGAGCACTTTTCTACAAGCTGGGCCCCTCTCCAGATGTGTTGGCCTATAATTCCCATAATCCTCAAGCCAGATGGCTGGAGGGTTAAGGAACTTGTAGTCCATCACACTTCGAAGGCCTCAGCTTGGAGAAGGGTGATATCACTAGGTATCATACACATATTTTTAAATATACCTGCCTTCAAGATACAATGTGTGAAGCGGTCCTCAGAAACTAGAGCTTATAAATCAGGATGTGGCTGTCGAGGGGAATATCAAAATTCTTTGAAACATGAGCACCTCCTGTTTTGTCACATGTTATTCCATCTGAAGAAGAAGACCAACTTTTTCTTTTGTGCGACACAAGCAAATCTCTCACTGATTGAAAGGTGTACGGACAGTGGCATAAATGGCAGGTTTGGGCCTTGGTACATGTATACTTGAACTTGCCACTGGCATACATACAAGCGCACACCAAGCAATTACTTACTGCACTTCAAGATATGCAACATCTGGCAAGCCCGGCTGGAACTGATAATAGCCCAGGTGCCAAAGGAAAACATGACTCTCCCTGCTTCCCCTCCCCATTTCCGTCTCCCCAGACCAACCTTCCCCTTACAGTCTCCCTTCTCTCTTTACAGCCTTTCCCTTGAAATGTGCCCCTTTCTGGCTCACTTCCAAGACTTTCCCCCCTCCTTTATGCTACTCTTTTCCCTTAATTTTCCTAATCCTGGCTTTTGAAATGCTCCTTCCTTCACTTCCCACTTTCCCTTTCCACAGTGACTTCATGACGCTAAGGCAGGGGTAGGCAACCTTTCCCCTTTAAGGGCCGAGGGACTTCAGCTCCCAGAATCCCAGGAGCTATTGGCCAACATGGGACTAATGGCCAACATGGCTGAGGCTTCTGGGAGCTGAAGTCCCTCGGCCCTTAAAGGGGAAAGGTTGCCTACCCCTGCGCTAAGGCAACCTTTGCTTCCTAGACCACTGTCCAAAATGCTAACGGAGCTGGCCTACGCAGTCAGCTTCAGTAAGGAAACCCATAGAGCTGAAATGTGTCTTTGGAGAATATCACATGAGGCTTCTGTAGCACAACAATCACGTTTCTGAAGCACATACAAGTATGATGCTGCGCTGTTTGTCCCCGTGCTACAATTTTCTTACAGATATCTGCACTGCACTGCTTCTTCCCTGTTACTGCCTTACTTGGGGCATGCAGATGGTAGGGGAGACATATCAGCAGCAGAGCGGCATGGGTAAGAGAAGAAGCAGGGGGACAAGTGATCCAGCTGCCAATACTTTCCAAACAGCAAATAGCAACTGTCTTAAGGAAGATGTTTGCAGCCAGGATTGCTCCAAGGAGGAGTGGGAAGAGGAACAAAGGAGCAGAATGCCCACTCACACTACATGACTTCCTAGGAAGTGGAACTGTCCTGGAAGGAAGCTTCCTCACCAAGGCAGTCATGGAGTATCAATGCAATTGAGACCCTATTGATGAGTTTTGCGCATCAATGAAAAGGTACACAACAGTAACCCATTGAATGCAAGGCAGCAGAGGACAGACACAACGGTGTGCGATAAGTACTAGCCAAAAATATTTTTATTCTGTTAAAATTCTGTTTTTTAGCTTTATGTGATAATCTCCATAATGTGGGAAAGGATTGAGCTGTTAGATCAGGGGTGGGCAATGTGAGGCCCAACAAATATTGGACTGGAACTCTCATCATTCCACATCACTAGCTATCTTGCTGGGGACTTATGAGAGTTACAGTCTATCAAACTGCCTACAGGTGACCCACAGGTTTGTCCCAGTGGCACAATTGCTTACGGTTTTGCCCATGTTAGGCACAACTTGGAAACATTACTGCTCTATATTACAAAGGTCACCATCACCAGCATGACCTTATTTATTTATTTAATGTCCCACTTTTCTCCCATTGCAATATAATCTTTATAGGATCCAAAGCATCTCACCACACAAGTTACAGAAAATTTTGCTAACATAAATAGGTTATAAAGTTAGAACAAACAATTCAATAATTGTCACAGAGCCGGTGTGGTGGTTTGAATATTGGACTGTGACCCTGGAGACCCAGATTTGAATCCCTGCTCATCCATGGAAACCCTCTGGGTGATCTTGGACAAGTCACACTCTCTCAGCATGAGAGGGTGGTAATGGCAAACCCTCTCTGAAGAAACATGCCAAGAAAACCCCCACAATTGGTTTGCCTTAGGGTCGACATAAGTGAAAAATTACTTGAAGACACACAACAACATATTAAAACTAAATGTGGTTGTAAGGTCAGCGATGCTTTGATGAAGGACATTTTGCTGCTTGACAGAAAGGATAAGCTCTACTTTATACACAAAAGTGAAGGGGGACTGATAGATGAATTCCCATCTTGCTGTTGTTTCCCATTATCTGTCACCTATGTCATCTATCTAATGATGGGGCTGGTCTTCATAGAGGCCATCACAGAGTTCTTCCAATTCTAGGCTGTTAGAACAGTGGCATTTCCCCCGCTCTACCCAGACAAGGATCATTGTGTCTACTAAGAGCTTCATGACTAGTTAGGGTTTTTGTCTTGATGGAAATGAGAATATACTTTGGGCAGATGCTTGTTTGTTTGTTTCATTTGTATGCTGTATTTCTCCCAGAGTGGAAGCTAAGACAAGAGAATTCCAAAGAGAATCAGTAAATAAATACACACACACTTGTTATATATATACACACACTTGTTTCTTGATTTCTATACCTATTTTCTCACCAATGGTCAAGGTGACCAATACAATGTCCTTATCTCTTCTGTCTCTATGCCTAGGTCACAGTTGTTTCCATGTTGCCCACAGAGGTACAGCCTTGAGGGGTAAAGGCTGCTCCAAGGATGCTCTGTGAGCTGAATGTTATATTACTGAAGCAAAGCAGATTTAATCTAGCCAAGATGTAGAGGAAGACCATGTGGAAATCCCTGTGGCTCTATGGGAGTTGCTGTCAAGGCTGGTTCCTGCCATGAGGGAGAGTGAGACAGCTGCCTCCTATAATGGAAGACAACAGCAAAGAGGGGTGGGCGTCCTAAACTGATCTTACTGTGAGAGAAAGGCCATAGGTGAATGATAGAGCACTAGCTTTGCATACTAAAGATCCCAAATTCAGTCTCTGACCTCTCCAGTGAAAGACAAGAAAGACCTCTCTCCGAAACCTCAGAGTTGCTGCCAGTCAGTATGGCCACTATTGCTTTAAGTGGGCTCAGGCTCAGTTAAAAAAACAGGTCCTTTGTTTCTGCCTACTCCTTTTCCTCCAAGGCAACATACACCAAGCAGGAGTTTGTCTCGCTCCTCAGAATTCTTCTTTGCAGGGGATAAAACAGTTCCAGTGAAAAGAAAGGTAGCTATAAATCCAGGTGCTATCTTTTCCTTCTGACAGGTGAATAATCCACAAAGCCTGAGGGTATCATCAATGTAATCCTCCCCAGCCGTCTTATGGAGAACACTCCCAACTTCTCTGTTCTTCCTCTTCCTTCAGATTTCCTAATTATTCTCTCTCACACACACATACACACACACACACACATACACAGTGAAGAATGAGGCTGTTATTATTGGTAGGGGATCAGAGTATGTTCAATCGCAACACAAATTTGTGTCTTGACTCTCAGGTCACCTTTTGGACCGTCGACTGCCTCAGTTCCCACTCCAAGCTTGGAAAAATTACTTCTTGAGCTATAGTTCCCAGAATGCCCCCCATCCACCCTGCCAATATGGCCATTGTCCATGTTGGTTGCGAGGACTGGAAATTTTAATGCAAAAAAGTAACTTTTCCAAGCACCACTTTTCCCTTTTTGTGAATCAAGGCGTCTGCACAACCGATAGCAAAATCACGCCCGCACAGAAGTGGTTGGCACAGATACAAAAGGCGTATGAGCATGGCCTCCAACGCAGGTGCAGGCTCTGCCAGTTTGCTAATCTGAATGGAACTCACTGTCTGTCTTTGCATCTCTGCTGGGGGAAGAAAGAAAAGGAACAAACTCCTCTGTGAATGAGCTGGCAGGAAACAGAATAGCTGGAGGATAGAGACAGCATCTCTGTACGTGAGGCAGAGCACGCAGGGCTGCACCTGATCTGGGCAGCTCCCTTCAGCATCGCAGGAGGAAGTGGCATCATTGACTTATCCATCTGCCTTCGGCAGCCTGCCGTCTGTCTGCCAATGCAGGAATTATGGCAGGGCTAAAATGGACTCCCAAGTAGACACCAAGGGCTGCAAACTAATGGTAGCATTTGCTTTAGAGTCCAGCTTATGCCCAATAGTCAAAGGCTGGCAGCACCAGATCTTGGAAGAAACACATTACAAGTAATTTGGTCATTTATAACACAGAGGATGGAGTTATACAGCCTTCCAGATGTTGTTGGATTGCAACTCCCAGCAGCCCTAGCCAGCATAGTCAGTGGTAAGAAATGCTGAAAATAGCAAGTCAACAACATCTGGAGGGTCATACAATTTCCTTTCTTAATGTAATGGGTTAGCCTTTTTTTTGGTAGCAGGGGCATAATGAAGTTACATCTCAAAAGCAATATAAAAAATTGAGACCAAGTTATTTTATTGGTAGGACAATGATTATTTCAATTACTTTTCAAATTTACTTTACAACAACGTTTTTAGTGATATTTTGATGGAGATCTTTATAAATTTTATGTCATCCCCTTATTAATTCTGTGTATACCCTCTCCTAGTTATGGAAAATAATGGAAAAATAACAGGTGGCACCACAGGTAATGTAGCCATTTACTTTTTACTTTCCAGACACCACAATTTGTAATGGGACTGAATTACTCTTTAAAAGTAAAGCTTGAAGTCTTGTATCTGCCTGGCATTCCATAAAACTCATCTAGGATTTCACATGTATTTCTGACCGGAATTTGATTTCTTTTTGGAACCATGCCACTCTTTCCAAATGTAAAAGAGATGGGAGAGGGAACACTTGATCATCTTCAGCCCCTGTGGGTCTCTTTCCTCCTTTCCAACAACTGGCAAATAGCATAGCACTTCCTAATCCCTGGCTTCATGTTATACCCCAGTTGCAGCAGAATGGACAAAGGTCAGCTCTACCCAGTGGGTGAGCTGGCTATGATTTGTTGCCTTTCCGGTAATATGATGCTGATTTCGATGGTTGCCTGCAGATGTTAGTTCAGGAAAGAAGGACTCCATGCCTCCATTATTATAGAAGCAAAAAAATATAGCACTTTTCCTTTTCATATGTTCTCAGCCTTTGGGATAAATTAGACTGTGGTTTTCCAGCACCTCCATTCTCTGTTTTAATCCTCTTCATAGTCAAATGTTAAGGAATGTATACAGGCTGGAAATACAGCAAGGTACTATATATATATATATATATATATATATATATTAAAAACGTACATTAGCTAAACGCTTAGCTAAAACTTCTTCAGTCCCAGACTTTGCTAGGACTACTCCAGCCCAACAGCAATTGGCATGTTAAAATGAAAAGGGGAAAAAAAGAGAGAGAAAGAGAGAGAAAGGAAGAGGTGGGGAAAGCACCACAGTTGCAGTAATTCTGTATCAGAGACACCAGTGTGTTGTGCAGCTGTTCTGCAGGTGTGGGATGTATTATAGTTGTGGTTCCAACAGCTTGCAAGTGGCAACATGTTAAATGCAACAGGCACAAAGAGGGTCCCTCCTGGAAAGATTCTGAAACTTGGTTGTTGATAGAGAAAAGACTTCCCAAAGCTGATACTGCAATACATGAAGTGACCCTGTAATCCCTGACCCTATCTCATGCTTCTCTTACATTTTCACCTTCTGTTCACTTATATTATCTTTCACCTCCCTTAGTCTCCAAATAACTTCTCTTTTCAACCAAGGACTAAGTAAACCCCTAGCAGAAACTCAACACTGCAGTGGCACCCAGTGGTTTCCTTGTGTTCTGCAGTTGTCTATTCTAACATGGACTGACTGTTGTTAAAAACAGGGGTGTGAAATGTGAGGGCAAAAGGACAAGCATTGTCTCCTGCCTCAAATAAGAATTCTGCCCTCTATGAAATTTTCTTTCAGTCCCCAAATTTCTAGCACTGCAGATAGGGTCACACTGAAAATTGTTCACATCTAGACCTCTTATGTTTGCTGTATTTGCATTCCCTTGGTAACTTTACTTGATTGCTCTTTTCTTCGAATGGCTACACAGTATTTCTAAACCAGGGGTAGGCAACCTAAGGCCCGGGGGCTGGATGTGGGCCCCCGAGGCCTTTGGACCGGCCCCAGGCCGGTCCTGCTGCCAGCGCCGCCCGCCGCCACCCGCCATGATGATATTGATTATTGTTGTTATTACTTGTTCTTGGGGGTTTCTTGGCAAAATCTTCACAGGGGTTTTGCCATGGCTTTTCTGGGGCTGAGAGAGTGTGCATGCATTTTTTTAATTTTTTAATTCTTTTTTAATTTTAATATTTATTTATTTATTTATTTATTTTTGGTGCTTCGGCCCATCAATTGTCTGAGGGACAGCAACCCGGCCCCCGGCTCAAAAAGGTTGCCTACCCCTGTTCTAAACCTTTGACTGATGTTTTAATTTACTGCAATATTAGAAGTTTGGGGACTGAAGAAAAATTTAATCGGGAGCAGAATTCTTATTTGGGAAGGCAATGTGCATAACCACCACCACCACCCTACTATAGCTATATCCCTGCTTACTGGTGTTCTCTGCACCATTAATCCAATGTTTATCGCTAGAAATATTTGTTTACTAAGCCCCAGGAAATGAAATACTGTACATACGTTAGAGACTTGTACTACATATTTGTCTAGCTACTGTCAATGACAGGTTAACTGACTATCTTTAAGTCTAATCTGCACTGCAGGAATAATGCAGTTGGACACCACTTTAACTGCCATGGCTCAATGCTATGGAATTCTGGGATTTGTAGCTTTGTCAGATATTTCACCTCCTCTGTCAGAGAGCTCTGGCACCACATTCCCTAGCATTGAGCTATGGCTGTTAAAGAAGTGTCAAATTATATGCAGATTATATGCAGATTATACCTGAATCTATTTATTACAGGTTAAACTTTAGGTGCTGGTAGGCCTATTAGGAATTCTGAGAAAGTATCATAGGTGCTATTACAAAATGGCTTCCATGGTAGTCACAGCCAATTACAAAACATTTTTTCCCCAACCGGTGAGAGACACAAGAAATAGTAACTTCCTCACAAACCTGAATACAAGACTAAGGTAGGCTCTAAGCTTCAAAAAACAAAAATCATTCTTTTGAACCAATCATTTTTCTGCAACACCCATTTCACAGAAAGCTAACTGATGAGATTCACTGGCAAGAACCAACAAGCACATAACTTGAGTACAAAGCACTGGTGATGTCTCAATCCATATTTTCCTCCACAAAGCACAACAAAATACACATTTTACAGAAGGCAAACTGGTGATGCTCAGAGAAATACACATAGATAAACCATCTACTGCATACCCATATACACAAACACATGTACGAACAGGCAAAACAAACACACTGCAACATAACAAAAGCAAACAAGCCACCAGCACACACACTCAATCCAAATATTCCACACGCACACACACACCCCACAAGCAAAACACATCCCTCCCTTTCTCTAGTATCTCCCCTTCTACTGCACTCCATTCCACTTCCTTTTTTTGCTTTTGAGTGCTGGTCAGCTGCTGCCTAACATTTTGATTCTGTAAGAAAATCAGATGCCAAGAGCCATTTTTGGAAACAAACAGAGTCATAGAACTGTAGAATTGGAAAAGGCCCTATCAGATCCAATCCTCCCCCGCTCCCATCAATGCAATCTCCAGCTGAAGCACCCCCATCAGGTTGCTGTCCAGACTCTTTCTGAAGACATCTAGAAGAGACCCACCATCTCTCTAGGCAGTTGGTTCCATTGCCAAACTGCACTCACTGTCAAAAAGTTTCTTCTAATGTTCAATCAAAATCTACCTTCATAGAATCATAGAGTCGGAAGAGGCCCATCCAGTCCAACCCCCTGCCATGCAGGAACTCAAAATCAAACCATCCCTGAGAGATGGCCATCCAGCCTCTGTTTAAAGACCTCCACCACTCTCTGAGGGAGTGTGTTCCCTGTCAAACAGCTCTCACTGTCAGGAAATTCCTCCTAATGTTGAGGTGGAATCTCTTTTCCTGTAGCTTGCATCCGTTGTTCCGGGTCTTATTCTCTGGAGCAGCAGAAAACAAGCTTGTTCCCTCCTCGATATGACATCCCTTCAAATATTTAAACAGGGCTACCATATCTCCTCTTAACCATCTCTTCTCCACTTCAAACCATTACACCTGGTCCTGCCTTCTGCTCCCTCCTCTCTGGGACAGCTCTTGAGGTATTTAAGGAGTGTGATCATGTCACTCCTCAGTCTTCCCTTCACTAAGCTTAACATGCCCAGCTCCTTCAACTTTGTGTTATATGTTTTATTCTCCATACCTCTTATTGTCCTCACTGACCTTCTTGGAACCCGCTCCAACTTGTCTATAGCCTTCTTAAGAGGGCTGGGAATGTCAGGGCATCACTGAACCATCATAGTCTAGCTTTTTAAAATAAATAAATATTAAAAAATATTTTTGAGGGAAAAAAATCAAGTGTGAAAGGAAGGCTTGTCAAGCATCAAGGGAGGCATCCCTAGGTACCACATTGAGGACCCTAGGTTTCACATATACTGAATATGGATGCGGGGATTATTTTGTACCCATATGAAATAGACTCAAGCAATGGTCCTCTATTCCTAGATAGATGATAATAATATTTTCTTCCCCACCCCCAGTTTTCTCCTTACTCCAGATTTATATATGTATGTTTATCCACATATGCTTTAAAACATTTTTAAATGCTTTTGTCTTTGTGGACCCCAGAACAGTATGCAAATCTGATTAAAAGAAAACAGTAAACAATAAAAATGCAAAAAAAAATAGCCTAAGAAGAACAAAGAAGGCAGAAAATTCAGTTGAATGTGACAAAATGAACCATTTACAATGCCTGAGTAAACAAAGGTTTGAAGGTTTACAGCCAGTCCTTTGAAGGTTTATGACCAGTACTAAAGTTGTCATTTTGAATATCCCATTTCACCCTGATCCCACCCCTGGAGCTGTGTAACTGGAATATGTTACATACACCTGACCCTTGGTGTCCACTGGGGTTTGGTTCCAGGACTCCCCATGGATACCAAAATCTGTGGATACTCAAATCCTATTATATAGAATGAAATAGTAAAATGGTGTCCCTTGTATAAAATAGCAAAATCAAGGTTTGCTTTTTGCATTTTTTTTGGGGGGGGGATATTTTCAACCCATGAATGGTTGAACCTGTGGATACAGAATCTATGGATATAGAGGGCCATATTGTGTTCTGTCAAAGTATATTGTGTTCTGTCAAAGTATCTGAGGAAGTGGGTTATAAATCCACAAAAGTTCATGATAAAATAAATTGGTTAGTTTTACAGGAACTAGAAAACTCCCTTATTTTTATACTGAAGCACGCATTTCCCTTAGGAAAACAGATAAACGGAAAGATTTGAGTTGGCATTGAAATAATTGCATTGTAAGTACCACCCATCAGGGTTGCCAGAGTGAAAGCTGAAGAAGGCTTCTGGTTGAATAGAAGAGGAAACTTCAGCACATGTTGTTTGTCATGCAGCCAGGTAACAAGGAATGTCTGCCAAAAAAAAATTTTCTACACACTTATACAAGGTACAGGAGACCTCTCCAGTTTCACTCTGGCACCCACATCCGCAGCCACACACCTATGGGACCCATATTCCATAGCTGGGGCACCATAATAGAGAAGGCCCTCTCTCTGGTTGATAGATAATGAAACCCAAGTGCTTGGAGAAGTGCCTGATGATCTTAAGTCGTAGATAAGGTGATGTAGCAAGGGACATTCTTTCAGAGACTTAGATCCCAAGCCATTACAGAATTTGAACTAAACACCAGAACTTGATTTGGGCCCAATTGAAAAAGCATCCTATGCAACTCCTTCAGATTTGTTGACTATGTACTAGTTACAGTTCTGCTCATTACTTTCTGTACTTCCTGAAGCTTCCAAATTGACATCAAAGGAAATTTCACATACAAAATATTACAGTAAATCAATCAGAAGATTCCCAAGGGAAGAACCACTGTAGCCTGGCTGTCCTAGTCAACCCCTTGGACAACTCCTTTAAAATTTGGACCAGCATCCAGGGTGGATTCACTACCAACAACATAGGAGCCACAAGACACCACTGCCCAAGTAAGGATGAAAACAATATTCACTGTTATTTGTTTCTCAACCAAAAAATTGAAAAGTAACACAGAGGAGGGAATTTGGCATAGTCTTCATGTAGCATTCACACATCCTGAAAGTCTTTTGCAAAATTATTCTGCACATAAAGACCAATGCTTAGAGACTAACTGAAAGAAAAAAGTTGGTACCATGAGCTTTCATAGACTTGAACCTACTTCATTCCTGGGGTGGAGTGGAGAGTCTAGAGACAGCCCTGCATATGCCAGTTGTGTGTGAGAATGTAAATTGAAATTCAAGCCCTTGTGGGTATGGAAATGAGGTGGCAAGTTCTGTTTTAACAATGGTTGTTGGGGGACAAAGGTAGGAGGAGGTATGTTGCCTAAAGCCAAGGAGACTAGATAACCATATGAATGATTATTGGAATGTAGTGTAGGAAACAGAGAGAAGATGTGATGTACTGGTCAAGAGCATCCTCATGAGTCTTAGTGTTAGATACTGTTGAAATGGGTATAGTTTGCCAGGAAGCCATTATCTCTGTTCCCCCCACTGCTGATGGACCATAGTCTGTAGATACATTCCATTTCTGCTGTTTCTCTTTCCAATCTTTCTTTGCAGTTTTTTTGTTCAAGGACCACTGTTCTGAGGTCTGAAATTGAATCCCAGGAAGACTGAAGTGTTCTGCAAACAGTTATTGTGTATCCCCATTCCTAATGTCTGATTTAGGTCAATTTATCCTCTGGCACAGGGGCCGGACTGTTTGTCCAATGTAGAATGATGAAGGGCATTGTTGACATAGTATGGCATAAATCAAATTGGAGGATGAGCACATGAAAGTCCCTCTAATATTGTGGGTGATGTCATTAAGGCCTGTGATGATATTTCCTGAATAGATGTGTGGGCAGAGTTGGCATCTGGGTTAGCGGCAAGGCTTTGTACCCCTTTCCACATCTCTTTTGTGTGTCTTCCTGTAGTTAAGTACCTATTTGAGGTTTAGAGGTTGTCTGTAGGCGAGTAAAGGCCTGCCACTCAGAGTCCTTGAGAGGGCAGCATTATTGTCTAGAATGGGTTATAGTTTATTGGGTTGTAGTGTACATACAACTAGCTTATATAGGTCTGTCTCTGGACTCTCCACTCCAACCTAGGCATCTGATGAAGTAGGCTCAAGTTCACAAAAGTTCATGCTACCAGCTTGTTTCTTTCAGTTATTCTCAAAGCAAAAGCAGCTTATTTATATACCGCTTCATATCGCACTATGGGATGTCTAAGCGGTTTACAACTATGAGCTGATTGCCCCCCAACAATCTGGGTACTCATTTTAGCGACCTTGGAAGGATGCAGGCCTGAGTCGAGCCTCAGCCCTGGCTGGTATTGAACTTGCAACCTTGTGGTCTATGAGTGAGTGGCTGCAGTACAGGCATTTAACCACTGCGCCACCAGGGCCCTTTGCATACTGATTTTCCAGACTAGCACAGCTATATCTTTGAATTCTACCACAGAGAAAGGGAGATGGGTTGTTTGTGTGAAAACAGCATTTATTACACACACACACACATACACATACACATACACACACACACACACACACACACACACACACACACACACAAGAATCTACATTTTCCAGGCAAAAATCATTGTTTTGTGCAAAAACACATTTTTTAGAAATGTAACTTTCTGCAAAATTGGTGTTTTGTGCACAAAAAAATACAATTTTTCAACAAAATTCTACATGTATTTCTGGAAATAGTGTTTTATGCCAACTCAAAGTGCAAAACCCATCTTTTTGGGGGAAAACCTACAAACCTACTTCTAGGAGAAGACTTGGTTTTGTCATGTAAAGTTATGCCTTTGGGGGCAAAAACATTGTTACCAGATGTGGTCTTTGCATAAAATCTTCATGATTTTCATGCAAAGAACTCGTGTGCATTTCCACAAAAAACTTCAGAATGTGCAAATACCAGGTGAAACTTGCACAGCAGTGAGAAAAATGGAGGAATTATTTACCTGCATGGGCAAAATAGTTAAAGATTTACATTCTTATTCTTTCCAGAGACATGCAACCCCATGTAAAACAGTGGTACAGCCAGTTTCTGGACAAAAACATTGTCTTACTCACAGTAAGTCAGGATTCAGGTTCACTTTATCAGCCCTCATCCAACCCAAGCTTCAGGACAGGTACTCATTCAACACCTGCAAACCCTCACAAGGACAAAGAGAACTGGTGTTATAAAAATACATCCGACAACTGCTTGTTTCTGCATTGCCTGTTAATTAGCCAACCCTTATTAGAAAGAAATAAAGAGTCCAACTACACCAGCATTGAAGATATTTTAAAACAGTGGTTCTCAAACTTTAGTGCTCCATATATTTTGAACTTTCCAACCTGCTTCAAATAAAAAACCTTGGTATACGGGACATCTTCGCCAAATGAAGTGGGCTGTGCAACGACTAGAGCGCCACTGGCAGAAACACCAACATTTATCTGACAAGACACACCATAGGAACATGTTGGATTCTTACGGAGTGGCAATAGATGCAGCAAATAATTCTTTCTATCCTACACATATTCCATCTGCAAAGTCTCATCCAGCAGAGCTCTTCAGGGTAGTTAAAGAACTAACTCAATTGCCTTCTACCCTGAATTTGTTATTGGAACCTACTAATGCCTGCTGTGATGCTTTTAATGACTTTTTTGTAGATAAAATCTCTCAGATAAGGGTCGATCTGGAAGTGGGCATTATAACAGAGACAGTAAGAGAGATGTCCAGGGACTCTGTGGACTGCGTTAAACTGGATCATTTTGAGTTTTTCAATACCAATGATAAGCAGTATACTATTCTTGAAAGTGTAAGGAAGACAACATGCCCTCTTGATCCTTGCCCATCATGGCTGACCACCCAGGGAGGTGATGCAATAAAAATAATACTACAATTAATAATCAATGCTTCCTTCAGGGCGGGAAAATTTCCATCTGATTTAAAATTAGCAGTGGTCAAACTGCTTTTGAAAAAACCCTCCCTTGACCCTTTGGTGAAAAATAACTATAGGCCAGTCTCCCTTCTACCATTCTTGGGTAAAGTGATCAAGTGGGCAGTTGCCTTCCAGCTCCAGGCTGTCTTGGAAGAAGCCGATTATCTGGACCCATTTCAAACCGGCTTCAGGGCAGGATACAGAGTTGAGACTGCCATTGTCACATTAGTCGATGATCTCCTTCTGGGCATCAACAGGGGAAGTGTGACCCTGTTGGTGCTCTTGGACATCTCAGCGGCATTCAATACCATAGACCATGGTATCCTTCTGGAACGCCTGAGGGAGTTAGGTATTGGGGCCACTGCTCCCCAGTGGCTACGGTCCTACCTCTCGGGCACATTCCAGATGGTGAGGCTGGGGATAGTAGCTCTTCTAAAAGAGAGCTGACATCTGGCATCCCACAGGGTGCCATTCTATTCCCCATGCTGTTTAATGTTTACATGAAGCCACTGGGTGAGATTATCCAGAGACATGGGGCACAGTGTTATCAGTATGCTGATGACAACTAACTTTATTTCTCTATGTCTCTGACTGTTGCAGTGACTAAGCATGGCATCGCTTCTCTGGATGCCTGCCTAGGGTCAATAATGGGATAGATGAGGGAAAACAAACTCAAGCTGAATCCAGAGAAAACGGAGGTGCTTGCGATAGATACCCCTAGTCCAGGGAGGGAGCTTTGTCAACCAGTCCTGGACGGGGTCACAGTTCCCCTAAAGGACAAAGTTTGCAGTTTGGAAGTACTCCTGGATTCATCTCTACAGTTGTCATCTCAAGTGGATGCGATGACCAGGAGTGCTTGGTATCAACTTTGGTTGATTCACCAGCTGTATCCCTACCTGGACCAGAAGGACCTTGAAGCTGTAGTACTTGCCCTGATAATCTCTCGCTTGGATTTCTGTAATGCACTCTACATGGGGCTACCTCTGTACCAAGTTCAGAAGCTTCAACATGGGGCTACCTCTGTACCAAGTTCAGATTGGTCACCAGGACACATAGGTTAGACCATATCACTCCTGTATTAAAAGCTCTTCATTGGCTGATGATTAGCTTCTGAGCGCAGTACAAAGTGTTGGTTATTACCTTTAAAGCCCTACATGGCTTGGGCCCAAGGTACTTGATGGAACACCTCTCCCCACACAATCCACCCTGCACTCCCAGAACAACTGGTAAGAATTTATTAGAACACCATAAAACTAGACTTAGCACAACTTCCCAAAAATCATTTACAGCCACAGCTCCCAAGTTGTGGAACAGCCTGCTGGCGGAGATCCATCTTATTACTACTCTAGAAACCTTCAAGAAGGCATTTAAGATGGAGCTCTTCCGGCAGGCCTATCCACTTGATCTCCTTAATAGGCCTTAAGTTAAAATAGTGTTATTTACATGGCTTTGGGGTGTTGATGTTGATTGGGTTATTTTATTGATTATTATAATGTTGTTAATTTATTTATTTTATTGATGGTGTTCTGTATAATGTTGTACATTTTATTGATGTAATCCCACCTCGATCTGCAGGGAGAGGCAGGAAATATAAATAAAAATTATTTATTATTATTATTATTATTATTAACTTTATTGTGCAAAATCCCTGATCATTAGCGAGCAGGCTGGTACTTCTGGGAGTTGACGTCCAGTATCCCTAGAGGGCCAAAGTTTTAAAACCACTGTGTTAAACTATAGGTAGAGGTTAAAATGTGAAAGAGCTTGGAAGTAACTAGTTTTAAGCAATACAGTCACTACTGGGAAGTTAATTTGTGGAGTACTGGAGA
Source organism: Phrynosoma platyrhinos (assembly GCA_020142125.1). Classification (NCBI taxonomy): domain Eukaryota; kingdom Metazoa; phylum Chordata; class Lepidosauria; order Squamata; family Phrynosomatidae; genus Phrynosoma; species Phrynosoma platyrhinos. The sequence continues at coordinate 342,634,829 of CM034701.1, forward strand.
TGCTGGTTATGACTTTTAGAGCCTTAAGCAGCTTAGGTCCAAACTGTGTGAAAGCCCATTATCTCCTCAGATGAATCTGTCCAAGTTTACTCTCCAGGTGAGTGCTTTCTTTCTGTCCCACCACCCTCACAGAGTCATCTGGTGTAGGGTTGCCAACATAAAAATTGGAAAGGACTTCTGTATCTTTAATGGTTGTATACACTGTGGAATTTCAGCAGGCATTGCTTGTTACCTGATGAGCAAGGCTTTCATAAATAATGCCAAAAATAACCCCAATTAAAGCATTTAAATAGAAAGTATGCTTCCAAAAACAAACTGCGAAACAGTTGTGCAAACTAAATAATAATAATTAGAAAGTAAATGCAAATCGTACAATTCATTCTGATTTTAACCATCAATGGATTCTAATGAGCCATAGCAAGTACGGAGTACAATAGCAAGTGTATTTCTATACTACTTATCAGTGCACTTTAGCACTCCCTAAGTGCTTTACATTGTAATTGCCGCCAACAAGCTGGATACTCATTTTAGCGACCTACAGAAGGATGCAAGGCTGAGTGGACCCTGAAGCCCTGCCTGGGATTGAACTCACAACCTTGTGGCTATGAATGGCTGCAGTGCCAGCATTTAACCACTGCACCACCAAGGCTCCTAAAAAGAAAACCATGATTTCTTTGCACATTTGTGGAGAAAATGTCTGTTTGAAATTCCTTCAAATCTTTTGCTTTCAAAAGCCAAAAAATTGTTTTCTTCAGATAAACCACTGAATGCTGGTGCGATGTTGCCACATGTGCCAAGGTTGAGAATGAATGTTCACAAAAAGCTGTAGATGAACCAAAGGTGAGTCCTGCAGCATAAAAAGTGTACTTGCATGGAAAGGTTTTGTGTGTATGTCCAATGTTTTAGTGAGTTTATTTTGAAGGATTATACCATATATTTTCCTTTTGATGCCTAAAAAGTATTTCTAAATGCTCAATTGCAAGTCTAGAAATTTGAGGGCCGAAGAAAATTTTCATTGGAGGGGACAGAAGTCTTCTTTGAGAGAGCAATGCCCTCCTCTTCACCCCATCACTATACCCCTGCAATGACCTCCTAGGCTTTTTGTAAGGATCACATGCAAAGGAAGAAAAGCATGTATGCTGTCTTCAGAACAGTGAAGGAAAGGCAGGATATTAGTGTAATGAAGAAAAAAATCATATGAAATAATAGGATCCACAGCTGGCACTTTTTAGAAAAGTAGGGGCTGCTCTCTGTATTCCCACCATTTAACATTCTTCCAGTTTATCATGTATACCCAATGCAAGAGTTTGCAGAGGTTCATTTTCTGGATGACAGCTCCCATAATTCCCAAACCAGCATGACACACACACACACACCAATCATTCTCAGGACTCCCAACCCATCATGAGCTGTGCTGGCTGGGGAATTATGGGAGCTGTAGTATGGTAGAAGAAAAATTTTTGCAACAATCTGCTTGCTACAAAAAAGTTTTTCTACTGTGCCACAGCTCCTATAATTCCCCAGCCAGCACACCCAGCCAGCACACCCTTGGCACCTATGGCTGGTGGACTGGCAAGCTGGCTATCTTGCCACTCATCAGCTAAGAGGAAAGAATAAAAGTTTTAATAAAGTGGTATGTTTGTGTCCTGGTCATTACTTCAGGGGCCTTTGAGGTGTAGTTTAACAAGTCTAGAAAGTATGGAATTTCACTTTGATGTTAACTGAGGCTACATTTGCTTATGCCCAGCCAAGCAGGTGTGCTGCACACAGGTGCACAAGGACCACCATAACTAAACAATGAATGTGGAAGACCATTGCAGGATGCAGCATGAAGGACGTGCATACAGAGAACGCATGAAGACAACCCAGGGCAACCCAGGAGAAGAAGTCAGTTTAATGGGCTTGCTGGATAAAAAAGACCAGCCCTACCATTAGGCCAAATGAGGCAACTGTTTCAAATGGAAGATGCCAGAAAGGGAACACTGGCAACAACTCCTCCTTGGGGATTTATCTTCCTCAGAGGAAACAGGCTGCACCCTCCCTGCAACTAGCCTGCTATCTCCACTTCTTTAGATGGAATCGTGAGATGGGCCACATCTTGTCCTTTGCCTCAAGCAGCACAATGTTTTGTGATGTGAAGGAGAAACTAAGTCTCAGGATGTATATAAAAGAAAGTTTTATTCCAGGAATTAGCCCAATGTGTTTCAGCCAAGAAATATTTATATAGCCTTCTTCAGGGACTGTTCAAAAGAAAAGAAACTGTACTCATATGTTACTAATTTTAAGTAAGACATAAAAGTTACATGTGCACATATACTTCCTATTGAGTTAAACATAAAATGGAATCTATGAAAATTAATACAGTAAAACAAAAAGGCACACATGTACAACCAACCCACCATATACTTATAAAACTATTTAAAAATCAGCCTGCAGGGATTTTATAAAGACATGTGTACAAATCTTCCAAGTGGATAGCATTCAAAGTAAGAAGTGAAGCCGTAACGGTTTGGCAGAAAAGAAAAAATGTAGGGAGTAAGTTGTTCCACACAACAGCTAGTCTATTTCAGCTTCCCTGTCAGCTTCCTTCTTTATAGATATGTGGCACAACTGGCACACCCTTGGTGCATTTCCCTGTAAGGACAGCCCAACATCACAAGGCAACAGACTTCAGCATGGCACTGATGCACTCCACATGGGGCTGCATTTGAAAAGTGTTCAGAAACCTCACCTAGTCCAAGAAACTACTGTAGAAGTGAAAGACAGGAAGGGCATTTTCTTTTGTGGTATTGTATCTATGGAACTTTTTCCTTGGAGGAGCTTCACAAACATCTTTACAACACCCAATAATTACATTTTTTAAAAAATAATCTTATGTTTGGAATCTCTGAGATCTTCTTCTGCTGTTCCCCTCACTGCTGTGACTGCTTTGAGTGCTATGTTCTAGTTCAATGCTATTCAAAATGTTGGCATGGACCAATGTTGGCCTGTGAGCTATTGACTGCCAATTCATGTCAAGTTTCCAGGAAGGAAAGAAGCAGTTGTAGCCAATGGACACAAAGGTGGTACTGCTCTCTGGAAAACTGGGGGGAAAGCCTTGTTGCTCCCCTACAATGGACAGCTTATAAAGCAGTCACTATAGTAGTAATAATAATAATAATAATAATAATAATAATAATAATAATAATAATAACAACAACATTTATTTATATACCGCCCAATGGTTGCCCAATCCGGACAGTTTACAACATAAAACACAATTACAATAAACAACATTCCCCCCCCAGTAGTAGTAGTGTGTGTGTGTATGAAAGATATTGTACACATAAGGATGGAAGCAGCAGCTACAATGTAGATGACTCAAACAATACTGTGTACATTCAACGACATGGAAAATAATGATTTTTCTCCTATTTGCACTGAGATGCAACTGGATCATGAGAAAACCTCAGGATCAGGCTGTGCCAGGTGAGATCTCTTTGAAGTAGTTTAGCAGCAAAGGTTATACTTTGTTCTCCATTTGCTATCATATCCATCCTCCTTCTTACCCAAACATATGCAACTCCAGGGTCAGCTGGACAAGAATCAAACAGGTGTCAAGGAGGTGAATGGGCTTTGCTTTGCATTCCACTCCCAGAGAGCAAGCCTCTCTTATCCAGCTAGTCCCTATTAATGTGAGTCTCTGACTATGTTGAATTAATTGTTATTTATTTTTCAGGCAGTGCAAGGAGCCTTCTATCAAGCTGCCTGTGGAATGTTGGCAGCCAGTGATTACTGAATTGCAAAGCCAGTCATCGTAAAGGAAAAGGCATTCTTTGCCAAGAAGCAAAATGAAGGTGGAATCTGCTTTGTCCTGGCTTTGTCCTGGCTTCTAGGACACTGTAGTGGGGAGGGAAGGGGATTGGAGGCATGCTACTTCTTCAGGTGTTCATAAGAGGCATAAATGTATATTTTAGCTAGGGTGGCACAGTAGTTAGAAAGTGGACCTGAAAGTTGAGTGACCCAAGTTCTAGTAACTACTAAGTCATGAAACTCAGTGGGTGATCTTATGTCATTCATTTATTTTATGACGGTGCTTATATCATGACTTACTTCCTAGAATCTCAGGGCAGTGTACAGAAAAAAGAAAATTTAACAAGTTAAAACAGTTTAAAAACATGTGTATTTTTTTGCTTATGCCCAGTTGTCGCCCCTAGTCTCTGGAACGGCCTGCCGGACGAGATCCGTCTATTAACATCCTTGGATAGCTTTAAAAAGGCTATTAAGACGGATCTCTTCCGGCAGGCCTTCCCAGACTAGTTACCCCCCATCCCGGGCACAAAATACTGCCGCTAATGATGCCCTACGTGGCCCATCGGTAGATGGAGGGGATCATTGGTGAGCATTAGTTTTCTGTGTAGGTTTTATAATGTTTTTTATTATAATATGTATAGTTTAATTTATGTTGGTTTTAATTCGCTTGATTTAATACTGTTTTAAGGGGGGGTTTCTCTACTATTTGTTTTATCTGTTATTTTAACTTGTAAGCCGCCCTGATTGGGTTCCCATTGGGCGGGGTATAAATAAATTTTATTATTATTATTATTATTATGTATTTGGAAGTAAATCCATTTGGGCCAATAGGCTTTAATAAAAAGCTCTGGTTTTCCTTGGTGCCAGGATGAAGCCAGTTGACCTCCAGTTCCACAACTGGTGTGCCACAGCCTAGAAGTCTCACTTGCACTCTCACTTGCACAATCTCACTTACACTCTCTCTGCCTGATCTGCTCCACAGGATCGGTGTAGAAAGAAACTGGGGGAGAAGGAGGAAAGCCATGTACAATGAGCCCTTGTTATCAGCTGGGGTTTGGTTCCAGGAGGCCCCATGAATAACAAAATCCATGGATGCTCAAGTCCCATGAAATACAATGGCATAGCAAAATGGTGTCCCTTATATAAAATGGAAAATCAAAGTTTGCTATTTGGAATTTATACTTTTTTGGAATATTTTCAAGCTGTGGATGCTTGAATCCATGGATAACAAATTTTTGGATAAGGAAGGCCGACTGTATGCCATTTTGAGCTAACAGGAGGAAATTTTGAATATATAGTGGATCTTTCCCACCATGGTGGTTTGGTTCTGCCCTGCCCCATACGAATGGGAAAAAACATAGATGGTTGTGCCCCATGTCATTTGATGGGTGGTGATTTGCACATATCTGTGTCAGCTCATCCATGTGTATATGCCACCATTGAATAATATCTGGCATGACAATCCATGGGCAATCAAATCCATGGATCGCTAGCCCACCAATGCACCAATGTACTAAGTAAGCAAATAAATAAGATTGGAATTCAGACTAAAACGCTAAACTGAATTTCCATCTGTTTTTCCTCATATTTTCTTGACTTGCTTCGACCATGGGGCTTTGGGGTTTTTTGTTTTGTTTTTTCATTTCTAAGTTGAGCCTCACAGTTGTTGACAAAGAATCTAGTCAAACCAAAGATGGCAAGTCTAACCAGGTTTCACCCCAGTTCACACAATGCCCAACTGGATACCTATGAGAAACACACATGCAGCACATGTGCAACTGCACCCACCCACCCACTCATGTTTCTCAATAATTGGTATTGACATTCCTGCTGAAGATAGGAATGTGTCCAATCCCATTTCAAAGTCATTCAAGCTGGTGTCTATTAGTACATCTTGTGGTAGTTAATCTCATAGTATAATTATACATCTTCCTTGACATAGGACAATCATCTCTCCTGAATCACCCACCATGCAACATCATTTAATTGGATCACATCTCCCCTTACTTGTGTTCTTTTAAAGCTAAATAATAGTTTATTAGTCTGATTTGGAAAACAAAACAAAGGTCTACAGACTAAATGTTCAGTATATATGCCAGTCCACCAGGAATTGCAGTAATCACAGGACCAATGCATTAATTTCTCACGTAAGCAAGGAGATGTTCAACATTCTACAACAAAGACTTGTACAATATATGGAGCAAGAAATGTTCCAGGCTGGGTTCAAGAGGCATTAGGGATTGTATACGCTGGATAATGGAACATACTAAGGAATTTCAAAAGATCAGCCTGTGCTTTATAGCCTATAGCAAAGTATTTGATTGTATAGGTCATGAGAAACTATGGATTGCTCTTAAAGAAATGACTGTGCCACAACATTTTATAGTTCTGATGCATAACCTGTACTCAGGACAAAAGGTTATGGACAGAACAAAATACAGAGATATGGAATTGTTTCCAATTTGCAAGGGGGTCAGCCAAGACTATATTCTATCACCCTATCTCTATGCCAAAAACAACATATGAAAAGCAGGATTAGACTCAAAAACAGGCATGAGAATTGGAGGAAGGAATATCAACAACAGTCAACAGCATTCCTGTTCTTTCAAAAAGTGCCAAAGTATGGATCAGGGACAGGATGCCAAGATCAGGTATGCGATGCCTCTGGACTGGGCATGGAGGTGTGTGATAACACTCTTTCAAAAGTTTCAGCCCATGCTAAGGCTGGGAGGAAAGGAAGTGCGATAATCTCCTAAAATATACAGACAACACCATATTATTAGCAGAAAATATCAAAGATTTGGAAACATTATTGAAGAAAGTCAAGGCAGAAAGCACAGAGGCAGGTTTACAGCTGAACTTTAAGAAAACAAAAATAATGACTACAGATGACCTACATAACTTTGAAGCAGACAATAAAGGCATTTAAATAGTTCAAGAGTTTCCATACTTGGACTTGATCATCAATCAGAGTGGAGACTGCAGCGAAGAAATCAGAAGAAGACTAGGACTTAGAAGGACAGCTATGAAGGAATTAGACAATATCTTCTATGTAAAGATATATCATTGAATTCTAAAGTTAGGATGGTTGGCGCCATAGTAGTTCCCATTTCTATGTATGATTGTAAAAACTGGACAGAAAAAAGTTGATAGGAAGAAAATCTATTATTGTGAGATATGAGTTCTATGAATACCATGGACTGATAAAAAGACCAATAAATGGGTCCTAGAGCAAATCAGGCCTGAACTCTCTCCAGAAGCAGATGAGTAAACTGTGGTTGTCATACTTTGGCCATATCATGAGAAGAAGGAGCTCTCTAGAAAAGACAATAATGCTTGGCAGGATTGAGGGCAATTCAAAAAGAAGAAGATCACATTCCAGATGGATAGATTCAATCAGAGACCATAGCCATGAATCTGCAAGAACTGAGCAGGGTGACTGAGGATAGGGTGACTTGGAGGTCTCTCATTCATAGGGTTGTCATAGATCCAAGTCAACTTGAAGGCAATTAACAACAAACACTGAGGATGAATACATTCCAGCCTTTGTTTGTCTTTTTGAAACTGAAAACTTCCCTTATACCCTAAGGGAAACTATACTTTCATCTCAAACTGTAAGCTCCAATGATTCTGGAAATTGTTTAGATGTAATGGGAAACTGTCATTTAATAAACCAGGGAGTTTTTGATTGCAGCACAGAAGACCAGAATGAAAGGGGAATACATGGCTTTATTTGACCAACATTGTTATAGCTCAACCAGATCAATGGCTGCCACATTGATCCCAAAGAACAGAAGAAGCAAGCATAAGATATCTTTTAACAAATCAGTTTATCTTGGTTCAGGCAACATGACTGCTATAGCCACCTTTACAGAATTGTCTGTAAAATAAAGTTTGCTACATCCACTCCAGATAGCTCCCAAAAAAAGATGTTTAGCCAAGCTTTCCTGGCCTTGTGAAGTGGAAGGCTTTCATGGTCAGCATCCCTAGGTTTTTGTGGATTTTTCTCAGGATGGGAGGATATGTGAGATGGATTAGTGTGTACTTAATTAATGGCCCATTGTCTGCTGGAATTAGCATGTAAATCTGTGTATTGTTCTGTTAAGACAAGACCTCAGGGTGGGAGGATATGTGAGAAGGATTAATGGTCCATTGTCTGCTGGAAAACCCCCTGACTCTGGGTAAAGTTCATTTGCATTTGCTGAATCCTAATTTTGGTGTTTTTGAGGACTGGTAGCCAAACTTTGTTTACTTTAAAGGTTTCTTCTTTCCTGTTGAAATTGTCCTGGTGTTTGTGGATTTCAATGGCTTCCCTGTGCATTCTGACCTGATAGTTGTTGCCATGGTCCAGAATTTCAGTGTTTTCAAATAGCATTTTGTCCCCAGGTTGGTTTATAATGTGTTCTGCTAGTGCTGATTTTTTCAGGCTGGCCCAGTCTGCAGTGTCTCTCATGTTCCTTGATTCACATTTGAACACTGTATTTTGTGGTCCCTATGTAGACTTGTCCACAGCTGCACGATATGTGGTAAACTCCTGTGGCTGTGAGATGGTCTTTCCTATCCTTCACTGAGTGCAGCATTTCCTGGATTTTCTTGGTTGGTCTATAAATCATTTGGAGGTTGTTTCCTCATAGGTTTCCCTATTCTGTCTGTGACTCCTTTGATGTATGGTAAAAAATACTTTTCCTTTGGGTGGTTGTTTTTCTGGGTCTGGACACTCTTCTGATGTCTGAGCTGGAGCAACCATTAGCCTGTATAGTCTAGTTTAGGTGCTTTCATCTTTCAGATAGTGGGGTTCACAGATCCATTTTGTGTAGTCAACCAATGTTTTTCTTGTGCTTCTTTTTTATCCTGGGTGATGCTTGGAGTTCTTGTGTAGGTATCTGTCTGTGTGTATAGGTTTTCTGTATACCGTGTGACCCGATTGTTGGTTTGGTTTGTGGATGACCAGGACATTGAAGAAAGGCAATGTTCCTTCCTTTTCTTTTTCCATTGTGAATTGTATGTTCGAGTGGATGTTGTTCAGATGGTTCAAAAACACAGTCAAATCTTCTCTGTGGCTCCAAATGGTGAAAATGTTGTCCACATATCAGAACCATGTTGTGAGCTTTTTTGGTGCTGTTTCCAGGGCTTGCCTTTCAAAGTGTTCCATGTAAAAGTAACACTTTGCACATCCTCCCACCCTGAGGCCTTGCCTCAACAGAATAATACACAGATTTACATGCTAATCCTTTCAACCAAGGGTCACACAGAATATATACCCCACACACCTCCATGCCACCATTCTCTGAAGATGCCAGCCACAGATGCAGACGAAACATCAGGAATACATTCTTCTAGAACACGGCTTCGCAACCCAAAAAACCCCACAAAAACCTTTCCTGGCCTTTTCCCCTCCTACATCTTCCTCCATCTCCAAGCAGCATGGGCAATTTTTAATTCAATATTTCTGCACGTCACTAACTGAAAAATGGCTTATCTTTTCCTAGCAATTTATGGAATAGCCTAGATGGGTAAGCTTGATGAGAATTAAGAAAATTTCAGTATCTTTCATGCTTCTGGGAAAGCTTTGAAATTGCCTCCTGAAGAGAATACAGTGGGGCCTCAACAGATAATAATAATTATTATTATTATTATTATTATTATTATTATTATTATTATTATTATTATTATTTGTATCCCACACCTCTGCAGAGCAATCGGGGAGGCTTATAACATTAAAATTTACATAACAATGTTGGGGCTAAGAACACAGGATCCCTGTGAAAGTAGAAAAAACACAAATAAAAATCCCCACAATTGTTTTTAACTGAAATAACATCTCTCTAGGAATCTCTAGGTCCTTCAGTGTAACTTCTGGCAAAAGTTGGCCACAGAGTCACACTGGAGGACCTAGAGATTCCTAGAGAGAACATATTAATCAAATCCATGAATAATCAAATGATAAAACTTAATGCTGCAAATGTGGATGGCCCTCTGTACAAAGAAATCCAGCTGAGGATGGTACAATTGTGCAAATTAGGGATGGAAACAATTAAGCTTATTGCACTAGTACCTGTAACATTCCCATCAAGTCCCTAGAACGTAATGATATGGGAATGGGTGTTACCGCATTAGACTATTGATAATGCGATAGTAACGTTATGAGAACACATATTTTCACACAGCATTTACTGTTGTACCAGTACCAGCACTAAAGCAGTTCCTCAGTCATCCCTCACTGGCGCATGCTCACTGCTGCGAAAACCCCTATGTCTGCATTGGAAAGAATGCTACCGAGAGGTTTAAGTAGCAAGCATTCATTGTTTTTTTCTTGTAAACACAACGCAATTCAATCTACAAAAATAAAAAATATATTTTAAATTGCCTGTGGCACCTTCCTTGTGTCAACACCGGAAGAGTTGAGTTGACTTTGTGGGCGTTCTAGGATGGGAGAGGTGGAGGTTTTCTTAGCCAATCAGAATACGAGGACAGATTGAGACCGGGTAGAATTATCACACATACATAATCTGGAACGGTCTGTAAGCGTTCTTGCTGGCTGAGGACACATTTTTACAGTTCTCCTCCTGGAACAGGCTAGGGACTGTCAGAGCACAGAATGGGAACTCGATGAAGATCATACCGTGCAATAAAATACGTTTCTGTTCCATTCTCATCACGTTCTGAGAACACAGTGCGATAAGCTTAAATATTAGAAAATATTCAGTGGTGGAAAAGGGGGTTTCCCAAGTATTTCCCCAACACCAAGAAACTTCACAATCCAGGATTTTTCTGCCTGAGAAACCCCATGTTTTTTAAATGCAGGAAACTGCATTTCTGTGCAGAAAACAAGTCTTCAGTGCAAAGAACTACCTGGCTTTTTTTTGCACAGAAAAGACCTGAACTACAAATAGTCTTTGAAAACTGCTCAGTTTTTAAGGTCTTTCTAGCAGCAAGAAATTACTCATTGGTTCTTTTAAGAATGAAATTACCAAAGATTTTCATTAGTAGTGTAAATGTGTTAGCTACTAGAACTACTATTTTCATCTGATTTCACTGATAGGTTAATAAGTAAGGCTTTCAATGAAGGGCCTATACCCATATTCTCGTCATAATAATAATAATAATAATAATAATAATAATAATAATAATAATAATAATAATAAATGTTATTTATATCCCGCCCCTCTGTCACACAATCGAGGTGGATCACAACAATTTTAAAACATCATACAATATTAAAATACCATCCAAATCCCACAGCCCCCCCCACCCCTTAAAAAGGAATTAAACATTTTTACATTAAAACAATGATTCAAACACATAATTAAAATAAACCATAATCAAACAAACAATAATAGACGGGGCAACATTTGTGTTTATTTGACGGAAAAGAAACTGACAGTGTAATGGAGGGGGAATGCATTTTGGACTACAGTTCCCAACATTCTTCACTGTTGATTATGCTGGCTAGAGCTGTGAAAGCTGAATAGTCCTGCAATATTTACTGGACCGCTTGATATCCACCCTGCTGTTTTTATATGCACATTTACTAGGAAGTAATCCTGCTGAACTGCATGAGGCTTATTCATAGGCAAGACATCAATCCTATACACAGTAGGAAAACATTTTTTTACTGGAGGAATCAGAATTCCAATTTGGAAAAAGTTTTTGGTGTACCATTTAATCAGGGAACAACAATTTGGATGTATTCCCACTACGCAGACAAAAGTGCACAGCTCAGGATCATTGAACAACCTTCAAAGTGCTTGCAAACTACACAGACAATTTTGTGCAACAACTTGAACAATGCCTTTAAAGTAAACCGGTTCCATGCAACAGCTTGCAAAACTTACTTATTTACCTAGTAGTATGCCTTACTGAGCCCAGTGGGGCTTACTTCTGAGTAATCATGCTGAAGATTTCACTCTTTAAAATGATTTCTTCCCTTTGGTCAAGGATGATGAAGTTACTTTAGCTTTTCTCCTAGCAATGGTATGAGAAGAAACTCAAGCTGGTCACACTAAAACTGGGGTATTGAAATGTTGATCTTTCATAATGTTGAAGGGATTTGTTCATTTGTGAAGCTATTTTGGCTTGGGCAAACTAATTTAATAGGGGATCTTTTCCATTCTTATGTTCTCAGAATGATTAGAAAGAAAATATTCAACTTGGCAGGAAAAGAAAATTATCTCACATGTGAGAGAAATTATGCAGTTCAAATATCCTCAGAAAGGCACCTTATAGCGTAGTTTTGGTTATATGCAAGCATACTTGAATTTTATAAAATTAAATGTTGAATTGCCAAATAACTGGGAGTGAGAGGACCCTGGCCTGCTCTGGACTGCTAACAAAATTTAAAATTGGCAGTTGGCAGGCAAAGTTTTTCAAAGTTGTATAGGGACAAAAAAAGAAGAGACCATGGTCTGCTACGGGTCTCTGCCTCAAGCCACTACTAAAAGTACTCTAGAAGTGAAAGGCTGACCATGTTAAAAGTTACTCTTTGGGCTACAGACCTCTGAATCCCCTGTCCATGCTGGCTATGGTATTTTGGAAGTTGTGGTCCAAAAATAACTTTTCCAATCTTGCCCTAACTTGACAGTCTTACTCAAAATCTGATAAGGGGCATGAGTATTAGAAAGGTGGGAGCCTGGTTCCATTACACTGATTTGCTGCTTGGACTCGCAAAGGAACCAATCTGCCTCCATTTGTAGCAAGCCAAGCAAAACTGAGGTGTGGTTGCCTGGGTCTCAGAGTTTGCCAGCTGCTAGGCTCCAGGCAAGGAGCTGTTCTTCATGCAAAGTCTGCTCTGAGCACACCTGTCTGTATAGGAAAGCTCCAGGCAAGGGCCTGAATGCTGACAAAGAACACCCTCCCCCCAAGAAACACAAAACAAAAACCCACAACTGAGCAAATAGAAGCAGCAGGGAAAGGGTGAAAAGGAGCTACGTGAGTTTTCTCAGGGAGACCCAATCTTATTAATAAAAGCTGCTTCTTCCCAAGGCCTTGATAATTCTCCTGCTCCAGATTATTTACAGCTGTGGAATTTAATACTCCAATGAACAAAGCTTCCCAAGGCATGCCAGAGAAAGCAAGTGAGAATGTGAGAGGTCTGAGTGGTGTTAACCCTTCTGAGCACTGTAGGCTTCCAGGCTGAATCACAAGGGTCCTTCCACTCACCCACCGACACATTTGGTCAGGTTGCCAGGGCTCTTGAGCCAAAGTAGCACCCCAAGGGTCTTTAGCATAACACTGCATGTAACATTACTGCGGGAAGACGGTCTTTCCCTAGATTCTTCTTTCTGGGCATCCTTTTGCCATCCCAAATGGATTCTGGCACATCTGCCCAGATGTTGTGGAGCAAAAAAGAAAGAGAGGAAACCACCTCACCCTAGCTATCTGAAAGGGTTATAATTTTAAGAACTTTTTCTCCCACACTCACACCCAGAAGATCTAAAAGTTTATAAAAGACCTGAAGATCATTTTGTAGATCTTCACAGGCTTGCTTAACACTTAACCCAGGGGTAGGCAACCTAAGGCCCGGGGGCCGGATGCGGCCCCCCAAGGCCTTTGGACCAGCCCCAGGCCAGTCCTGCTGCTGCCGCTGCTGCCGCCGCTGCCGCCGCCGCCGCCCACCATGATGATATTGATTATTGTTGTTATTACTTGTTCTTGGGGTTTTTGTTGGCAAAATCTCCACAGGGGTTTTGCCATGGCTTTTCTGGCGCTGAGAGAGTGTGCATATTTTTAATTTTTTTAATTTTTTTATTTTTAATATTTATTTATTTATTTATTTATTTATTTATGGTGCTTCGGCCCCTGAGGGACAGCAACCCGGCCCCTGGCTCAAAAAGGTTGCCTACCCCTGACTTAACCATTCACACAATTTGCTATCTTTTCTAACAGTGGCCCAAGCAAGCAGAAAAGTCAGCCAGAGAAGCCTCCACCATCAGCGCATTTTCTTGGTGAGAAGAACCTCATAGGATGAGTCCTGGAGCAAAATTTGCTTTGATTTCTTAGGTGGGATCTGTGACTATGGGCCTTTGCAGACTGCTAGAAATAACACAGTACAGCTGGGCCTGCTGTTGTAACTCACAACATAGGAAGAATGGCAGATTGCAAAATGAAATTGAAGTTCTCTCTTTTATTAATATTAAAAACATCTGTTTACAGAGGTGTACTTTAACAAATGTTTACTTTAACCAATAATCAGCATATCATTTGCTCCATTAGGCCTAATATCTTTTTTTTAAAAAAAATACAAATAGACATATGATAGTCTATGAAACAAAGAAAATCCAAGAAAAAGCACTGAATAAATCCAAAGCTGTGTTATCTCATTTCACTCTCTGTTGAGCTTTCAGTGGCACCGTTGTGGCTGAACTTTGAGCCATGGAATGGTTACTTTTCTGGACTACAATATACCCCCAAATCCTCAACCAGCAAGGCCAGTGCAAAAACTTACTGGCCAAAATGCTAGACTAGCCAGATGATAGGGCCTTTGCAGACTGCTAGAAATAGTGCAAATTGAGTCCACTTTAACTGCCCTGATTCAGTGCTAGAGAATCATGGGAATTGTATTTTTTTTTCCTGAGACATTGAGCCTTCTCTGTCAGAGAGCTCTGGTGCCACACTAAACTACAGTTCCCATGATTCCCTAGCACTGAGTCAAGGCAGTTAAAGTGGACTCAATTTGCACTATTTCTGAAAGTCTGCAAAGGCCCTAAGTTTACTTAACTCAACACCTCTCCCAATCCTGCTCAAATCAGCCCAGTGAGAGACAGAGAGCTGTTCTCTGTTGATCGGGTGCTGTGTAGACCAACATTTCCAGCCCCCTCCTGCCAGCAATCCCCAGTGTAACAATTAGAAACAAGATCCCTGTCACTTTTCCTCCTTACACCAGAGACTGTTGACAGGAGAAGGCTGGAAATGTCAGTCTGCTGTGCTCCAATCAACAGAACAGCCCTCCATCACTTGTAGCAGTTGATGCCTGATAAAGCTGGGATGAGGGACTGTTACAGTCACGGCAATAGTGCCACAATTGTGAATACAAATCAATTATGGATTCATAACTCTAGATCATGTATTTGCAGCTACAATAGTGATTTCCAGCCAATGTTTCCTAACTTTGGTCTGAGGAGTCATGAGCTGAAGCCCATCCAAACCAGAGCAATAGCCAATGGTCCTGGTGATAACTACTCAGCCAGCAGGGAGTAGATGGAGGAGGCAATATGCAGGGATAAGCAATTGAGTACCAAAACATGAGCTACTTCCATCATTAGGAAACAGCATGTCAGTGCTGGGCTCTCCTTCCTCTGCCTCTCCTTTCTTCTTGGTTTAAAGACTAGTCTCCTCTCCTTAAAGATTGTTTTATGCTCTAACTCGTCAGTGCAAACAGTCCAAGTCAAGGCAATAATTTCTAAAAACCAAAAAAAAAAAAAAAGACAGACTGACTGACTGACTGACCAACTGATCTCTTTCATACTTTGGCTTTGGCCATTCTAAGATCAAACATCCTGCCCTCTATTCCCCCATAACAAATGTGTGGGTTTCATCCCCCTTCAGTTGCTTCTCAGTGATAAAACTGTGGTGAAGTGGAAGCATGCTTCCAAAATTGCACTGCATAGACTTATTATACATAGCTTCAAGGGCTGGCACTATTTGCTGAAGATGGCATTGTCCTTTGTCTAAAACAGGAGATTGCAAGTGGTGCACCAGGCATTTTTGAACTGTAGCTTCCATGATCTTTTTTTCACTGGCCCTGTTGGCCAAGGAGCTGCAAACTAATCTCTGGAAGGCTGCAGTTGGTATTCTAGAGCAGGGGTAGGCAACCTTTTTTTTGCCGGGGGCTGGGTTGCTGTCCCTCATACAATTGGGGGGCTGAAGCACCAAAAATAAATAAATAAATAAAAAATTAAAAAATATGCATGCACACTCTCTCAGCCCCAGAAAAGCCATGGCAAAACCCCTGTGGAGATTTTGCCAAGGAAACCCCAAGAACAAGTAATAACAACAATAATCAATATAATCATGGAGGGCGGCGGGGGGGTGGCGGCAGCGGCAGCGGCAGCGGCAGTGGCAGGACTGGCCTGGGGCTGGTCCAAAGGCCTTGGGGGCCACATCCGGCCCCCAGGCCTTAGGTTGCCTACCCTTGTTCTAGAGGACATTCTTTTATAGCAAATGTTTCAAAACAGCATACCTCAGTTGAAATATACCATCTCCAGGGATGGAGAACATTTGGAAACAGGCTGACATTTGGAAGCCCTTCAAACATACATTGGTCCCAGCCCATCCTTACTGGATGCTTCTGCGGACCATCATCATGAACCTTAGAATGCCACTATCAATCATAAAATATAATGAAACAAATACAAGTAAAATATACAGTAAAGGCAAACTGTATAAAAGCAGAAGGAAATTAACTTTGTTTGTGTGCAGAGACACCTTCTCTTATTTTTCTCCTGTTCCAAAACTAGTTCTGTGATGGGTGTCTCCAATAACCTTGTGATGGATTTCAGCATGAATCCCACCCCTACAAAAAGCTCAGATCAGTAACCAAATAATGTTTGAGTAACTTTAAAATAAAACAAACAAAAGCCAATCCAGGTTACTGTGGAAATGGTTTTGATTTGTGTGTGTGCTTTTTTCTTAATGGTCTAGTTGTGTTTCTATCCTGTTGTATATTTTAATTGTATTTATTTTATTGGGCTTTATGATCGATAGCTGCCTTGAATGTCATTCTTTGGGGGAAAGGCAAGATAATATATATATTTAAAAGTCCAGATCTCCAGATGAATGTTGATAACCAGTCCCTTCACCTATACACTGGCCAGGACGAGGCTATTATGACAAGCTCTCAATTATCTTATAGGTAGGAACCAGGCAGAGACAACTACAATATGTCTTCAGTAGACTGGATTATCTCTTGCTTTGCTTTCCTTTGAACAGTCAACTTCTTTTCCTTAGACTCAGGAGGTCTCCTTGTCTTCCCGGAGGCTTTGGCTGGTTTTTTGTCCTGCCAAAGTTGCCTGTGGCTTGGGAACGCGCTGACAGAGGTAGATTTTGGTTATTTAATGTCAATCAGGCTTAGTAAAATCTCTTAGAATCCGCTTTGCAGTTCATGCAGCTGTTATTCCTGCACTTAAGCTGCCCTCTAGTGGTCATCTGACACCTTTACTATACTTTCAAGTTGAATTCAGAATTAAAACTTTTTCACACAGGACAAAGACATCATTTCATAAGAGATTTTTGTTTTTTTCATAAGGGTAGTTGTGATAATCTGTTCCAGAAAAATACCAGTGAGTGCTGTGGCCCCTTTGATCAACAGATTTGTTTTAGCATCAACTTTCCTAGATTACAATCCATTTTCCTCAGGTGCATGGAGTATAGAACACTTCAATTATGGAAGCAAATTGTAATTAATGAGAGGAAAAAGGTAAAGGTAAAGGTAAAGGTAAAGGTAAAGGTAAAGGTAAAGGTAAAGGTAAAGGTAAAGGTATTCCCCATTGACAAGGTTCTCAAGTCGTGTCCAACCACAGGGGGTAATGCTCATTTCCATTACTAAACTGAAGAGGCAGTGTTGTCAGAGACTACTCTGAGATCATGGGACCAGTATGACTGCACAGAACACTGTTTAATGAAAGTACATGCTAAAAATAAGTCTGTAACACTTAAAGAGGCAACAGGATTGGGTTTTTACTTTATCAAGTAATGGCGTAAACAGATCTTTTAAAATTATGCCTCTGGACCAAAAGGATTTAGGGGTCCTTATAATTGTTGTTGGGTGTGCACCTTCACAACCTATCATGAGGTTTTCCTGGCAAGATTTATTCAGAGGTTTGCCATTCCTTTTCTCAAGGTCACCCAAGGGGTTGCCATGCCTGGCTGGGGATTTGAACTCTGTTCTCCACTGTTATTGTGAGTTATCCAGGATGGCTCTACAAGGCTGGCAGGAAAAACATCTCTGAGGGGAATATTTTCACTTACTTTTTCTAGTAGATTCTAGTAGATTCCTAATCCCCAGACTAATTCAAGGTCAATACAAGTGACTAGATGTGTGTGTGTGTGTGTGTGTGTGTCTGTCTTTGGGCTCATCTACATTTGCCAAAATACTCCAGGCTGCCCCCAGAGTATTCTGACCCTCAATTCCCTCCCCTCTTTCACCTGCTTGGCGAACAACAGACAGCTGCCTTCCACAAGCCTTTTGCACTGGGTATTCTGGAAAACCCAGAGGAAAAAGTATGTTTTTAATACGGGACAAGCAGCGGAAACTTCAAATTGGGTCTTGGCAGCCCTTTCCAGATGTCACTGGGCAGCAGACGGACAGACAGTCAGAGCTAGACAAAGGAGGGATGGAAGGAGAAAAGAAGGAAGCACCATACCGGGTGACACCAATCCTAGTGACACCACTGTTCACGTAACCTAATGGAAAAAAGGTTCTTCTTACTTATTTCTTCCATACTGTGCAGAACTCTATGCACTCTACCCCAGTGATTCCCAAACTTTGGTCCTCCAGGTGTTTTGGACTTCAAGTCCCAGAATTAATGAAAGTACATGCTTTATGATCGATAGCCAAGAATTCTGAAAGTCCAAAACATCTGCAGGATCAAAGTTTGGGAACGGCTGCGTACCCTGCCCTTTCTTCAAGCTAAACAGCCCCAGTTCTTTCCTCATAAGACAGTTTACTCCAATCCCTTGATCATTTTGATTGCCTTTTAAAAAACATCATTCATGGTTCTACAAAACCTTCAGACCCCTACACAGTATTCCAGATGTAGTATCACCATGGATTTGTATAAGCATTCTCTGATATACTTTTTTCTGATCTCCTATTATGTCCCACGTGGAATTTACCTTTAATGTTTAATTTATTTTCCCACATCCCAACCATCATTTCCACCCCACAATCAGAAGCAAATTTTAAACAGAACTAAACATGGTAAAATCCAGAAACCCATTACCCACTAAGTGAGGATGGAATGCTATACTACCAGCTCCAGCTCTATGATGAGAAATTATGGATACAATCTCCTACCACCACCTTCACCCAAAAATCAGATGACTTTGAAAATATACAATAGCATGGGAACATCCCTGAGCTTTATACAGTTTATCTCCACTTTATACACAAACAAGGAACTTATGTAAAGTCAATAGCCCTTAGCTGTAGACGGGCCATTCCCCTATACTCAACTAGAGTGAGAAAGCACAACTATTTCTAGGACAAGAATTTGCAATTTTCTATTCTTCTTAGCGGGTGCATTTATTTGTTTTCAAATATTCTCCAGTGCTGTGCCCCTTTCTGAAGCAATTCTGATGAAAACGGTAGGTGGGCCCCCTAACAGGAAAGTATTTGCTGAGCTGTCTGGCATACCTACTGATATTAAGCTCCTTATTTAAGGATTTATTCAAAATATTGCAAATGAAGTATCTTTCTATGTTAGGATTAAAGCATGTTCCATTGTCTTGTCTGATTATTCTGTTCACTATCCCTATAGGAGAGATGAGATTTCAGCATATTTAATATGACAACAGCAGGATCTGCTCAGCTTTGATGAAATGTACAACCCAACAATTCAGTGATAAAATGCATACATTTAACTATTTCCCCCACCTAAAAGTAATAGCCTAATCTGAGTTTTCCTGTTAGTAACAAATGTATTTTAAAGTTCTTTTTAATAAAGAGTTAATATTCCATTAGTCGATACAGTTGACTTCTATTATATTATCAAAAATCATTTCTGCAGAAGTCAAAATTCATGAATTCCTAAAAGCCATTTTCATCCATGTATTTGACACTTGCTGATAAGCAGATAAAGGATATAAAAGACAGAGAATGAGAAGACAAGAAAGAAGAAAGGCTAGGGAAAAAATAGTTTTAATTTAAACCATGTTTCTTATTTATTTATTTAAGCCATTTTTATTTATTATTTATTTGGTTTAAAACTTTTTTTTGGCATTAATATGTAGGACTACAGCAATATAGGAGTAAATTAAAAAAAATAGCAAAATGTTGTTGGGATGTTATGGCCACTAGCTTGAATAATAATTGTTCTTTAAAATGTGTTCCTTTAAAGCAAGTTGTTTTGGTTGAATTTATGTTAATTGAAAGATTTGCTTCCGAATGGCATTTCTTGCACTATAAAATAAAGTGATTAAAAAGAATCAACTGACACTGGATACTGGTCTAACAATGAATAGCTGCCAATAAACTGTCAAAAGTTAAAATGTGTAAATTCAGTCATTGTTGTTCTAGTAAGAGTTGGGAAAATAGTCATAATTGCCAGTGCTGTTGCTGTTGTTTTTTAAATAAAGTCATTTGGTTTAAACCAGCCAGCCCTTGAAAAATGTGGACTGAGTGAACATCTGCACAGAAATTTGCACATTTCTGAAATGCAAAACCTCACAGGGTTCCAAGCAACTTGTAGACGCTGAATTGAAACCAGCCATATGATCCTAAAAGGCAAGTCAAGAATATTATGGGGAAATTTTAGATAATTTTTGTTATTGAAATTGAAAAAGAAGAGGTATCACAGTCATAAAGGGATGAAGCTACCCAAATGAGCACAGAAGTACATAGGGCCAGTCCTACCATTAGGCAGAGTAAGCCAACTCATGGAGTAGATTTTAGCTGTCACTATAGACAGGTAATTGTTACAATTTATTTAATTGCTTTTTAAACTTTAAACTTTGTAAATACTTTTGTATTGTTTTTAATTTGTTGTGAGCTGCCTTGAGTTCCTATATCAGGAGAAAGGCAGGAAATAGATGGATAGATAGATAGATAGATAGATAGATAGATAGATAGATAGATAGATAGATAGATAGATAGATAGATAGATAGATAGATAGATAGATAGATAGATAGATAGATAGACAGATGCTTTAAAATATTCTTCTGTTTTGGAGATGTGCTGGTAAACTTTTCTACCTCAGATTCCACAATAAATGGCTCACCTAAGATACAATATACATCTTGAATTGACTTTTCTGCTCTGCTCCAGTCATAAAAATATGTCTTAGACAAGCCTTTACAAAATCCAGAAACACTATAAAGGAATATGAAAAAGTACCACCACCAGGATTGAAGGAGCTCTTGGGTGAGGATTTCCAGGATTACTTCAGTCATTTTCAGGGTGACCAGATGTCACAACCATAAAGGAGGACAAGGCACTGCAAAATGTAGGACATTCAAGAAAAATGTCGTTCACAAAATAAAAGGTAAAAAGGTAAAGGTTCTTGACATGAACGTCTAACATAACCAACTGTAGGGGTGGTGCTCGTCTCCATTACTAAGCCGAAGAGCCAGCATTGTCCAAAGACTACTCCAGTGGTCTCATGTGGCCAGCATGACTGCACCAAATCTGTTACCTTCCCACCAAAGTGGTACCTATTTATCTATTTGCATTTGCATGCTTTTGAACTGCTAGGTTGGCAGAAGCTGGAACTAGTAACAGTAGCTCACCCCAAATGTAAATTCATGCTTCTTAGTCATGCTCAAAATGGAGGACATCTTGAATTCACCCTGGACAGAAGGCTGAATTGTAGAACATGTCCTGGAAAAGGGGGATGTCTGCTCACCCTGGTCATTTGGTACTCTCTCAGCCTGGCACTGTGAAATTAAAACTCAAAAGCCAGGGAGGTATAGCTACATTTCATTACTGGGTCCATCCCTGAGAAAGTGAAGTTTGG
Source organism: Phrynosoma platyrhinos (assembly GCA_020142125.1). Classification (NCBI taxonomy): domain Eukaryota; kingdom Metazoa; phylum Chordata; class Lepidosauria; order Squamata; family Phrynosomatidae; genus Phrynosoma; species Phrynosoma platyrhinos. Next base: position 342,656,291 of record CM034701.1, read on the forward strand.
GGAACCAGGCAATGAGGATAATGAAGATGATAGTAGCTTCAGCCCCCAGGACAGTGCTTCTCTTCACAGGACTAAGCCAAATTTCTGAAACAAAGAATTTCTATCATCATTCATCAGTCATTTAAGGCATGAAGTACCAGACATTTTCCCCACCATGGTCAGCAAATGGCCCAGATTTATAGTCAAAAATGGTTGGGAAATCTTTAATCAACACACTTTCACATACCTTCAGCCACTCATTGAAGGAAGATATTCTGTGGGATCTAAAGGCTGGCTCTCAAGAAGCAATGGTATGGGGTAGGACAAGAACCTTACTTTCCTACCTCATAGAGCAGTTCCCTCAAAACCATCTCACTGAAAACCATCTGCCCCATTTTCAATCAGCCCTACCTTCCTTTCACCTTCCACACCACAGCTGACCTTTGAGAAGGCTGGGCATAGAATAGTTGCTATTGTGCACCTTCAAGTCATTTCTGATTTATGACAGCCCTACTACAAACCTATTACAGAATTTTCTTGGCAGAATTTGTTTGTGGGGATGGGAGAGCTTACCTTCCTCTGAGGCTGAGAGTGTAATTTGCCCTAGGTCATGCAGTAGGTTTCCAAGGCTAAGCAGAGATTCAAACCCTGGTCTCCTAGTGTCCAATCCAACCCTCAAACCACTACACCATGCTGGCTATATATCATTCCCCTTCCTTTGGGGACACCTGGCTTGATAACAGTACATGTGAAAGCGATCTAGGAGCCCTAGTAGACCACAACTTGATCATGAGTCAACAGTGTGATGCTGCAGCTAAAAAAAGTCAATGAGATTCTAGGCTGCATCAATAGATGTACATGTCTGGATCAAGAGAAGTAATAGTACCTCTGTATTCTGGTTTGGTATTTGAAACCATTTAGTAACCAGAAAATATGTTTTAATCCCAAGGAACCATCTCAGCCCTTACAAACAACTTGAAATAGGAGGGATTGGGCGAGAGAGAAATGAGCATGTAATAGACATGTTGCTCTTGACAAACAGATGCAAACACAGATAGTACACAGAAAAAGTGTTAGCAACATCAATTTATATGCATCCCATAGGTCACCACCAGATGGCACAAAGATGGAAGAAATCCTCAGTGCTCATAAATGGAACCAGTGAACAGTCAATTTTTCATCTCATTTTTCACCCTCTGTTCTCATGCAGTGCATCATTTTTAGAAGACTGGATACTATCCCACTTACTAGAGTTTGTTTTTCCCCAACACCTGAACACATTTTAATTCTTATGTCGGGCCTTTAAAATGAACTTTTGAGGCACTACATAGAGTTATTAGTGACGCCAGGGAATAAAAAAATGAGATCTAATCTGTTTTCTGTGTCTTTTGTAATTAAATCCAACATATATTGCTAGTTAGAACAGAAAACAACCCTACAAAGAAAAATCCACCTGCAAAAAGGTTGGAGAAGAACTAAAGTACAAGAAACATAATTATTAACACACTGAGGAAACTCATACCTTACTAAAGGGGCAGACTTATTTATTTTTATGATAAAGCCACAAAAGGGCAAGATGGGGACAAGTAACACTGTGTTTTTTCTTTCTTCCTTATTTCTTTTCTGTTTCTTTTTATTGAAACCATAACTTCAGTGTTTTCCTGTACAGTCAATTTTTTTTTCTGTTTTGGTAAGTTGTTTTTGCTGGCAACAGCCCAGACAAAGCTTTTCTAAACAATATGAAATGTTCCAACAGAATAAAGGTTGAGAAAACAGACAAACATAAAGTGACTAACTGGAGATGAATTTTCAGGAGTTTTTATGCCTTAGCTTACCACTCAGTTGGCTCATACAGAATTTTGTGTCCTCTGTCTTTCCACCATCAGAAACCATCAGTCATGCAAACAAAAACAGTGGATTAACATCCTGAACTTTAATTATACCATGTTAAAACAACTTTCACAAAAAGGGAAACAACATAACTTTGAAGAGAAGTCATAATAACAGTCTTTTAGTTCATGTGCAGATGCAAAGACATCCCAAACTTATTTCTTTATTTCTCTTAGAGCTTAGAGAAGTCAAGCAGCAGGGCATACAACTTGTTAAAGTGGTTACATTAAATCCCCTTGCTCATCACACAAAGTTCTGGGCAATGGCCAACACTTTTGAGAATTCTTGCCGTTTCCGAAGAAAGGAGGGTATTGGAGTTTTAATCCTCGTCCCAACTGGGTTCCCATTATCTTCAATGAGCACCACGTTGTTCGAATCAAACCTGGGAGTCATGCGAGGGCCAGGCATCCTGTGACCGACAATTAAGGCCTTTTTCTTTTCCCCTTTGATAGCTAGAAGGATTTTGTCACCTACTTTGCCCACTCCATTTTTGTTGTACACATGGATGCATTTTGGAGGCCGATGGTAGGGTGTGTTTCCCAAGGTACTGTTATCCACCACTCGTACACGGGTCATCTTCTGTATGGCACTGCAGATCCCACTCAAGCTGGCAAAAGAGAAGAGAGAATGATAAGACAGACTACCTGGAAAAACAAGTACATTTTCTGGGCACCAAGTTATGAAACATACAATATTACATATGGTATCGCATACACACACACACACACTTACCCAAGACTCATGAGGGTTCCTCGCAACTCCTTTCTGGTTCCCACACTACCTTACAATACTCCCATCACCATTCATATGGTTATCTACTCACTTTATCTTTAGGCAACATCCTTCCTCCTGACTTGTCCCCCAACAACCATCTTGAAAACTGAACTTATCACCTCATCTCCATAAACACATACTGTATTTTGCATTTCTATTGCTATTCTCACAAACAGCCTGCTTATATAGGTCTGTCCCTGGACCATCCACTCCATGCATCTGAGGAAGTAGACTCAAGTCTATGAAAGCTCATGTCACCAGCTTCTTTTCTTTCAGTTAATCTCATGCTACAATATCCCTTTGCATATTGATCTTCTACACTAACACAACTATGTGTTTGAACACTTAATTATTTAAAACAGAGCCTAGAAATTTTACTATTCTGCACTTCAATTCCCAGAACTCCCCAGCCACCAATTGGGAGCTGAAGTCTGAAAAGTAACTAATTGCAGCTCTGTTTTAAAACTAATAGCAATATGGTTTGTTCTTGTTGTGTGTGCCTTCAAGTTGTTTCCAACTTATGGCAACCCCTAAGGCAAACCTATCATGGAGTTTTCTGAGGCTGAGAGTGTGTCATTCACCCAAAGTCACCCAGCAGGTTTTCATAGCTGAATGGGGAATCAAACCTGATCTTCAGAGTCATAGTCCAACAATCAAACCATTACACCATGCTGGCTCCCCAACAATATGGTGCCACCCATTTATTTATTTAAATTTAATTTATAGCCCACCTTTCTCACAATATGAGATGCAAAGCAGCTCACAATTTAAATAAAAACAAAATACAGGTAAAATGGATAATGCAAATGTTAAAATATATATTAAAAATATTAATTTAAATAGTTTAAAAAGCAGCTAAAATATGATGGTGATGGTGGTGGTGGTGGTGATAAAAATACAGCACACACCAGTTAAAAGAGCTTTGGTAATAGCCAGTTAACCATCAAATGCCCAGGTATATTTATATTAAATATAAACCATGAGCACTTGCTATGGAGAGGATCGAAGTACAATTCTTTAAAAAGCGCAGAACTGAAATCTTCACATTTCTGCTATTCAGGAAACCTTTGCAAATCTGCTTATCTGCTGAAAAAAACTGGTTATACTGCAGATGATTCTGGGAAGCATTCTACGGTGAGACTCGGGAAGAAAAAGAATTCTACTATGAAGTTTGATTCCTCACAGACGGCTGACTGACACTGATTAGATACTAGTCTGACAGGTTTTTCTGGATTTTCTTCTCTTCCCTTAAAGGAACACAGAGGGAATTGGGCCAATGAAAATCAGACTACAGAAAACAACTTTTGTGACTTATGGCAACCCTAAAGTGAACCTGGAAACCAGTGTGGCATAATGCTTTCAGTGCTGGACTGAGACGCTAGAGATCAGGGTTCAATTACCCACTAGGCCATAAAATCAACCAGGTGACCTTGGGTAAGTCACACTCTCTCAGCCTCAGGGGAGGATAATGGCAAACCTCCTCTGAATAAATCTTGCCAAGAAACCCCTATGATAGTTCTGCCTTAGAGTCACCATAAGTCAGAAACAACTTGAAAGCACAGACACACAAAGTGAACCTATGAGGCCTAAATACCCTAAAGGCACCAGATCCTGACTGATCTGGAAGCTTGGAAGTTTGAGACTTGGATGGGAGACAGCCAATGAATACCAGGTGCTATAGGCAATATTTCAGAGGAAGGAACTGGCAAAACTACCTCGGACTATTTCGTGCCTAAGAAAACCCTGTAAAATTAATGGATTCACCATATGTCGACAGGTGACTTGAAGACACACACACATACAAGATGAACCTCTCATGGGGTTTTCTTGGCAAGGTTTGTTCTAAGAGGGTTTGCCTTTGCCTTCCTCTGAGGCTGAGAGAGCATAATTTGCCCAAGATCATCCAGTGGGTTTCCATGGCTAAGCAGAGATTCAAACCTTGGTCTCCAGAGTCATAGTCCAATGCTCAAACAACTACACCATACTAGCATTCCCTATACACTCTACCCTAGGAGAAATGCCAGTTGAACTCAAAGATATTTACTTCCAAGTAGGCACATAATGAATTGCACCATTAACTCTCCAAATGACTTCCGAGTGGTTACAGAAGATATCTACTGTGCCTTATTACTAGTACAGTTGGCCATCCGTTTTCGCAGAGGATCTATTCTGGGCACACACACCCACAAAAACAGAGACCCGCCAATATTCAAGCCCCATAGGCTTGAATGGGGCACACCCTATGCCCCTCTGTGAATATTCAAGACCATGGACCTGATGTCTGCGAGAACGGAGGGGCGACTGTACATTAAATTTGAATAAAATTGCTTTCTTAAAATAACAAAAACAAAACAAAATCATGGAATCAAGGCACACTTTAGGAGATCTTTCAGTCACACATTTTTGGAGGACTGTTTTTTGAAGTGATAAAGTTTTAACACTAAAGGACAGAATACTGTGGAGAAAGGAAGCAAAGTATATTTGTAAACTACCATACCTGATACCTAGTAGACTTAAAGAGGATTTCAAATCAGCTTTCTACTATAAGGTTAATTCCTCGCAAGGGAGACCTGCTAATTAGAGAGTAGTCTGACAGGTTTCTGAAGGTGATTTTGCATTTTTGTTTTTAATTTTTTTGCCCTTCCTCTTAAGAGGATTGGATTAGAAAGAAGGAATCTGTGATTCTCTGATCTGTATGTAAAAGCAGTTATTTAAAGAGAAAAACAGGTATTGTACCAGGAATTCATTAGAAGACATCCAGGCTGAGATGCTAGATTTATAGAACAGGCAACAGGATTTCTCTACATAGTGTTTAAATGATACACCATGTTTTTCCTTCTCACTGTAACTTACATTTTATATCCTGTTCAAGGCAGCAATTCTGCAAGGTAAGCCCAGCTGAGAGAATCAACTGCTCAACATCACTGCCAACATTTTAATTAAATTTCTATTTCTTAGAATTTATTAATTTATGACCCCCCTTTTAAAGTGGTCATTGTTTATTTTCTGAAAGAACTGGTTTGCCAAATGTCTAGTATCTAAAATAATACACATGCAGTACCATATCCTAGTATGCAAAGGGATCTTGTAGCACCTTTGAGACTAACTACTGCAAGAGAAAAGTTGGTAACATGAGCTTTCGTAGACTTGAGTCTACTTCCTCAAAGTATCCTAGTATGTCATAGTACATTCACTCAGTGTTTTAAGTCTTCTTCATTTTTATTTATTAAAAAGGGTTCTTGTTATGCCTCTTGGACACTGCTGCAACAATGTGTGGCACGGTTGAAAAGATCTATCATATAAGACTTTTCAGCTCTCATTGCAAATTATAAGGCAGGCCTTCCTCTCTAAGGATATAGCAACAATGACAAATTCCTCACTAATCCACATTTTGTCTTGGCCAGGAATCATAATGCTAATCTTTGCACTAAGTAAGTCAATATTTTGACTCCAGGCCCAGACAAGATTTGGGGATCCACTGAACCAGCTGTTTATTTTTAGCAACGTTCTCTTTGGCAACTCAGAATATGTCGTGAGTGCATATGACTGTTTCTTTCCCTTTTTGTCTTGAGATCTGCTTGATCCTAGGTTGAGAAAACACTGAGAACAAACTAGGTTCTCAATTGTTGGTTTATGTTTCATGTGATGATACCTAGATTCTTGATTTCTTGATGTAAGAAACAATGATGGCAAAATTTAACAACTACAACTCTAGGCCCACTTCCAATGGGCAAATTTCATCATTCAACAACAGAAACAAGGAGAGACAGTTGTATGAGTTCAGATGGCCTACATGCATTTGTAATTTCCATTCAAAGGAACCCAACAACCTTCACTCCAGAACAGAAAACAGATGGGCTGCAGTACATTCGAACAACACAACTGAAGCCCAGAGGCTGGCTGAAAGTGCTGACCTCAGCTGACATACTGTCTGTTTCCACCAGATAAAGGAGTTATAAGATAAGTACTAAGGCAGTACAAACATGCTTGATCCTTAGAGCTAAAAGAAGTGTCATAGCTCTGTGGCAGAGCACACATTTTCAGGACAGCAGTCCCAGGTTCAGTCCCTGGGATCTCAAAGCAGGGCTGGGAGAAACCCTGGAGAATTGTTCCTTTCTGGTTACAAGTTGAGTCTCCCTTATCCAGAATTCCAAAATCCGAAATAATCTAAATCAAAACCTTTTTCCATGGGTGGCTGAGATATTGTTTCATGCAAAAAAAAATTTAAAAATATTATTTATGAAATTACATTCATGCTATGTAAAAGGAGACCTGGTGGTGCAGTGGTTAAATGCTGGTACTGCCGCCACAATGTTGTAAATTCGATCCTAGAGGAGGGCTCCAAGGTCTACTCAGCCTTCCATCCTTTCATAGGTCGGTAAAATGAGTACTCAGCTTGTTGGGGCAATTGGCTTACAAGTTGTAAACCACTTAGGGAGTGCTAGTTCCACTTAGGGAGTGATAAGCAGTATAGAAATGTAAGTGCTATTGCTATTGCTATTGCTATGTGTATGAGGTATACATGTAACATAAATGAATTTAATGTTTAGACTTGGGTCCACTCTCCAAGATCCAATATATATATGCATATATTAAAATTAATAATAATCCAAAACCCAAAACACTTCTGGTCCCAAGCATTTTGGATAAGGGTGACTCAATCTGTAGTATATGCAAGTCATCCTCATGTTGGAGTCCAGCAGGTATTTGCAGTACACTTCCCATTAGACCCAGCTAACAATAAAGAATGGTGGGAGGTCAAAATATGGGAAGGGTTGGAGCAGCACTAGGTTGGAGAAGTCTGGTGTAGATAATATGGAGTTAGATGAACTGTAGGTGTGCCTCAGTAGGTGGCACCTCATTTTCCGATATCAGGCTCTGAATGCAATATCAAAGTGCCAACATGGAGTCATATGGAGTATTTAAAATGTATTTTCTATGCATGAATTTTATAGTATTGTAATTTAACTGTTGGTTTTATGTGTTTTCCTTTTTAATTGTGTTTATAGTTTGACATGTTGTACCCTGCCTTGAGGAGAGGCAGGACAGAAATAAAAAATATTATTATCATTGTCATCATCATCATCATATTTAAAAAGATGAATATTACTTAAGGAAATTTCCCACAATATATTGCTCCCAGGAAATATAGTAAACCACTTTCTATCCCAATATTGGTGGGGAAAATGGGATATAGATAGATAGATAGATAGATAGATAGATAGATAGATAGATAGATAGATAGATAGATTAGGTATAGAACCTCAGAAAATGTTCACCTGTGGAAACTAAATTCTGCACAAGAAGCTTGCTTCATCCCAGTGCCCATACCTGAGGCCTTGGGACAAGTCCCCATTTTGTTGACAAAACCACTTAAGAAGTTCTTGAATAGGCAGCCTTTCTCTCAGGAACTTTCTCATTCTATAAACAACTCATATAATGGAAGAATCATCAAAGTCAAGGGTCGTTGTTCCCTCTTAAAAGTGAAGTATTTGGCACAAATATTTTCCACGCTCTTATAGAGCAGCACATTAAATGCCAAAGGAGGACTAGAGGCCACATAACCATCTGAATGCAAGGGCATGTGAAGGAGCACCTGAAGCTAACATTTTGATTGAGAATATTGATCCAGGTAATTTATTACTGCTAACTAATATAAACAGCAGTGGCTCTGCAAAGTCACCAATAGAGATCTTTCCTTGCTCATCTACTTAAGAACCTTTTAAGCTGGAGGAGCCTGGAATTAAACCTGTTTGTTTCTATCTATTTTTTAAAAGAGCAGAATATGGAGAAGTGGAACAAAACACCAAGTCAATTTTTTTCTTTTTAGACAGAACTGCATAAAAATGGATTCATACAATCCACGAATGGGGAAAGTTGTTGATGTTGATGGGCTGTGTAGCTAGGGCTGATGGGAACTGCAATTCAAGAATAACTGGAGGGCTACAAGTTGTCTCCTCCATCATAGTCATAAGTCATTTGTATATTTTTGTATACAAAATAATGGACTGTAATCTTACATACTATGGTAATACACATGTAGATTCCATTGATTTAAAGGGGCTTGGGTGTAGGCAATCATACACAGAACTGCAAAATCTTAATGAAAAGGTCAAACTTACATTTTAAAATGACTCATTTCCTAATCATTTCTAAAAGAGACTTAAAACATAATGCGCTGAAGGAAAGAATCTTCCACAAGACTCCAGGTTTGGTCTAGTTTCTCCCCTTAGGCATTATCTTGTCCCCTGTCTAGCTCAAACATTACTGGTACTTCCTGGCCTTGGTCCCCTTGGTCTGCAATTTAGCAGGAGAAGGTGGCCAGGTTTATTACACAAAAACTAAGAAGAGAGTTTTGGCCTTTACTGATACTGTAAGAAAGCATTAGATCAACCCAGCTATGGGAATTGTTTCCTTGTGTTTCACAATGTCAAAATTAGATAAAACTACAAAAACTTCCAGTTATGTATGAATGACTGTAGGAGGGATAAACGTAAATCACTACAAGACTCACTAGATTATTTTCTCACAGAGTTGCCTTTGTTACAGAAACAGATAGATGAAGCAGCAGCCAGAAATATTAACACTTATCAATGCCATTTTTTCCCTTTTATAATGTTCCTGTTTTACTGCTTTTAACAGTAGTCTGACACCCAGAACTATGCTGGTTATTCCATCAACCCACCATGTTATCTTCAATCTAGAAAGAAGGACATAAAACTTATGTAGGTGTAATGATTTTTGTAATAAGTGGATTTTAAAAAACACATTTTGGGGAATTAACTGATTTAACAAATGGGAAGAATCAGAATACTCTTAGTAATCAATACATTCATGTAATATAGCTCTCACAAATGGCATGCAATTTCATATACCAGTAAATTTTTCCTTTTTAGAAAACAGAGAGTGGATTGACATAAATACATTTCACCAAATGTATTTGTGTTCTGTTAAGAAATATACTCAGGTGTAAAGCTATGTTATTAATTAGTCATGCTGGTACAAATACCTGAAATTTCGATGATTTGTTGTTCTACATATTTGGGGTAAGAATAACCCCAGGGACCTTTTCAGTAGAGCCATCGGGATTCTGTTAGCAAATCCTAGACAAAAAGAGAAGAAATAATTGCTGCTGACTGCAGTTTTCAATAAATACAGAGCAAACTTAGTTCTTAGGAACATAAGGGAGGGGCGAGATTCTAACATCCTCTCCCTGAAATCTACCCAAAATGTGCATTCCTGTTGTCAACAGAGTTCAGCAACATTATCTCCTCAAATCAAAGTAAATATAAGTCAGGTACATATAACACAGTAGTCAGAGGGGCGGAGAGCAGTGTAGTTTTCTTCTTCAGTCATGTAGATCAGCCTTCCCCAACCTGTTTTCCTCCAGATGTGTTGGACTATAAATTTCAACATCCTTAGCCAAAATGGCCATGCTAAGCTATGGATGATTCAACTTACAGTTCAGCACATGTGAAGAATACTGTATTAGGAAAACACTAAGCTGGCAGCATTTTCAATTTTCATCAGGTTATGAACTGTATGTGTATGTGTGAGAGAGAGGTTGCATTGCTTTGGGTAATTCTTTCTTTTCCAAATTACCAAAATAAGATGCACTGTAATAAATTTATTATAAATAAGAGTCTTTCCTATTTTTTCCCAAAGCAGTAGAAAACCTAAATTGACCATTATGAAAAAAAATTATTAAGCTCTATGTTCACACCTCAAACCTTCATTTGGATATTACCATAAATGTTCTTAACAGCTTCCTATGGGCATTGGATTACAGGCACCTCTCTGTTTCATGCAGCAAGAGCTTCAGGTTCAAAATGACCCATACATTTAAGAGAGCTTTTGGCATGCTCAGAGCAGGAACCACAAAGCAACTACATTGCTAAAGCAACAACCACTAAGAAGGGCAAAATAAATTAAATGTTCATTCTTTTTCACTTTAAGTAACACAGTTATCTGTATTCTGATGATGTGCTTGCTTCAGGGAAGTCTATCCTCATTTTGCTTACTTTTTTTCTGGTGATCACTTACTACAATTAACCTAAAAAGGCTTTAAGATTGTCTTTTCCAACTACCACATAAGAGACAAGTAGGGCCATACAAGATAGTTCCATGGTGCATCCCTGGCATGTGATTTACCCAAGTCTCTATATGTCAGATGGGGGGTGGGGGTGGCCAAAGATTAACATTAAGACAGGAGTCCCTGCTGTAATAGAAGTCTTATTTCATGTGCAAATTATTAAGTAACTATTCAGTTTCTGAAGATTAAATCTCATTTAAAGTCTCCATGAAAGTCAATGGATCATAAGCCTTCTCGATGTAACTGAATCCGCTTTGACTTGAAAGGCATCTGGTTTATGTAGTCTTGTCTCTGGTATGTAATATCAATTGTGGCCTACAATGCACGGCTACTGTAAGCTACTCTGTCTCTTAGCACAACCCTACAACCTGTATTAAGGGTATAACAGTAAACCATAGAACAACTGGGGAATTGTTGTATGCAGTACTCTCCTTTCAATCCAACATGCAATGTGAGCAGAGAAACAAGCCATGATGGTTGCAAGCGTTTATCTTAGAAACAATCTTAACCTGCAAAAGGAAACTTAACCCTCTGGGCAACATTTCATAGTTGATATAAATGACTACAGTGTTCCATTATCAGCTACTATGCTGCAGGGCTGTTGTACTACAGCCCTTCCCAACCTGCAATATGGGAAATATGAACTGCATTTGCTCTGGGATTAGCATTAGCTAGACTACTGTCCAGAACTAAGTTAGAAAATACAGGAATTCTTCTCTTCACTGCCACCTTTTGGGGTTTGGGCAGTGCCAATGTTAATTGGCAACTCTCACTTGTTGCCTGGGGATATTTAAAAACAGCTCCCTGAGACAAGAATGAGAATTGTGTGACTTTCTAGATGTTGTGGAACATCAACTTTCAACATTACTCACCATTGGCTTTGCTGGCTAGGGCTGTCGGAAGTTACAGTCCAACAACATCTGGAGGGCCACACAATTCCACCCTTTATCTTAGAAATATCCTATCCAGACACTGACATGGATCTAGCTATTTTTTTCTATTTATGTGTCCCTTTCTCCATGAGGACTCAAAGTCACTTACAAAAAAGGCAAAAAAATAATAATGAAACACATATAAATAAAAACAAACAAAATCAAGATTAGAACAGTAGTAAATCACAACAAAATTAAAACCATCTAAATCTTACAATAAAAGAAAGATTAAAAATAAAACAGCACCATATATTTTCTTGTTAAAAATAGCAGTTTCAAAAAGTTTGCTGGAAAAAAGATCTCGACCTGCTACTGAAAATGCATCAGCCATCCTAGTTTCCCTAGGGAGGGAGTTCCAAGGTATGGGAGGTTCCTCATAGAGATTCCAGCCCCCTCCCACAACAAACATTTTTCACTTATGAAAATTTTGGACTTCCCCAAGTAGGCACAGATCTCCCTATTGTGCATGGCTGTTGTGTGAACCCTCTTCCATCCTTTCATAGCACGGTAAAATGATTACCCAGCTTCTGGGGGGCAACTGGCTTACACATTGTAAACTGCTTAGACAGTGCTAGTTCATTGATAAGTAGCATAGATATCTACTTGCAATTGCTATTCCCTGAAGATCAGAAACAGAATATAAGATGTGGAATACCCAAGGTAGGGATGGAAAAGGGCACTCCTGTTTGTTATTTATATTCTTCTCAGGGTTCAATTATTCATGGTACACCAATTTTCAGGCAGATGCTGGCATTTCATTCCTGCTCAAACCCACTGATCAAAAATAACTGTTAAACCAAGAATTAATTCATATTCACTGTATAAAGCTGACATGTGGAAAAGTGTGTTTTGGCACAGAAATATTCCACCACCAGCTATTGCTCTTGTAACTAGCAACCACATATGCACACATAATTCTTTTCCAATTTTATGCCATAATTGCTGTATTTAATATCTGATAATCACGTTTTTAAAAACAAAGCAACAAAAAAGGAATCCCTTCAACACTTGGAATCAAGGTATTATCTTTCCATCTCATTCCCTTCTATCATCCAGGAAATGTTTGGATTATAATCCAGTGGAACTCAAAATCAACTGAAGAAAAGGCATAATAAATAAATAAAATTGGTTTCTCTAAGGGTTGGGGCAAGGCATGGGTACACACACACACACACAGCATCCCCAGTATTGTATTTCTCCCATGAGAAATATTTCAGTTAAAAGACTTGGAAGAAAGTGAATGGGTTTAGCTTTTTTCCTTGCCTACTAAGGGCCTTTGCAGACTGCCAGAAATAGTGCAAATTGAGTCCACTTTAAGGGTTAGGGTTAGGGAATCATGGGAACTGTATTTTATTGTGGCACCAGAGCTCTCTAACAGAGAAGGCTCAATGTCTCAGAAAAAAGTACAATTCCCATGATTCCCTAGCACTAACCCTAACCCTTAAAGTGGACTCAATTTGCACTATTTCTGGCAGTCTGCAAAGGCCCTAAGTCTCACCTTCAAATCCACCAGACTCAAGATAGAAAACATGGGGTCTACCAACTGCTGTTGGACCTTAACTACCACCATCCCTCACCAATGACTGTGCTGATGGGAGAGGATATCCACTAATATCTAGAAGGCACACATTCCCCATCTGTGCCCTGACATTTAAAATAACCTCTTTTCCCACCCAGAACGTCTAGGAGGAAACGAGCAGGAAGATTTGGCAAGTTATTAGCAGGCACAGAAAAACTCCTTTCCACTTGCTAGTTCTCCCCAATCTCCAACCTGCCTGCACTCATATTATCTTGATAACCACTGGTCTCATGACATGTGTTTTCATAGATCATGTGCAGCTCCACTCTCAGTCTGAATACAAATGGGGCCAAAGGAACCACTCTGTTGTGTGTGAGAGAGATAACTTTACTGTGTTATTTATTCAGAGGGTTTTGGGGAGTTAATTTTTTGATTACAACTTCCAGAATTTTCCAGTTAAGGTATGATATGAGCTGTAGTTCAAAAAAGTATTTGTGTTCTTGTTTGGTATCTAGCACATTTTCTGAGCAGAGGAACATGAAATAATCACATCATTGGCAGCAAGACAAAGACACAGTCTGAGCATTACAGAAAAAAAGGATAGTTCCTTATGTAGAGGAACTTCCCTAGGGGTGTAGCTACAAGGAAGCAAACGGGTGCATTGTCTCCTGCAAATAAGAATTCTTATTTGCAGGCTAGACCCTGTTTATTGGCTAGACCCTGTTTAGACCCTGAATAAAAATTCTCCCCCAAATGAAATGTTTTTCAGTTCTCAAATTTCTACCACTGCAGTAATTTATATTTCAGTTGACATTCAGAAATATAGTTTAGGCTTCCAAAGAAAAGGAGTAGAACAAGTTACCAAAGGAATGTAAACACAGCAAATAAAAGAGTTCTAGGTGTGAACATCTTTCAACATCTAATGCTCTACAATCCTATAAATTTGGAGACTGAATGAAAATTTAATTGGCGGTAGAATTCTTATTGGGGGAATGCATGCATTTCTCATCCCCATAACTACACCCCTGAATCTTCCCCAAACTGATGCTCTGCAGATGCGTTGTGCTACAACTCCTGCCATGCCCAGCTAGCAGTGGTCCAACACATCTGGAGGACACCCAACTAAGAAAAAAAAATAGTGTTAAACACACAGGAGTCTTTTTAGACATCAAAAGTTGTATCTATGCACTGTAAGGTTAAAAACTGCCATACTTCTAAAAGCATCTCTATTAGTACTGTGATGATAAGTAGTGTTTTTGACCCTCAAACCAAGATCAATGGAAGCTGTGTTCCAACTAACAGAACAATAGGTCACCCAAAATAATGCAGCCCACCAGGTAACCCACTTGCACAAATGTCTATTTCTTATTTGATGGCTCTTCCTCCCAAAGTTGGCTGAAAAAAATGTTAGCCTGCTCAGAAGATGTTTGCATGTGTGATCGCATAAAGATCTGATTGTTTTCAGCAACCCTAACATCAAAACAGTTTATTCCTGCCCACAGAAACCTGATGCTGGCACTTTGGAATTAAAGTACAGTATGACACACACCCCGTCTGTGGGACTGGTATCTGCAGTTTCCCTTACCTAAATCCAAAAACATATGGTCTCTCTAGAGGTCCTCCAGCACAACTCTATGGTCAACTTCCACCTGAAATATAGGGTTCACTATTATCCACTATCTTTGCTATCCATGGGTACCTATCCCTTACAGATGCAGCGGTTATACTGTATTTTCCAGACTACTTTCAGCCTTGGGTCCAAGAAGCACTTCACTACCTTTGAGTAGTGAGGAACTCTTAAAGCTCTGTAAGAATGAAAAAAATACTTCAAAGAAAGTATGAAGCAATATTATTTTCATTTCTATCAGTGCTTCCAAACAGAGTGCATCTAGTGCCAGCAGTCTGAAGATATAATGGCAATACTCCATCCTCGTCTCCTTAATTGTTATTCTGCAGAAAACAAAAAGATGGAAGTAATGGTGGGAGAACATGGGAGGATTACAAGTGGAAGATGCTATCATGTGGAAACAACCCTCACACATCAGACTCTATAAATGAGGCAGAATGGTGGTCAATCCATCCCTTCATTTATTACTCATCCTTTTCCCACACTGAGACTTAAAGTGGCTTACAAGAGACATAAGATTACAATAAAAACATGTCTGGTTAAAACATGCAAAAGTTGAGATTAAAACATTAAGCTAATGAAAGAATTTAAACAATTTAAATCATTGCTTTCAAACAAAGAATAAAAGTAGTACAGCACCAGTGGAGTTTGTCAATATCAACTTTGTGCTGTCAATATTGATCTTGTGCTTCCTGTTGCTTTCAGTTAGTTACATGTTTTGTCCAATGTGCCAGGTGCAATATTCAGCCCCCTCCCAGAAAAAAATTCTCTTTTAAAGTTCCCAAGATTTGTTGATATAGAAAGGTCTTCACCTGCTACCAAAAATACAGCAAAGCAGCAGTCATCCTAACCTCTCTAGGAAGGGAGTTCCAAAGTCTGGAGCAGCTATGGAAAGGCCCTCTCTTACGTTGCCACCAAATGTTCCTGTGAGGTGGTGGGATTGAAAGAAGTTACTCCTCTGAAGATTTTAGAGCTTGTGCAGGTTCATACGACATGCTGTGATCAAACTCATCTGGAAGAACTCTAAACCATTGTGGTAGCCCAACTAGGCAGCAGCCGCATTAAAAACCTTTCACAAATGAATATTGCACCCGGCACATTGAACAAAGCTTGTAACTAACTAGTGGAAAGCATGAAGGCAATAGGAAGCACAAGATCAATACTGACAGCACAAGGTTGATATTGACAAACTCCACTGGTGCTGTACCCTGGGCAACCTGATGCCCTCTGAAAGTTATTGGACTGCAATACCCATCAGTCCCAGCCAGAATTCCCAATAGCGAGGTGCTGAACCCTGGGCAACCTGATGCCTTCTGAAGGTTATTGGACTGCAATACCCATGAGTCCCAGCCAGAATTCCCAATAGCAAGGTGCTGTACCCTGGGCAACCTGATGCCCTCTGAAAGTTATTGGACTGCAATACCCATCAGTCCCAGCCAGAATTCCCAATAGTGAGGAATGATAGGAGATCCAGTTCAACAGCATCTGGAGTGTATCCTTTATTATAATGTTCCTTATTTGAAAACTGAAACCATAGGGTTGAAATATATTCCTTATTTCAACTGATGTCCCTCATTTGATGCTGGAAAGCTTGTACTTCACGTAGACTGGACACCAAAAATCCTGTATCGTGACATGTGAGCCCTTTAAGAAAAGATGAGGCCAAGTTGCAGGAATAAACTAGTGTTTCTGAAGCTAGCTGCCAATAAAGATCATTAGATTTCCCACCCCTCTTCCTCTGCCTTAAAACTGGTCTGATCACTCCAGCAACCAATTAAAATGAGTGAGGGAGAAATAAAGCACCATCTCTCCGGCACACAGCATGTAGAGATTGACTGACTGCCTTTATATACTAACACCAATACTGTGGTATAGATAAAGCTAGGAGGCCACTATTGGTTCATGGTGGAGAAAATCTGAACCTTGTAATTCCATTATGTAGATCAGTGGTCCCCAAATGCTTTGAAGCTATCGTCCCTTTACTCCTGGGTGACAACCCTGGCACCCCCACCCCATGCCTATTTCTTGGTATTAGGTCTACTGTTCTACTGCTAATTCAAAACAACCAATCTAGCACTTTAAAGTTAAACATGCATATTTATTTCACAAACACAACTTAACTTTTTAAAACTTTGTTTTTATCAATCTGAAAAAATAAATTTACATCTCATCTGTAAAACATTGTCTTAATCCTTTTTTTTAATGGGATGGATGTGCTTGGTGCAGCGATATTAGTTTTTCAATATCAGGTTGGATGTTTCTAAGGAGATGTTGGATATCACTTTCCCTGTGCTATAGCTGGCTGAGAAGCCATCTATAACATAGGGGAAAACATGGAAGGGCATTCATTCCTCTCTTTTCTCCTGTTCTATAGCTGGCTGAGGAAGCCATCTACAGCACACAGGGGAGGTAAAGGGAAGGGCAGCTCCATTTCCAAGCAAAAACAAAGTTCCACCATGCATGCAGCATCAGCACACACCAGGACAAAAGAAAGCCTCCTCACTGCTCAAGCCTCTGCTTGCTGCCTTTCTCTTCCTGCCTCTGGGCTCTGGGTCAGGCCTGGCTGTGTAGTACCACCCAGAGCCTCAAGAGGAGGATATGAATGAGTTTTTTAAGGTTTCATTACTGTCTCCAGGAACGACATGCTGCTTGAACCAACCAGGAGTGTTTTCATCAGTCATGGCAACCCTAATTGCAACCCCAATCCCACAATTTCCTGCTGTCCCCTTTTTTCCTCCCAGTGCTCCCTTGCTGCACTTTTTCCCCTCAGTGCCCCCATGAAGCTTTCCAACCCCGCCAAGGGGGCACTACCGCCCACTTTGGGAACCAGATAGATCTATAGAATCTTGTAGAATCCTAGAGCTGGAAAGGATCTAAAAATTCATCTAATCCAACCTCCTGCGAATGCAGGAATCCACAGCTATGACATGGGTCATTTTGTGGTGTGCTCCAACTTAAACAGGACATTGTAGAGCTCAGAAAGTTCCGAAAAAGGTGAAACAAACCTATCCAAGGGTTAAAGTATTTTCTTTACAACGAAAAGACAAAATGTTTGGGAATTCTGCAGTCATCAGTTTACATCCCTTAAAGTCAAGTTGGATTGGGTTTGAGTGTAACTGTTGCTGGAGCTTAGTATCTGTTGCTTTGAAACATACCAAGGTCAAATGCTTTTGTAGAAAAGAAAAGATATTCTGTAAACCTAACCAAATCTGAAATTAAGGTTACTCTGAATTTTAATCATAGTTGCGAATCATTTTTGATATGATTAAAAACATAATCAGTTTTAATGCATATTAAAACTGAATTTTAATAAAAACAGAAGTTTGTCAATGCTGTAATTTATGTTGATGAGAATGCAGACAACATGTTAATTTTACAGAGAAACAAATTGCTAAATTAACTTTTGCTTGGTAAATTTAGACAGAGCACACTAGGTTAATGACAGAACAACACAGCAGAAGTGTGGTGGAGTCTCTTTTTTAAAAGAGAGGCTGGATGGCTATCTGCTGGGAGTGCTCTGATTGTGTATTCCTGCATGGCAGGGGATTGGACTGGATGGCCCTTGGGTCTTTTCCAACTCTGTTAGTTACTTCCTGTCAATTCATGAGTCATGAATTTCAACTGTCCCTTATTGTTATTCTAAAAACCTGTCAAGCCTAGGAGAGACAAGAATTGCTAGTCCAATCTATACATTATATAAAGACATACATCCTTGTATGCCCTAAGAGTAACTTTGAAAAGGCCAGTACGCAAATGCCATTAAAAACAAAGCATAGAACTATTTGTTGTTTTTGTATAGAACTATACCTCTAATATTAAATAACTCACAAGTGAGGGGTACTTCAACCACATGTGGGGAAGGAACATTTGTATCATGTGGGCCACAAGGTGCCTCTTACTCACACTTTTTTGGCAGCCCCCCATCTCCCCCAATGCCAAAAAATGGGGAAATTAATTATCCAGCAGTAGTGATTTGAGGTATAAATAGGACAAGGAAACCAAACTTGAACCCTGCCTTTTGAAAACTCCAAAACAAAAAAACATAAGTGGGCATCTAACCTCTTCTATTTTCTTCTATTTTTTAAAGTTTTCCCCACTAGTTCTGGAAAACAGCAGGTGGGGGGATTGGTTCCCACCTTATTAAAGGTGCTCACTCCATTTATACTTTCACCATTCCACCTGTTCCTATCCTGACGCTCACTGCCCCATGGAGATGCACTTTTTAAAAATAACAAACTTCCCTTCAGTTTAAACCTCCTCTCCCTGTACACTATTGTCCTGATTTGAATCAGGTACTTCCACATTTACTAGTAACTAAGGGCCTTTGCAGACTGCCAGAAATAGTGCAAATTGAGTCCACTTTAACTGCCCTGACTCAGAGCTAGGGAATCATGGGAACTGTAGTTTATTGTGGCACCAGAGCTCTCTGACAGAGAAGGCTCAATGTCTCAGAAAAAATACAATTTCCATGATTCCCTAGCACTGAGCCGGGGCAATTAAAGTGGACTCAATTTGCACTATTTCTAGCAGTCTGCAAAGGCCCTAAAAACACCATGAGAGTTGTTTTCTACAACTTAACACATAGTTTGTTCCTTGAGATACAAAGAAGCAGTTCATACATGTTATGTTACAAGAGTATTTGTAACATAAGAAAGCAGAAAGACTGTTAGTTTTCCTCTCCGACCAGGAAAAGCATGTTAATAGCACTTGAATAAAAGCCATGTAACAATCCTATGTTTTCATGGGCTGATACGTACAAATTATCTCTACATTGTTTCACTTCATATGTAAAGGCAGAAAAGGTGCACAAAGGGGCAACCAAAATAACCAAAAGATAGGAGCAACTCAGCTATGAAGACATGATGCACACATTTCTGTCTTTATGAAGGGCCCACACCCCAAAATATAGAACTTTTTGGCATCTTACTAAATCTATACAAAAAAAAAAGTTTTTCAATCCTCAAATGGAGGACAGGCCTTGCAATAAGGAAAACCTGCCAGTCCAATAATAATAATAAATAATAAATAAATAAACTTATTTTTATATCCCACCTTTTGCCGAGGCCATCAAGGCGGCTTACATTATGTAAAAACAATTTAAATAAAACATCCCTTATATTAAACAATAAAAACAATAATAACAATTAACCCCCCTTTTAAAAAAAAATACAATAAAAACATAAACTTTAAAACTGCCTGCATGGTAGAGCACCAATAGGTGTATAGAAGGGTGCATAATAAGGAATGATAAGGTCCAATAAGAGAAATCCCTTGTAAAAAGGGACATATCCTACTGTCACAGGATGTGATGCCTGTCAACTGTGGTGGCTATAAGGGGGGACTGGATAAATTCATGGAGTATGTGAAAAACAATAGCTATTAGGAAAGATATGTCACCTCAGTGTCCAGGGCTATGTCTCTCTGCACCAGTTTCTGGAGATTGTATGATGCAGGGTACATTCACACCTTGCTACTGATTCCCATAGGCCACTGGCTCCCCACTGTAAAAACAGAACGGGTACAAACTGGATAAGACTTCTGGTCTAATCCTCTGTTCTTATATTCTTAAAATCACCCTCAGAACTGAAGAAGCAAAGAAATTTCTGTAGGGATCCAAAGTGCTGTATTTTCCGGCGTATAAGACGACCCGCGCATAAGACGACCCCCCATTTTTCCAGTCAAAATATAGAGTTTTAGCCCCTCTATCTTCATTATCCTTATACCCGGCATATAAGACGACCCCCCCCCCACTTTAGCCATAGATTTTTGCAGGTTAAAAGGTCGTCTTATACGCCGGAAAATACGGTACTCTCTCAACTAAATAGAAAAATCAAGAATACAGAAAAATATATCACTGCTTTGGAAAGAGTAAGGAGTTCTTCCTGATCCAGGCAAGGTACAGCAAAAGATGGAATTCCTTCTCCTTTCGGGAAAATGTCCCATCCATCCTAACTAAAAACCAAAGAAATTCCATAAGCAGGCCAATAAAAAGAAAGAAAAAAAATGACTCTCCATACTTGAGTCTGGAAACCATGCCCTATGAGGAGAGATTTAGGGAGCTGGGTATGTTCAGCCTGGAGAAGAGACAGTTAAGTGGAGATATGATGGCCCTGTTTAATTATTTGAAGGGATGTCAT
>CM034701.1:342681808-342699497 GCA_020142125.1 Phrynosoma platyrhinos
CCCCCCCCCCCGCCATCTCACAATGTCAAAGGGAGAAAAGAAGGCAAGGCACTTCATTCGCCGTGGTGTGGTTTGGTGTGTATTGTTGTTGCTGTTTTATTTTTAAAGACCCGATCGATCGATGCCTAGCTGGATCTGTAGAGATCGACATCAAGATGGCAAGGGAGAGGAGGTAGTGATGGTGGAGCTTTTTTGATGGTGGAGTGTTTCTTTGTTGCTGTCTCCCTCTCTTGGTGGTGTGATGGCAAGGAGGATCGTCATGATGTTGGTCGGCGATGCTGCTGATGCTGATGCTGCTGCAGTCACTCCCCCTCTTCCTTGTGCAAAAAAGGTGCAGCAGCCAGGCGGGTGGGGGAGAGGGAAAGAGAGAGCCCTCTCAGGGGCCAAGTCCTCTTTGTGTTTGGAAGAAGGGTCTGCTGCCTGCAGCCTTTGAGAAGGAATGCGCCAAACACTGCTGCGAAACAGGCCCAAAAGAGGCAGACACACACACACAAACACACACAGGCCCAAAAGAGGCAGACACACACACAAACACACACAGGCCCAAAAGAGGCAGACACACACACACAAACACACACAGCCAGGGAAGCAAACCCGAATCCCTGCCTGTCTCCCTTGCCTTTTTCCCTTTCCCACCCTTTCAACTTGCCGCCTGCCTTCTCCAGGGATCTTCCCCTGGAGATAATAGACAGCAGGCTGTCAATCTAGAAAGCATCCTCCTATGTGCTTTGGGTTGTTCCTAAGAAATCAGTATAGTACTGTCTCCAATAGGTATTCTAAAGCTTTGTTAAAAAAAAAAATAATCAGCTTTTCTTTGTAAAGGAACCATCAAATTATAAACCATCCTAAAGCTTTGGACAGCTGCCTTCTTTGCAAGCTTCAGAATCAGCAACCCATTCTGAACCTGAAATACAGGTGTAGGCAGGGATGCCTTCCTCTAGGCTGGATCCGCTGAACTACATACATTTCCTCCCTCTAACATCTGTGCTGTGCTGACCTGCTTCTCCTGTTTTCTTCCCCACCCCATCCCCCATTTGCTCTTTCCTTTCCTTTTAGCATCAACCTCCAACTTCTTCCAGCATTCCCTTGCTCCTCCTCCTGCTCTGATTATAAAAAGTTGGCTTGAATGCAAAAAGAGGCACACCAGAAAAAGGGTTGAGGAGGGAATCCTGTGCTGTTCTGTTCCAGTTTATTTTTATTATTATGTTCTGCAGATCTTTCTTTTTTACAAAACACCTCCTCCCCTCTTCTGTTTCTGTTCACCCTATCCATACTGGCTGTTTCTAAGCCAGGGTCTGCTAGTGTGGGTGTGACTAGCTGTCAGCATCTAGTGATAACCACCGAAGGTGACTTGCTTATTGTTGGTGCAGCTGACTGAACGTTTGGGAGGTTGAATAAATGCAGGATACATTTTTGTTTGTTTGTTTGATAGCAGAAAGCCTACCTCCATCTGGATTTGAATCCTGCACTCAAATAAGAAGGTACAGATGTTTTGCCTGTACAAAATCCCCAAGCTTAGATGCCTAGTTAACAAGCAGATAATTATTGATGGTACTGGGAGCCAGCATGGCATACTGGTTTGATTGTTGGACTGTGACTTTGGAGACCAGGGTCACCATAAAGGTAGAAATGGCTTGAAGGCACGCAACAATAACAACAATTCGGAAAGACCTAGAGCTGTGTTATATCTTCTCCAGCTGCATAATTAATGTTCCTTTGGATGACATTTTAACCAATTATAGTTTGTGTGTGTGTGTGTGTGTGTATATATATATATATATATATATATAATATTTGATGGTCATCTGTGACATTACACAGACTAAAACTGTAAATGATAACTATCCTATGTATTAGTTGCCATCAATTAATCTTTTTATTTGAATATCTATTTGTGCTGATTTTTATTTACATAATATGTGTAACCTACAAATCAATTTACAGTTTTACAGTGATCCACCACTGCCTGCAAGAGCCTGAAAGGACAATAATTGTTGTTCCCATGTTACAGATAGCAAACTGAATCTAGAAGATACTGACCTGTCCAAGGTCACATAATGAATCCAAGCTGTTTGTGGGATTTGAATGCAAACATCCCACATATGCATCCAGCTGTCCATTCCTGGACTACATTAGTTCTTGGTTAGTCTAAGTCACTTATGGATGATGCAACACTGCAGTACTAAACTGGAAATTGTATTGGAAGATACAGAATTAAAGGAAAAAGTTAGAGCACTGTTTTTGACTCATTGTAGTTATTGGTCTACAACAGAGCTGGGAAATCTGTGGCCATCCAGATGTATAGTGAGTACCTTAACTAGCATCTGTCACCACAGCCCAGACTGGTAATGACTTATGGGAATTGGAGTCTCCGAGCTTGAGGTTTCCTAGTCCAGGTCTACAACATGAACTTGTGATGATCTGACATAGTAATTGGTACAATCCCTGCATGGTTCTTGATCTGCTGCAAGGTGGAGAAACTCTTTTTCACAAATCTGGCAAATGAGGGATGGTGCAATCTAGGTGTGCAATTATGTATTCGATCAATTTTCCTGATGGTAGTAAATACTAAGAAGTATTTACCTAGGTTGTTAATTAAATACCAGCATTATAGAAATGTGAAAGACCAGCTCTACTTCAAGGGATAATTTGTAGTCATGGGTGGCAGCACCTGAAGTGTGAGATGGAGATAACCCATTGTTTGGCATGGTTTCATAAAACTAATCTAACAGATGCAAAGGACATAGTGAGGGATAGTTTGTGTTTCTTTTGTGAAATGTTGTTTTATATCTACTGTAAAATGAATAGCACTTTTCCCCCCTGGAAAGGCTTAATGTTTTGGTAACTGAGAAGTCAACTTGCTAATGTTTACCTTTGTTATATTAGAAAACAACCATGCTTGTGTTCAATATTCCATGAAAGAGAAATTGATTTAAGAGGAACTTGTTGTTGCTGTTGTGTGCTTTCAGGTTGTTTCTGATTTATGGTGACCTTATTAAAGCAAACTTATCATGGGGATTTCTTGGCAAGATTTGTTTAGAGGAAGTTTGCCATTCCTTTCCCCCAAGGCTGAAACCCACCCAGTGGGTTTCATGATTGAGCTGGGAATCGAACCCTGGTCTCCAAAGTCATTGTCCAACACTCAAACCACTGTGTCACACTGGCTCCCTTAGGAGGAGTACTTTTCCATATTTCTTTATTCCCCAAGCATCTGACAGATCCAAACATAAATATTCCTATTGTGGAAAAAATAGTGCAATAAAAATCATGCCAGACAACATAAGATAAAACAGTAAAGAATGAATAAAATCTTAACTAATGTTGGTTACGATTAAAATCAAACTAATATTAAAAACCAACTAATGTTGATTAGTAATCGGCAGCTGCATCAATCATATACGCCATAACACGACTTATTTCAAAAAGTCTTTGGAAACTCTTATGTCAGATACTGCTTTTGTTTCTTGAGTGTCATCTTCAGCATATTTATTCAGATGTAAGTTCCAGTGAGCTAATTGGAATTTATTCTATAACAAGTGTATTTAGGTATGTGGTCATAGGCTCCTAGCAGATAGGAGATGATCAAAGGTATTGGGGGAAAGACAAAGCAAATCAGAATTGAGTCCAAAGGTTTGGATCTTTCTTCTGAAACA
Organism: Phrynosoma platyrhinos; assembly: GCA_020142125.1. NCBI lineage: Eukaryota > Metazoa > Chordata > Lepidosauria > Squamata > Phrynosomatidae > Phrynosoma > Phrynosoma platyrhinos. The sequence goes on from CM034701.1 coordinate 342,685,462, forward strand.
GTGAGACAATAAAGAAGACTCTCTGTTTATTTTTATGTCATAAATCCAAAGAAGCAATTCACTGGTTTTAAGGTAGCAACCTAGAAAGAACATAATCTATTGAGGACATAGACTTGGCTTCTTAAATGTTGAGACCTTACTCATGGAATCATACATAGAGTTGGGAAGAGACCAGTTCAACCCCCTGAAATATAGTCAAAGCACTCCTAACAGATGGCCGTACAGCTTCTGTTTAAAAACCTCCAAAGAAGGAAGCTCCATCACACTCTGAGGCAGAGGCCAATCTATTTTAAAATGTTTTGAACTTTGATGTGTGTCCAAAATAATTTGAATTGCGTGGATTATGTTGAGACCCAATATATTAACATTACTTAAACCGAAAAACAGTTAAATTGTAGGACAAAAATCAGCAGTGAATAGATCATTAAATTTGAACTTAACAGAAAATGTTCCTCTGGTAAGACAGTGAATTTGTAATCTGCCAAGATTTAAAACATAGCTTCTATTAACCATAACTCAGAATAATCTTTTAACACTGTGAGTTTATTAATCAAGTAACATTGTGGAAGATTTCATTGGTCTGTTTGCTTCTTTGCACTGAGGTCCAGCTGCGGTGTGTGTTTCACTATTTGGTTATACATCACAGGCACATTAAACTGATAGTGGAGCAAGGAAAAAAAATGTCATTTTATCACAGAAACTTTTCCATAGGATTGCAGCTTAATATTTTCTGTTTGGGAGATGCAACACACAAGTTATCTATGGTCCTTTATTGTACTTACTGTGAATGTGCTCTCCTTGATGCAAGAGGCTGCCTAGTATAGAATACAAGTGTGCAGATTGGCTCATAGAGGTCAAGACTGGTACTGGACTAATAGAGAATTCCTGTGACAACATTTATATGTTGTAAATAACTGAGATAAATCTGTCTAAATTCATATGCAACCCCATGTATCCAACTAGCTATAAACTTGATATACGGTACTGTTTTGTCTTGAAAAGGAAGATCAAGGGTTGAATTCAGATGTAGTCATTCCTAGAGCAGATCCTTTGAAATCAACAGGAGTCATTGTGCAGTCAAACATCAGTTTAACTGATTTCAATAGATCTGCTTTAAAAATGCCTAAATCTTAAGTCCCAACTTAATGGTTCGAGAGTAAGTGGGACTTCATGCTTTTAGAAAGAAACTTTTCAGTTCCATTAAATGTTGGTGGTGTAATAGAAGCTGTGGTTCTTAGTGGGATATGATACACCATTCCTAGTGGTCAATCCCTTTTTTTGACTGAATGCCTTGCAATATATTAATATTGTATTAGTACCTTTGAACTATTTTCCTGGATGGGTATTCGATCCTGCAAACTCCTCCTGTAGCTGTAAGACTCATACTCCAAGGTTGGAAAAATATTCACCATGTATTGTTCAATGATCAGACAATCTCACTGCTTTAACCATGCATTAATATGTGTTATGTACATGTCAACTCCAAATATGTATCTTTTTTGACATATGGTCAGCTTTTATTAGTGTATATGTCTCTCCCATGTTCATGTACTATGTATTTCTTTCTCCCTTCTTCCCTTCTTGTTTTCTTCACACACACTCTTTGGTATTTATATTCTAAAAATCCAATATAATAATTTTTAAAAATAAAGTTCTCCTGACCTGGATTAAATAGACCCTGTAATTCTGCAAGAGTAGAGACAATTTAATAGAAACCAACCACAGAGGCTAATGAATTTAACTGGTCATTTCACATCTGAAGAATTTCCATTTTGACTGGACTAATGGTCTATGCAATGGGCCACCAGGTCAGTATGTGGTATTCTGAGATGATTCCTGTGGCTGGTACAATTGTGCCTAGCCTGCTTTTCCTCTCAGATAAAGCCTGTTGAAGCCCTGAGTTTACATAGTAACTGGGAGCTCTGGAATGGTTGGAATGTAGTTAGAGTAGTGATTTGGGGAGACCCAAATCTGTTCAATCATGGGGTAGACATCTTTAGGAAATCTCTTCCATGGTGGTAATAGTGCCATACTACTTATGTGCTGTTGCAACTGTACAGCATCGGTTATTGTGAGTGATCTATGTCTACTGTATTCTGGTTTCTCCGCAGAGGTCATGAAGCCTACATAACTAATGGATATGAAATCTTCAGCCTATGGAGGTTATCTGTCCATCCCATTAAAGCTCCAAGTCATGCAGCAGCACCCCTGCTTGCATAAACATGTGCACATGCACACACACGTGCACACACACAAATTGCAGGCTAATGGGGAAAGAAGATCTAGCTAGTGGGGATTCCATAAGACATGCACAGACCTGCTTGAGTCCCAACATCACGGCTCACCCTGATCCTACCAACAAGAGTAAAGCCAAGTCACCAGTTGAAACATGAACTGGAGAAACCTCCAGCTGCTGCTATGGGACCCAGTGACATCAGGAGTAATGGCCATGACCCATGTAGGAATTGAAGGAAGGGATCTGCTTTCCTCTCGCCGCTCCCCTTCCTCTCCCATTCCTTACCTTCAACATTCATAATTTGAAGGTAAAAAAAAGTCTATGAATCACATTTCCTAAGTTACGAATAAAACAAACTGCTCTTACTGCCTATATTAATTTTCTTAATAGCAATTTAGGATTGTACAATTTCAGCTGACAGTTAAATCATATCTGTGTGCTGCAATCACCAACTCATATTAAACAGATGTTGACAGAAAATGCCTTTAAGCTCTTTAGCAAGCAAAACCAGAAACTTGATGGATCTACTTTGGATTTAACCCAACATCTACATGAAATGCTGGATAGATTTGTCATGATTATTTGCTGTGAAGTGTCAGATGTATATTGGTAACATGTAGCTCTGCCTTTCATCTCCACCCATGGGTTGATGGGGAATCTGGACCATTATGTGGGGCAGGATGTATTAGATACAGGCGAACAAGTTGAAACCTATTCCAGTACAGGTGAGCACTGTTGTTTGGTGTTCCATTGATGTAAATGTAGGTGCTCCATCTGTTCTGTGATTTCTACTGCCTTTGAAGGATGAGATATGCAGCTTGGTGGTGCTTATAAGAACACAGCACATCAGTATTTTTGTAACTGGCAAATATTACAAATTTTAAACCAGCAGCATCCATCTACTAAGAAATTGTTTCCAATTTGGGCTCCAGATGTTGGACCTTGGCTTTCAGAATCTCCAGCCATTGGCTAAGCTGGCTGAAGCTTGTGCGAGATGAAATCGAGCAGCATGTTGGGAACTAAAATGCTACTGAATTAGTTATATATTTGTGTTATACTAGTAATATCTTAGAACATCCCAAAAATTTCCAGCTCTGGAGAGGCTGTCAGCATAATTTCCTTTCTATTTCTTTATTTCCCAAATGCTTTCAGTCAGGATAGCCCCACCAATGTAGTCTGGCTTCCCCAAGCAGCCACACTGTGGCAGTGCTATTTTTACTATTTTTCACTTTGCCTGCTATAAGCTACTAATGCTGTTTTTCAGAAATTCCTAATGTCATATCAAGGCAATTAATTTCACTTAATTAGTTATACTTCTGCTTTAATGACATATCATTTATTGAATCTGCTTGTGAAATTTGTCATTGTTTTGCAATAAAAACACGACAGTTCAGGAAGGCTCATATTACTATAGAGAGATGGCAACCCTCTGTTTTTCTGCATTATGGAGGAGAGCATTCTGTTTTTGCATTTATACTTTAATATTCATTGGTTTAACACTAAGCTCCTGAAGCATGCTATGCAATGAGCAAACCATAAACCTTCTTGGATGTCTACATATGCCTTGTGGTTGTGTGTGGTTGTTAGAGAATGGGTGGGTAGAGGGGTTACTGTTGGCAGTAAAAATCTGCTTCTCTGAGCTTTCCCATTAAGTCTTTGCAAAGTTGGCTTCACAGAAGCTCTTGGCAGTTCTTTCAGATGACAGCTTGGCCTGATTTGTCATCATGTCGCTGGGTTTGCAGGTAGAAGAGAGGAGTGTTCAACATTATATCAACAAAAACTGACAGGAGATGAAGTTCTGTTTAAGGAAACTGTAAAGAGGAATGTGTCTGTGATTCCCGTGAAGTCTGACACTGACAACTGATGCTGCAAATGGAGGAGCTTCATGAGGAATGGTTCTCTCTTGGGCCAGCCTAGCACTGTCCTGTCACTGACAGATAGAGTCCTTTGAAACATTCCACTTTGTGGACCAAAACTCTCCATAAAGTGGAGAATTTGGAAGTTGTCCTAAAAAGTAACTATTTGAAGGTCTGCTGATGGAGCATCCCTCTCCATATGTAAGTGCATGCACACACACACACACACACGTGTGCACAGCCACACGTTCATATGTATTTATGTACATACATATAATGATATATTGATACACAAATATGTACACACACACAAGATGATATACTGATACACAAATATGTACACACACACAAGAATGTCTCCATATTGCTGCATAATTTGTGTATATGAATTAAGAACGGCTACATCCTGCCCCCCAGTTTGGAGAAGAGGAAGCACAAAAGTAGATTGACAAAGCAGTAAGGATGTCTGCAGTGTCTGCTTCAAGTCTCTATTTTTGTATCCATGCCACAGAGACAGCAGTGATGGTGTCCCAGGGCAGTCTGAGATGTTTTGCTGCTGGAGGTAAAAGATCTCATGGTGCCCTTGCCCATACAGAAGCAAATTGGTTTGGCAGTTGAATCTTATGTCAATACTGGTAATGGGACAGCATTCTCCATTGCCCCTGAAGGCAGGTGTCTTGTTTAGGAGGTGCTGGGCCAGCCATGTTGCATATACAACTCGGTCTTCCAACAGGGGGGCATAGCCTGGAGGCTCGGGATGACTGGTTTGCTAATGCTGGCCTCCAGAATCTGCCACCTGAAGTAGTTGCCTCATTTGGCCTAATGGTATGGATGGCCCTGTGGTGTCATGTGAGTTTTTGACAAATTGACTCCTCTATGGATAAAAAAGAAAGGGTAACTTTAAAACAAAACAGTAGCACCTATTTGGAGTCGCCCTCACTGTATTAAATGTAGACTTGCCTTTCCTCTCAATGAAAACATTGATTCTTGTCTTTTTGCAATGGAAATGACAGTGGACAGAGAGACTAGTGCCTCTCACATCTCAGACCAATTCAGCAGCTGTTATTACATTTTCTGAGGTTATTGTAAATAAGGTGACGAATTAACATTTCCGTGAATATGTGTAGTGCTATAGCATTTTTAAAAAGAAAAAGGAAAATGAGGCTAACTGAGATATAGTGAATTCAAAGGTTGAAACTGAGCTTAACCTGCTGGTGTACAAGACTACTGTTTCAATGACAAAGACAAGGACAAGCCAGGCTGGCATCACGGTTGAGAAAGACGCCAAGTCCACCCACTGCAAAACCTCTATTTAATCTATATTTACCCTTCCCCCCCCCCCAAATCTGTAAGGAAATATATGATGGAATAAAAGAACAAGTCTCTTTATGAATGAATAATTTACTAATAAATTGAAATCAGGAATGAATGAACAGTTTTGTGAATGGAGGGGGGTTAAATGTTGGGAATCTCCCAATTGTCTATATTTTGATGTTTAATTGAACTAAGACATAAATAATTTAGGATGAAGGGTGATCAGTGAGGAAACTGAATTGACTATGAACACCTTCAGAAAGATCTTTTTAAACTAGTTAACTCAGTCTGAAACCCGAAGCATATTTATTGGAGAGTAAACTGGCCACATGATCACAGAGTAGTCTCTGACAATGCTGGCTCTTTGTCTTAGTAATGGAGATGAGCACCACCACCCACAATCAGACACAACTTGACAACTTTGTCAATGGGGAATACTTTTACCTCTTTACCTTTAAACTGCATGTAAAATAGTGAGGTTTAGGTGTGAGTACAAATGCAAAGGATTTTTCTGTAAGAAACAGAATGGACAATCATATTCAATGCCCATAAGAATAAAATAACATGCCCCAGAATTAACAATAAAACATTATTTCTCACAATGGTAATAAAGCTACTTTTCTTACATTTCCCCCCTGAGGTATATTCATTTTGGAATGAGGGAATGATTCGTTTAGGTTGAGATTTGCCCTGGTTGGAAAGAAGTTGGTTATTTCTCTGATGATGATGAGGCTATAATTGTGCCTCATTAAGAAATGAGATGCTTCAAGTCACTATGTTTGGAGAAATAATAATTATTATTATATACTAATAATAATAATGGTAATGATAATAATGCTCTGAATGTTCAGAAGCTGAGTGCATAGAAACGCTTGTGAGAATTTTTGTGCCCCAGTGAAAAATTCAGTGAGGCTCAGTAACTTTTATTGACTATTGGAAATCTGGTTTTCTAAAATAATCAGGCTTGTCTGCTAACCATATGGAAATTTATCTTTCAGGCTAGCAAGTTGTTTATATGAGATTTTAGGTGTGAATATTTAACATCATTTGTTCTGTTGCTGTTATTGACTGACTCTCTCTCTCTCTCTCTCTCTCTCTCTCTCTTTCTGTGTACACTTTTTAAACCTCTTTTGATGACTTCCTTTTTATTGTTTCCCTTTCTTACCAAATCATTTTTATGTCACATTACTTATGGTAAATAGCTTATCAGAAAATTCAAAACTAAAAACACAGTCAGCAAAATACGAATTGTATGTAGTGGGCCAAATGTATGTAATTTCACTATTGCCAGAAGATGGAGAGGTGAGATTTGCAGCAGTTCTTCTTGCCACCACAAACATGTATAGTCTGCCTCAAAGGATCACCACCTCTCCCCCAACAAAATCAATAAATAAATCTGGAACAGTTTTGCAAGGGCTAAAGGAAGGGGAAAAATGCTGGCAATTGCACTTTGCCTGTTCCAGCCTCGACAGAGGGAACCTGGTTGGACTGGAGAGGACTGTTTTTAACTTACTTCTATTAGTGTTTACCACTTAGTAGTCTTAGCCTAGCAGCAACAGTAAAGGTACTAATAAAAGATGCAGGGCAAGATTAAGTTTCATAAAATTTCAGTTGTGCCTACAGGAACCTTTTGTGTGAACAAAGCTATTCTTGAAAACACCATTTTGAATGTTTGCTGCCAAAGAAGAAATTTACATTACTAGCTGACTTTCAGTTCTCGTTTAAAACAGAACTCATTTGGTCCCGATTTAATTGTGCAAGCATAGATCCATTGCTAGTTAAGACAGTAATACTAAGCCAGCTGTGTTAGTTTAAATGTTGAGCTGACAGTGTAGTTTCTCAAGGCTGCATGTTGCAGCAAGTAGTGGTTCCTCTTGATGTGAGAAGCTGACGTGGCACATTGTCTGAGGAGACACTTGGTCTTGATATTCAACACCAGTGTGGCATGTATTTTTTTAATGCAAACTATGCAAACTATGTAAAAAATAAACTATTCCAGAATATTTTTGCATATTATTGTTAGCCTCTTTGGCTCTTTTGGAGTAGCTCCTGTGCCATTGTTGCTGTGTGCCTTCAGGTCATTTCCAGCTTATGATGACCCTAAGGTGAACCTATCATGGGGTTTTCTGGGCAAGATTTGTTCAGAGGAGGCTTGCCATTGCCTTCACTTGAGGCTGAGAGCATGTGACTTACCCAGGGTCAGCCAATGGTACTAAAGACTTAATAGTCCATTGTCTGTTTAGACCAGGGGTAGGCAACTTTTCCCTTTTAAGGGCCGAGGGACTTCAACTCCCAGATTCCCAGGAGCTATTGGTCAACATGGGACTATTGGCCAACATGGCTGAGGCTTCTGGGAGCTGAAGTCCCTCGGCCCTTAAAGGGGAAAGGTTGCCTACCCCTGGTTTAGACCAGTGATGGGGCTATGCTGCCCCTCCAGATGTGTTTGACTATAACCCCCACAGTCATTTATCATTGGCTACACTGGCTGGAATTGAAGGCCCCATGCCCCTGATTTTGATGAATTAATAAAGCACTGATTTTGCCAAAGAAGATTGAATTTAATATAAAAGACAGGAAGGGAGTAACAACATGATTTATCATCTCCATGGTGTGTTACTCCCGCAACATAACATAGCTTCCTATAACTACCACTGTTAAATGTAGATGTCTGAGCCAAGACAGTTATTTTCCCTCTAGAGTTGAAACTCTGATGGCCAAGGATGCCAGCTTCCAGGAAAGCTGTGTGTAGATGTCCCTGGCATGGGCATCCATATCTAATTCATGGTGTTAGAAGCAGTAGTGGAGTTGTGAGCATAGCCTTCCTGTTCCTTTATATGTGTGGACCCCCCTTCACATGTTTAATACTCAGAGCCTGGGAAAAATTATTTTGGGGGGATGAAAATTCCCAGATCCCAAAGTCAACATGGCCACCCTAGGGGATGTAGGGTATTGCATTTCAAGAGTTTATTTATTTATTTATTTCCCACCTTTCTCCATGAAGGGACCCAAAGCGACTCACAAATAAAATTCTAAAAAACAATATCACAATAAAACAATTAAAAACATCAGCTAAAAACAATATAAAATACAAATATTAAAACCACAATATCAATATAAAATCCATCCCATAATTCTTGCATAATGCATTAAAAGCCTACCTGAAAAGACCTGTTTTTTCCTGCCGGCGAAAGGCAAGCAAGGAGGGGGCCAGCCTTGCTTCTTGTGGAAGGGCATTCCAAAGGGCAGGAGCAGCCACCAAGAAGGCTCTCTCTCTCGTGTCCTCACCAGACGAACCTGTAAAGGTGACGGGGACAAGAGAAAGCCTCCTCCTGAAGATGTTAGGGCTCTAGGTGGTTTGTATGGGAGATATAGGGCCTTTGCAGACTGCCAGAAATAGTGCAAATTGAGTTTTTTTTCTGAGACATTGAGCCTTCTCTGTCAGAGAGCTCTGGTGCCACAATAAATTACAGTTCCCATGATTCCCTAGCACTGAGCCAGGGCAGTGCCTCAATTTAAAGTGGACTCAATTTGCACTATTTCTGGCAGTCTGCAAAGGCCGATAGTCTCTCAAATATTCTGGACCTAAGCCGTTTCTTTATGTCAGGGGTAGGCAACCTTTCCCCTTTAAGGGTCGAGGGACTTCAGCTCCCAGAATCACAGGAGCTATTGGCCAACATGGGACTATTGGCCAACATGGCTGAGGCTTCTGGGAACTGAAGTCCCTCGGCCCTTAAAGGAGAAAGGTTGCCTACCCCTGCTTTATGTCATAACCAGCACTTTGAATTGTGCCCGGAAATGAACTGTTAGCCAGTGAAGCTGTTTCAGCAAGGGAGTTATATGGTCCCTATAACTGGCCCCAGTCAGCATTCTGGCAGCAGCTTTCTGCACACGCTGAAGTTTCCGAACAGTTTCCAAAGGCAGCCCCACATAGAGTGCATTGCAGTAGACCAAACGGTATGTGTCACTGTAGCCAAATCTAATGTCTCAAGGAATGGGCACAGCTGGCGCACAAGTTTTAAATGTACAAATGCACTCCTGGCCACTGCTGAAACCTGGGCATTCAGACTCAGAGTGTGAGTCCAGAAACACACCCAAGCTCTGAGCCTGAGATTTCAGGGGGAGTGTGACCCTGTCCATCACAGGCAATGTCCCTGTTCCCTGATCTTTTTTATGACTGACGAGGAGCCCCTCTTTCTTGTCTGGATTAAGTTTCAAAGAGTTGGACAGTTAAGAAAGCTGACGGGTAGAAAATAAACCTGTGGTGCTGGAGGAAAGTTCTATAGATACCATGGACAGCTAAAAAGACAAATGAGTCTCAAAGCAAATTTATTTATTTATTTATTTATTGGATTTATACTCCCTTTCTCCCAAAATGGGACTCAAGTGGCTTACAATAATTTTAAAAGGATACAACTAAAACATTAATTACAAAAGTTTTTTTAAAAAAATTAATTAATACTTGTATTAAAACATAACAGTTACAAACACAACATTGTTAAAACCATTTTAATAAAGCCTAAATTAGAAGCCAAGCTAACCAAACTGAGGCTGTTGAGAAGGCATGACTCATTGGGGAAATGATAATGCTTGGTAATGTCAGAGACAGTAACAGAGGAAGACTGCATGACAGGTGGATAGACCCAAGAAAGCCAAGTTTGGAAGAACTGAGCAGAGCAATTGATGATTTTGGAGGTCTTTCATTCAAAGCATTGACACAAGCTGAAGTTGACTTAACAGCAAATAAAACAAAAAGGCCAAAAGTAACTTTTTCAAATTCTACTGATGCATCAAGGGATAGATAGAATGTTTCCTAGCAAGCAAAATGCCATTAGTCTAAGCACTATGTTCAGATGTCCAGGAATATGCAATCATTTTATAGTCAAGGAGGCGTTTGGTTCATGTTGTTGCCACACAATGTTAAGAAGCAAACTGCTTTTGAAACTGATGGATTTTTCAAAAGAAGATATGAGAAGAAGATGAGTTGGTTATAGAGGAGAATCCCAATTTTCTTGGCTTTCAAGTAAAAAGAGTTACACTTGTCATGTCCAAGTACCTTTTAAATTTCACCTCTAAAATGTGCTTATCTACATATACAATATAGATACATACATGCAGCATGTTTATTTCTATATCTTTAGTATATATACAGCAGTCTTCCCCGACTCAATGTTCTTTATGTATGTTGGACTACAACATACATGGAGCACTAGTTTTACTTAAGCAGAGATTGAGATCATATGTTGCATTTTGAAAGCAGTTGTAGACCTCTGTTCTTTGGTGGGATTCCTAACAAACAAGTAGTACCAATTTGGGATTAAATCTAACCTTTGGAAACAATGAGAATTTTAAGGAGAGAGAGAGAGGGAGACCTGCCATAAATTTTGGCTGGTACATAGGTGAGTAATGCTCAGAGGAACATTTGATGATATCCTGTTTGTAGTTTTGGTGATTAACATTTATTTCTTAAAGTTCCCATACGGGAACAATAAACTGGGAACAATAAACTTTATTCTTTAAAGTTCCCCTATGGGAACAATAAACTATGTCTATATTATAGACACATGTAGTACTGTTCCTTCGACCCAGGATGAAATTCAGCTACCTTTTTTCTACCCCCACCTCTCCAAATACTTGCAAGCAAGCTTTAGTAAACAAAATGTATTCAGAGAACAAATCCCCACCCGCAATTTTCGAACTAATTGTTACCATCATAATATCTGTGGTACACTAAGCATTCAGTGGTTCACACAGAACTGTACATCTAACTGAAGCTTGGGAAAATTATTTTCCCAGAATCCCCCCATGGAGAGAATGGATTGGAATTCTGGAAATTGTGGTCCACGAAGTAACATTTCCAAATTTATGTGTCAGGTACATTCTCTGAAGAGCACTGGGTAGGAGGTGAAAATATAGGATTATGTTTCTAAGATGAACTAGAAGCTATCAGGAGGAAGGAGAATGTTGGAAAATAATTGTTTGGTTTCCTATCTTCCATTCTGTTAGGCTGGAAAGAGAAAACTTTCTGTACAAATGGCTGCTGGAACTCCTAGGAGAATTAGGCAAAAGGAGGAAATTAGTATGTTGTCTATGGACATCCTGCAAACAGGACAGCTGCATTTAGTTTAGCCTTGAAGCTTGATCATACAACACAGATCAGTGGAATGAGGATGCAAGTTTGTAGTTAACTGCTTCCCTCTATTTTTTTTTAATCATTTAACTGTTTAGATTTCAAACCTGCCCAGTCCTAAGTCCAAATAAAAAGCAAAGCAAAGCAGCTTCATTTATATACCGCTTCATATCGTGCTATGCAGTGTCTAAGCAGTTTACAACTGTAAGCTCATTGCCCCCCAACAGTTGGGTACTCATTTTAGCGACCTCGGAAGGATGCAGGTCTAGTCTAGCCTGAGCCCTGGCTGGTATTGAACTCGCAACCTTGTGGTTTATGAGTGAGTGCTGCAGTACAGGCATTTAACCACTGCACCACCAGGATTTGTGACCCTTATTATTAAGTTCCATTACCTTGTCTCAGATAATGTCTCAGATAACTGAAGGCAGGAAAAACTCTGGGCTTCTCTCCTGAGCACTATTTGAGCTATATCTGGTCCAATGTGAAATCTTATACCTTCATGATGGATAGCAGTGGACCTTGTAGCAATGGGATACTTTGCTGCAAAGAAAATTGTCATATTTTTGTTTGCTGTTTTCTTAAATAACAACAACAACAGGGTTGAGCCAACTGAATATCCCAGTGGTATGGCAAGGACATATTTGACTGGTTTCCCTTATTAACTTTGACTGGGACTCTTTGTGCATTCAGTTGTGATTACAGATAACAATAAGTAAGGGGTTGATCCTGGGAAGAGACCATAAGAAACAGTAACTGCATCCAAGGAAAGCAGCAAGATGTGCACTTATCCACTCCCAAGCTTGTGAGGCATTCATGGAAAATAATAATACAAGACTCTTTTGAAGCCCTGTGACTGGAATGAGTACACTTTAAAAGATTTAAAGAGGATCCATTAGAGGACAAGTCTAGTGCCAGCAGCTACAATAATTCCAATAGCATATATTAAAGTTGCCACAGTTTTTAAAAAATCATAGGTATTTCTTGGAATTGAGTTGATGGAGCTGAGCACTTAAGTGTTCAAGAACAGGAATACATCACCTTCAAAGAACTTTAAGAACAGGGTGAATGGGGGAGATCAGTATGAAAACAAAAGATTCACACAGCTTAAATCAGTAGCAAGAGTGGTTGCCTTGTTTAAGGCCATCATTATTTGGAAAGGATTTTATGAGCATTCCCAAGCTTGAGGACAATGTTAGAACACAACATCTTCTAAAGAACAGAAATAAAATTTACCATTTTTTAAACACATGGGGAGGAGGTAATCATGAGGACCATTTCATAGGTTTCCTTGAAGATAGTGTAGCTCCATTCCTCACTGCTTTGGTTGATGTTCTAGCTGGAGGAATTTTTTAAAAATTATTAAAGTAAAATGATATTGTAAGGTTTTTGTTACATATCATGATGTTTTTACATTGTGGCAATAAAGAATAAGGGGATAAAACAGAGAAATCATTACTCATAAATTTTAATAAAAGCAGACCAAATATCTAAATATACATCCATTTGTAAACTGTGTTGATGTATCACTCTTTCAAATACTGCAAGCACTGTTAAATCTTCTATCCATTAAGTCACAGGTGTGTGTATGTGTTAGCTTTCCAATACACGAGTCTCAGAGCCTTTGTAGACTGCTAGAAATAGTGCAAATTGAGTCCACTTTAAGGGTTAGGGTTAGGGAATCATGGGAACTGTATTTTATTGACAGAGAAGGCTCAATGTCTCAGGGGGGAAAAACAATTCCCATGATTCCCTAGCACTGACCCTAACCCTTAAAGTGGACTCAATTTGCACTATTTCTGGCAGTCTGCAAAGACCCCCAGTCTTTTAGCAGTCAAGAGGGCATGAAAAATTCATTTCTGTTGACCATGTGTTAAATTCCAAGACATGGATAAATAGTTTAAAAGAATATGTGCATCACTATATACCAGAGAACTTTTTTAGTATCAAATATATTACTTCCCTTCAGAATGAGGCAAGTACAAGACATTTCCAAAACATGGGTTAAAGAAGCATCAACAAAATTATACTGCAGGGGTCAGCAACCTACAGCCCCCGGGCTGGTTCCTGCCCAGGACGCCATACTTACCGGCCCAGGTGGACCCCTGCCGCCAGAGGCGGCGGCGGTGGAGGAGGAGGAGGAGGAGGAGGAGGAGGAGCTGAGCCGGAGGTGGCAGCAGGGGTCGGTAAGGGGACTCATGTGGGGGGGCCGCGCGCGCCGCCATTCCCCCCCCCCCCTTGGCCCAGCTGAGACCTGGGCTAGTGGAGACCAGCCCAGGTCTCAAAAAGGTTGCCGGTCCCTGTTATACTGTATCTCCATCAAGCCAAAAACATGCAGGAGTAGCTGTGTTGGCCATTTAGCAAATTCAAACAAAAATCCATCAGTGATACCTTTATTGGCCAACCAAAATGCACAATACTTGTTGCAAGCTTTCGAAGCTCTATGACAGGGACCGGTAACCTACAGCCCGGGGGCCGGTTAAGGCCCCGGTCCCTGGACTTACCG
>CM034701.1:342699597-342722258 GCA_020142125.1 Phrynosoma platyrhinos
ACAAACCAAACAGGAGAAAAACAATTGGAGATGTTAGTCAGATGCCCAAGTTTAAATCAGCCTTTATTTAAAAGACTATGGGCCTCGGCAGACGGCTTAAAAAGCTGTCCTTGGCACAAGGAAGGGGAGGGGCAGCCGCACGCTCGGCACCCCATCCCCCTCCCGAGGTCCTCGGAGCCGCCGGCCCTCCTCACGGCCGGCGCTCTGGGGACAGCCTCCCGCCGCAGCGTCCGGACACACTGTGGTGGAAGGGTCACCAAAAGTGTGCTGCAAGCTTTTGGGGCGCACTTTCGGTGACATATGAAAGGAGCGCTATTTTAGCACTTCTTTCCAGTGCGCTGACAGTGCGCCGCTGGATCGAGGCATGAGGATGCCTCGGTCCCACGGCCGCCCGTCTGCTGAGGCCCATTGTTGCACCTCTGTACTTGAAACAGTTTCTGTTGTGTGAAATGTTGTAGTTCTATAGTCGTACTTATTATAGATGTTAAAACTGCTGACCATTGATAGGCCAAAATTGGGCATTCCAATTCCCATTCCATTCTTCATGTAAATCTTGCATATCATATTTATTGTGGATAATAAAAATGTTTGTGTGTCTGTGTATGTTTGTGTGTATATACGTACTCAATCAGCCTCAATAAGTGTTTCTAACATTTCTTAAACCCTCTTTGGATCATTAGATATTTTGGGGGGAAATGAACACTGAAGATTATGTTGTTTTGCATCCTCAAGTCATTTCCAGCTTATGGCAACCCTAAGTTCAGTTCATGGGGCTTTCTGGGGCTCTGTTTTTATTTTTGTTCAAAGAACTGCATTGAACAAAAATATTCCCATCTTATTCCCCTTTATCCTTATTATTATTATTATTTTCTTATTTCCCGCCTTTCTCCCAATATAGAACTCAAGGCAGCGAGTGAATCCTTGCCACTGAAAGAATTGTTACCCTAGCATTTATTTGACACCTATTCTTACAAGCCTGTTTCAGGTATTGACCCCCTTTTGGTAAACCATGGTTATCCCAAAGACAAGCTGTGTGCTCATGTGGTTCTTCCTCAGACTTCCCCTTTCCTTTTCCCCTTGAATGCTCTGCTTTATCATTTCTGTCTCAGCTTCTTACATGACAAACTGCAGAATTCTGCAACTTCTGAGAAACTCAGGTTTAAACATTACACAGGCCACCCAAGTGGAGAGACTAGAATATATAATTAATTAGACTGAGATTTTATTTCTGCAGCCCAGTTGCAATAGCAAGTGCCACCTGGAAAGACACTAAAATCAACAGGAGGCCCATAAAAATAAAATTGTCCAATGCTCACTTGATTCTGGCCAGTAGAAATTAATCCAGACTACAAATTTGCCTCTGGTTTTCAGAAATGTTGTCATTTGGATCTTGGGAAGTCCGTGTTTACATACTGCTTCCAGTTAGTGGGGAACATCGCCATTGCTCAAGGGCAAAAAAAAATGCTATGATTGAGAGAAAAGCATCAGTATCCCTTTCTGCCCATTACAGAGAAATTGATTTGCACACAAAATCATTAGAAGGATTGTGATGTCATTAAGTGTGTCTGAAGCAAGAAATCGGGAAGAAAAGGTCCAAAAGGTATGCAGGATTCAAGTCTTTTAGAACCTTATAGATGAAAGTGAGCACCTTTAATTTTGCTCAGAAGGTAAAGGGGAAGCAGTTATATGTTGCAGCAGTGGGCAATTCATCTCTCGAATGAGTTAAATATATGATATTAAGTACCAGCTACAAGAAAATCTACAATCTCCATATCGTACCTTGGATCAAATATTGAGCAGAACAAAGACTGAAGTCAAGAAATCAAAAGATGACTAGGATTGGGAAAGTCAGCTATGGAAGAACTGGACAAGATCATAAAATGTAAAGATATAATTCTGAACACTAAAATGAGGCTAGTCCAAGCCACTGTGTTCCCCATCACCATGTATGGATGGGAGAGCTGGACAGTGAAGAAAGCCGATAAAAAGAACATAAACTCATTTAAGATGTGATGCTGGAGAAGGGTTCTGAGGATACCATGGATAGCCAAGAAGACAAACAAATGCATTCTAGAACAGATCAAGCCCAAACTTTCCCTGGAAGCCAAGATGACAAAATTGAGGCTGTTGTACTTTGGCCACATCATGAGAAGGCAGGATTCATTGGAAAAGACAGTGATACTAGGAAAGGTGGAAGGCAAGTAAAAAGAGGGAAGACTACATGCCAGATGGTTAGACTCGATCAGGAAGGCCATGGGCCTGGACCTGAGGACAGAAGTTGAGGACAGGGTCACCATAAGTCGAGGTCGACTTGAGGGCAGTAAACAACAACAAACCAGCTACGACTTCTGAACAGTCTTCAAACCCAATCTCACATACAGCACATGACAGTAAAAGGTGGGTATCGGAGTAGAACAATATGCGTTATTGGGAGAGACAAAGTCAGTACAGGGTTCAATAAGCCTGAAAGGGCAGTGTTGGTACGTTCTTTGCATCATGGACTAGTCATGATGTAGAGCAGTTGGAGGGGGGGGAATACAAGAGGGAAGCCATGCCACTCCTAGCAACAGTCGTGCCCCCTCCAAAGAAGACCCTTCTTATGCATGGGGAATCCTGCTTCCAATCAGAAAGGTTACTGGAGCTACTTTAGTTAGTGTATTCTGACTGAAGTGTACAAATATTGATTTCATGCCCTGATTTCACACCATCTGGAACTGATGAGAAATTGCATGGCATCGAGACCATGCCTGGGATGAAGTTGCAAACTCATTCCATCTTGAGTTTCCTCTGTCTTTCCACCCCACCCAGTTCCAAGACTCATTTTTTCCCCTCAAAAGGAAGTGTCACTTAAGCTGTAGACAACCAAATAAAACAGCATGTAAAGTGGGGAAGAGAAAGCTTTACTCAAAGCCACCAGGCTAATTTGGTATGGCGATCAGGGCATGAAATGGTGATTCTTTTTGCTCTTGGATTTAAGCAGAGACATTGCCCAGGGGTGGACTAAAAGCCTGTTTGTAATAATAATAATAATAATAATAAATTTTATTTATAACCCGCCCCTCTGCTCGGCAACCAGGGCGGCATACAACAGATTAAAAATACAACAAATAAAAACAATTCCTACCTCCCACCTCTTACCCACCCACCCCTTAAAACAGAATTAAACCATCGTAAAGTTAAAAACAAGCCGAGATAAAATACAATACAGCAGATCACCTACACAATATCAATATTTCAAGCTGGGCAGTTATTCCAGGAAGGCCTGCCGGAAGAGATCCGTCTTTAGTGCCTTTTTAAAGGCAGTAAAAGTGGTAATAAGACAGATCTCATCCGGCAAGACGGATCTCATCCGTTTGAGCTTCCTGTTTCCCTGCATGGTCAACTAGAAACTTCTTAGGAGGCCTACAATATCAGATTTGAAGGCAGTGACACTCCCGGTTCATATTCCATAGCAACTGATACGCAGAAGATGCAACATATAGAGAAGTGGACAATCATTTGTTTGGAGTGAGGGAGGTCCAGAGAAAGGTTACTTGAGTGAAAGATCATTGCGGGCCTGAACAGACTGCCAGAAATAATCCAGCTTGAGACCAATATAACTGTCCTGGCTCAATGCTAGGGAATCATGGGAACTGTAGGTTTTTTTCTGAGCCATTGAGCCTTCTCTGTCAGAGAGCTCTGGGGCCACAATAAACTACAGTTCCCATGATTCTCTAGCACTGAGCCAGGGCAGTATAAATGGTCTCAAGATGGATTATTTCTGGCACTCTGTTCAGGCCCTGTGTTTCCTTCTGCCGCCAATGAATGCTTGTGTAGGATTTTACATACTTTCCAAACTTATTTAACCAGAGGTGAGAGTGTGGCAAAAGAAATGCTGTGCACATTCATTTATTCATTAAATGTATAGTCCATCTATCTTCCCAAACATGATGTTGGAGGGAGTCATAGCAAGATTATCAAAAAGAAACAGATAAATACAAGTTACAAAGTTAAAACAGGATCAGATAATTATATTTTCAAAAAGCAATTACATTAAAAACAATTTTAAAAGTACATCAGTGAAAAACTATATTTTAGGCCCACACTTAAACTGCCCCTTTCATAGTAGCCAGTCAGTTACCAAAAGCTTGCCTGAAAAAAAAGATGTTTACAGTATTGGAAATGAAGAAGCCCTCAAACCATTGTCAGCTGCTGTGAAATTCTTGCTCAATTGAAGGCTGCTTACACTTCCAGAATTGGGAATCCAGCCAAAGGAGGGCAAAACTCCCAAACTGTTGTCCTGTTAGGAGCCATGGAAGAACCCACAGCTACTCTTTCAAACTGATAGAACAATTTATCATGGAAAGAAAAATAGTGGTCAAGGCATACCGGTAATTGATTTCTGTTAAAGTAAAGCAAAGAAAGTAGGACAAGTATCATTTCTTATAGTGTACTCAATATCTGTCCAAACATCCTGTGGGGAAAATTAATATAAATTGCTACAGCATCTAGAGTCCCAGGGAAGTTATCTCCAGACATATTTACTGCCTGCAAAGGTATAAACCAAGAACCTTCGTGTTCATGTAGCTCCAACACAAAATCTGCATCTTCCCAATACCCTGCAACTGCTAAACCTCTGCAGGTAGGGAAGGGATAGTGTGGGATGATTCAGACTATAGAGATGAACATGGTCCCAGCTCACTCAGGTAGACAGAAGGGAAAGTACACTCATGAGCAAAGTGCATTGCTTTCCCACTGGTAAACAAAGAGAGAGAGAGAGAGAGAGAGAAGCAGGTGCCCTTCCTGGGATGGGAGGTTTTAGGACAGAGTGTAAGGCAGGGGTAGGCAACCTTTTTGAGCCGGGCGCCTCTTCCGCTGGGCCGAGGGGGGGGGATGGCAGCACGCGCCACCGCGCATGTCATGGCCGCCATTTTGGAGAACAAAATGGCAGCCGCCACTCACGCCTGCCATTTTGTTTTCCAAAATGGTGACCGCAACTCGTTTGCGCATGCGCAGTACTCATGCACAAACGCATTGCGGCTGCCATTTTTGAAATCAAAATGGCAGTTGCGACGCGCATGGCCGCACGGTAACCGAAACGTGCTGCGGCGGCAGGGGTCCGCCTGGACCGGTAAGTACAGGGACCTGGGCCGGAACCGGCCCACGGGCCATAGGTTGCCGGCCCCTGGTGTAAGGCCAAGAGTATAGCCCTCTGCACCCGATCTATCCAAAAAGGGATTGATGCACATGTTAGCTCTACGTCACTTACAGAATGTTGACCATAGTTTGTAAAACAGCAAGAATTCTGGAATTTCATTATATCTTCAAGCACCTGTGGATTGTGTGCTGCTGCTCAGATAATTGTATATGATGCTTCTTTGTACAAGTTGAATGAGCTTCTGTTTCCCCAGAAATATAACATTCAGTGTATCCACACTGCAGTACTAAAGCAGTTTAATGCCACTTTAACTTCCATGAAATTATCCTACAGAATCCTGGGATTTGTAGTTTGATGAGGCACCAGAATTCTCATGACTGACAAAGCTGAATACCTCACAAAACCACAAATCCCAGGATTCTGCAGGATATAGTCATGGCAGTTAAAGTGGTGTCAAGCTACTTTAATAATGCAGTGTATATACACCCACTGACTGCACCTGCCTAGCAGTATATCAAGTGTTTTGCAAAGTAATATTTACAGCGATCTGCATACTAAAGCATCCACAGCTTGCCATACTCCAAATTATTGAATGGTAATGCAGATACATGCCACCTATTAAGTAATATTGGGCATGACCATCTGCGTTTCCCCCCATCTGGTGAGGTGGAACCAAATCCCTGCAGATGGGAAGAATACACTGTATGGTCCTGCTGGCTGTTCTAGGGCAATCACTGCCCTCCCCATCTTTTTCCCCACTTCTCTGTGTCCTTCCTAATAATAATAATAATAACAGTAATAATAATAATAAAATTTATTTATATCCCACCCTTTGGAAACTCAATCAGGGTGGCTCACAACCATAAAATCTTACACAATACCCCAAACCCAACAACCCCTCCCCCCCTTAAAACAGTATTAAATCCATAGGAATTAAAACATGTTCTAGAGCTGTTATCTTACATTTGAAATCCATTCTTTTGGATTTCCATACATTTGCACATTAAAAACCACTTATTATCCATCTCTTTCATTTCTACTTATAAAAGAACACATCTGTAATTTTAAATGGTATACTGTGTATTCAAGTTTATTCAGCATTTATTTGCAAATGCTGTAAATACAAAGATGGGTTTAGGTGTGTACTATGGTGGTCCCATTTGCTGACAATATGAATACTGCAGATTTGAATAACTACAAAAATACACAATGATCTTTAGTAGATATGTTCAACATTAACTAGCTTTTCCTGCTTTGGTTGAGTGGAAAGGATTGAACTGCATCTCAGAATACAGTAAAGTTGATATTTCCAAATGCAGAAATAAGTGTTTTCATAGTCTCTGAAGCTTGAACAGAGCAGTATTTAAATGATCATAGAGCAGAAGACATTCATTGAATAATGTGAAATATTGGATAAAATTAAATGTATCCTTTTATATAACGCATATTAGTATGAAAATGTCTCTCTTGCTTAAGTTATGACTTTTTTTCAAATCATACACATTTAAGATAGATACGGTTCAGATGGTATGAGGACAAGCATAGTGTCTACATTTATATGGGTTGAGAGAATGAAGAGGTTATAGTAGTTTACATACATGAAATATGTTTCATGTATAGATACATGAAATATGTTTCATGTATAGATACATGAAATATGTTTCATGTATCCAAATGCTGTGTAAAATGTAATGAAAGAAACATTTTTTTCCACAAAAGAGTTAGTGTTCTGCCATGCATGAAGAACTGTGTAAGTACAGATATAAAAGAATGACTGAACTGTGAGAGCAAATGATGACAGAAAATACAACAGTAAGTTATGCTGCCTGCAGGTTGTATTGTGCTCTCCTATGGTTGTCAGGTGTAACATGCAATACAAGACAAGGATCTTGTGTAGAAATGACACGTTCTGTTTATATTGCAGCACACAAGCAGACAAATTATCTGGAATTCTCTTTTCTGTATGAAGCTGCTAAAGATGTAAGAGTCGATCTGGTGAGTTTCTTATTTTCCAGTCTGCCCCTTGCCATGGATCTCACATATTCACCAACCTTATATTATTAATTGAGTACTGGGAAATGCCTCCTGGTGTCTCATGGACAGTAGAAGGTATTGACCCAAGCTTTCTAAGAGTAGGTTTTTGTGGGTTTTTCGGGCTGTGTGGCCCAAAAAGAGTACTTTTTTGGACAGATCTGCCATTTGAGAAATTGCAGTTACCACTGAAGTATCACCCCCTCTCAGGTGCATTTTCAGCTGTCTTGGGCAGCAGGGTTCTCAGTTCTTCTGGTTACTCTTGGCAACTGAGCAAGAGACAGGCAAAGAGAAAAGAAAATTAATTCCACAGATTACATTTGTGGAAACCCTGTTTATATGCAAGTTGCTCTTCTAATCTGTGCCCCAGCCATCAGGAAATAGCAGTGGCAGCTCTTGTGACTAATCGACAAGCTGTGTCATTTACAGCATGTTCTAGTTGAGTCATCTTAATTATATGTCACATGCAGTGTTAGTATATAGCTGCACAAAGGGGATTTCTCCAACTTGGGCAATGTGTCCTATTGCCCACTTGTCTTTGAAGTTAGGATGTTTGACCAACATTTTGTCAGAGAATGGAAAAGTTCCTTTTTGGTCTACAATTTGTCCCTTGTTGCCTAGGGGATTCTGGGAGTTGTTGCCTAAAATGTAATTTTTCCAAGCTCTTCACTTCATCTAATTCTGTTTTCCTTTGTCTTCAAGTTCTTGTTAGTTCTAGCTTTCTCAACAGTGAGTAGCAGATTTATTCTGTTTGCTTCATCTGTGGCAGACTACTGAATATTTGCAATCATATGACTAATGGAAGGCCAGTATGCTTTATAACTCAACATTAAAACTAAAGTTGCTTCCTTGTTGTTTCAAAGCAACACTTTGTTTTTATTCTCACTAGACAGGATGGACAACTCTCTCTTCTTTATTCTAAATTATAAAATAGCCACTCAGAAATCCTCTTTTCCTCCTTCTATTTATCTTGGCCATTTCTAATCCTCTCAAAGGTTGTTGTCATGAAGTAGTCTACAGGGACACTGGAATACTTTGGAATGTTTTCAACTCTTATTGCTGATATGTTTAAATCCTCAGATTTCAAATCCTACTACAAAGAAGAAAATATTATTTTTTAACATTACACTGGGGATTGTCTAAAATAAAATTATCCCAGGTTCCTTGATCCTATGGCTGAAAAGATGGAATATTATCCTGTTGGTTCATGTGGAAGACTGTCATACAGTGATGGGTTAGATCAGGGGTAGGCATCCTTTTTGAGCCAGGGGCCGGGTTGCTGTCCCTCAGACAACTGGGGGGCCGAAGCACAAAAAAAATATTAAAAAATATGCATGCACACTCTCTCAGCCCCAGAAAAGCCATGGCAAAACCCCTGTGGAGATTTTGCCAAGAAAATCCCAAGAACAAGTAATAACAACAATAATCAATATCATCACGGTGGGGGGCGGCAGCAGCCCCTGAGGTTACCTACCCCTGGGTTAGATCAAATCATCTTGCCATTCATCCACCCACTGGCACATACTTAGGAAAGTTATAAAAGCCCTACCAAGTCAAGCCAATGGCTACTTAAGTTAACATTCTGTTCCTGCAGCCCACTACATGCCTATTGTAAGTTCATAATGGGACAGGAGGGCAACAGGTCCTTTGTGCTTGTGTTTTTCAGCAAATGGCATTGAGAGGTATGCTAGTACTGATAGTGACAGCAGCAATGGATGGCTCTCAAATGAAAGAGGTAGTGAATTCTCTCCGAACTTTGAAGGAGCTATCCAGTTTACTGAACTCTACAGCCAAAATAGATTCAGCACCTTGGATAAATCCTTTAAACTTTAGGCTAAAACCTAGAGCAGATTTACTGCCCCATTGAAATGCTTTATTGCCATTGGATATTGGAGGCGAGTGTAACCATCATGCCTAACAGCCCTTGATACCTTTATCTTTCTTGAATGTCTTTAAACCCTGTTTAAAAGCACTGAAGTTGTCTGCCATCATTACATCCTGTGGAGACAATTTCTTTGTGCCCTGTGAAAAAGTATTTCTGTTTCTTTGTCCTGATCCTCTCACCATTTAGTTTCTTTGGATAATCTTGGGATTTTGGTTGTTGGTATTAGCGTTTTTAAAAAGCAGTATGTACCAAGGATAAAAACTTCACCCAGACTACTTCCTCCACATCAGGAAACATTTTAGACATTTCTTTCACATACACACTGATTTGTCCTTTTTTTCTAAGTTAAAATGTCCCCAGTGTTACAACTTTATCGCATGGGGTTGTTCTAGCCCCTTGATCCCTTTACTTTTTTTCTGCAATATCCTTTTAGGAATGTAATGACTAGAACTGTAAATAGCATTCTGAGTGTCTTCACATTTTTATAGAATGATCCAAAAGCTTTAAAGTACTGGAGGTTTTATTTTTAGTACTTTTTTTCTGGTAATCTACACCACAGAATTTGTATTTTTCACAGCAGTTGCAAACAGGGTCAGTGTTTTAGTTATTTCAGTATCCATTCTGATCCTAAGGTACCTTTTTAGGCAGGTCACTTGTTCAATTTACTGTGGGGATTGCTACATGATGTAGTGAAGATGACCAACTTGAATGGCTTTGAAAAAGGATTGGACAAAGTCATGGAAGAGAAGGCATGAAGGAATAGAGCAGGGGTAGGCAACCATTCCCCTTTAAAGGCCGAGGGACTTCAGCTCCCAGTAGCCTCAGCCATATTGGCCAATAGTCCCATGTTGGCCAATAGCTCCTGGGATTCTGGGAGCTGAAATCCCTCGGCCCTTAAAGGGGAAAGGTTGCCTACCCCTGGAATAGAGGATGTGCTTATGAAATCTGCAGATGATACCAAAATGTGAGGAGTAGCTAATAGGCCAGAGGACAGGAACAAAATTCAAAATGATCTTAATAGATTAGAAAGCTGGACCAAAACTAACAAAATGAATTTCAACATGGAGAAATGTAAGATGCTGCACTTAGGCAGAAAAAATGAAATGCACAGGTATAGGATGGGGGACACCTGGCTTGACAACAGTATATGTGAAAGGGATCTAGAAGACCTAGCAGGCAACAAGTTCAACATTAGTCAACAGTGTGTTTAGGCTGCATCAGTAGAAGTATAGTGTCTAGATCAGAGGAATTAATAGTATCAGTCTATTCTGCTTTGGTCAGGCCTCACCTGAAATCTTGTGTCTAATATTCAAAAAGGATGTCAAGAAGCTGGAGCATATCCAAAGTGGGAGGTGAAAGATCTGGAAACCATGTCCTATGAGAAGCAACTTATGGAGTTGTTTATGTTTATCCTGGAGAAGAGAAAGTAAAGAGGTGATATGATAGCCCTGTTTAAATATTTGAAGCAATGTCATATTGCTGCAGCTCCAGATAATAGGACCTGGAGCAATGGATTTAAACTACAGGAAAAGAGATTCCACCTCAACATTAGGAAGAACTTCCTGGTGGTAAGAGCTGTTCAACAATGGAACACACTCCCTTGGAATGTGGTGGAGTCTCCTCCTTTGGTGGTTTTTAAACAGAGGCTGAGAGCATGTGACTTGTCCAAGGTCACCCAGTGGGTTTCAGATCCTGGCCTCCAGAGCCACAGTCCAACAATCAAACCATGCTGGTTCACCATTTTATATAAAAGCCACCATTTTTACTATGCTATTGTTTATTATGGGACTTGAGCATCCCTGGATTTTGGTATAGGGGGGCAGAACCCAAGCTGATACCACAGTACTATGTTACCTGTATCTATCTCATGCAGAGTCATGCAGAGCAGGTTTGTCCCAGTGTAAGAGTCTGTGGGTATTCCCATGAAACAGTAAGAGATCTCAGCCACAAGTGAGCTGGAATGTCGTGTGAGGGTCTTAATTTTCTTATTCTTCTCTGTATTTCCTTTCCCAAAAGTTTTCAGTCTTGGAATAGTTAAAATTCCAAAATTCGTATTAGTCTAAAATGTGTCATCTTGCATACAGTTGCACGTAGTTGCTTATATTCAATTGCTAACCCAACTAGAGCAGACCTGTTGAATCACTTGCTGAATAGTAAGAATAGTCACCTTTGAGGAAAATCTAATTAATTCAGTAGGTTTACTCTAGTTAGCATTTAGGTCTATTCTGTGGCCTTTGAGTTGCCCTAGTAAACATATTATGCTAGTATAGATCTTGAAATAAGAGAGGTTGTCAATGTGAATAATGTTAAAGGATGCTGCTGTTTCTGTGTATTGGATACATTATTTCTCTTCATTCTGTACCAAACTAGGCATTTGTTGTTTCAACAGTTTTACACTGTTGACGCAGGGTTTATTTGTTGTTCACTCTGTTTCCTCTTAGGCCTGATCAATCCTGAACAATTTATTAACAATCATGTTCAGAATAAGGGTGTTGACTGATTGGAACAAAAATCAATTGCATATAACATTAGTAATTCTTTTGAATTGGATTTCTTCATTGGCCTGCCACATTTACACAGAGCTCTGCAGTAAATGTCTTGGTAAAAGTTAAGATGCTTTATGTCTTCTGCAGCCTGAGAAGCAATTAACTTGATAAAAGAACTCAATTTGATGAGCAGGTTCTGAACAATATACATGAGGCCAGTTCAGCAGTAAAGAGGGTTTTATTATTGGGTTTTAATTGTTTAATTGTTTTGTTGATTGTGGATTTTAATTCTGTAGATTTAATACTGTTTTAAGGGGGGGTTGGATTGGATTATTGTATTGTTTTTATTGTTGTAAGCCACCCTGATTGGGCCTCCAAAGGGCGGGATATAAATAAATTTTATTATTATTATTATTATTATTATTATTATTATTATTATTATTATTATTATTATTATTATTAAGAGCGTCCCAGATTCAGTCTTTGGTCTTTGAACATTAACAGGGCCAGATAGACCTCTTCCGGGGATCCTCCCTTCTGATAAACATGTTGATCTTGACTTAATATTGAGCTCAATGGACAAATATTCTGATTGGTTACAAGG
Source organism: Phrynosoma platyrhinos (assembly GCA_020142125.1). Lineage (NCBI taxonomy): Eukaryota > Metazoa > Chordata > Lepidosauria > Squamata > Phrynosomatidae > Phrynosoma > Phrynosoma platyrhinos. Next base: position 342,711,741 of record CM034701.1, read on the forward strand.
CTCTTCCTATACAAAAGTTGTTTAAATTGTGTAATGGCTTCCAGAGATAGTCCTGTTCAAGAAGGGTCCAAAACACACTGCAGAAATAATCCAGTTTGAGACTGCTTTAACTGCCTTGGCTCAATGCTAGGGAATTCAGGGAACAGTAGTTTTGTGAGACATTTAGCCTTCTCTGTCAGACAGATCTGGTGCCAAAATAAACTACAATTCCCAGGATTCCCTAGCACTGATCTAGGGCAGTTAATGTGGTCTCAAACTCGATTATTTTGGCAGTGTGTTTTGGATCAAGGATGCCTGAATAGGAAAAAGAAGACCAGTGGTAATAAAAAGTGCTACATCTATTGCCATCATTCTCACCTCTCAGCTTCCTCCATCCCAAACTTTTTTGTACTATGTGGGATGATCTTTGGGGAGGCAGCTTCAGCAAGCATTGGTTTCAACACAAATAGAAGCCTCTGTGTGATCTGGAATCCTACTTTATCATAGTTCCTGATTATTCAGAGGTTTGGAAAGGATGCTTTTTAGGACGGTGGCTACCGTAACCCTCATGGTTTGGGGATTATGGGAGTTGGAGTACTCTGCAAGGACACAAGGTAGCTTTCAGTTGCCTTCATGTCTGAAAACATGCCCGTCCCCATCTGAGCAGGCATTTGATTAGCTTCCAGCTATTACTGGTTCCATTACTTTGCTGGAGCAGCAAATTTGAAACCAGTTGAGTGACTACTTTTTTCTGATTAGTGAAGTGCACATCCCAGTGTTGTAGAATGAATAAAGAAGAGATCTTTAGCCTGAGTGTTGTGCAATGTGTGAATCTGCCTTTTGTTTAATAATATTTCAGTAGGTAGCCTTAGACATCAACCTTAATCTCTACTCCTACCTTCACAATATGGGGATACCATCAGTTTACATTACAGGGGTGACTAGATTTTGAACTCCTTCAAAATTCTACAGACATTGGAAATGTTAAAATTTTTGTGGAGTCCCTCTAGCCAGCTTGCTCAGATGTAGTCTAACAAGGTACCTTTTCCAACCTTTGCTATTCTATTCTTTTCTTAAGGGCTCTTCTCCTCACTCCTTATCTGTTCCGAAATACAAATCCTCAGGGGCTGGTCACAGGCCACTAAAATGGATGTGATTCCATTGTAATAAATAGCCATGTAGCCAGTATAAAATACCTAAATGAAAACCTGGTATTTCAATGTCTTTGGACATGTTTGTGTCATGTACATTTTCTTTTTGGATCATTATTGTTTTGTGCCTTTCTAGTCACCTCTGGTATATGGTAACCTTATAAGATTTATTCAGAGAAGGTTTGTAATTGCCTTCCTCTCAGGCTGAGAGAGTGTGACTTGCCCAAGGTTACCCAGTGAGTTTCTGTGGCAAAATGGAGATTCAGACCACTGCACCATGTTGGCTCTTGGCATGAGTTCACAGCTTATAACACATGCTTGGGACTGGGTCATTATTGTGGGTCATCTGTGGCTTCGAATTAGGAACACATCCTGTGTCTGTATTTACTTGGGCTAATTCCAGGACAGCTACATTTTAAGCTGCATGCATTACTTGGTGTGTCACTTCCCACCCATCCACCTCCACACTGCCCTGTTTGCTGATTCTTTCTTCTCTAATCTCTGGCAAATTTTACATAATTACACATTCATGCATAGCAGTCATGACTAGAACTTGCCTCAGGCATTTTGGTACCTAAATGGTAATTTGGAGTAGAAGAAATTGAGCAAAAAACTGCTGACACATAGTTGCACGGAAGGCACCAAATGAATAACTATTTTATTTATTTATTTATTATTTGGTTTGTGTTTGTGTTTGTGTGTGTGTGTGAGAGAGAGAGAGAGAGGCGGGGAGGGGGTAATTTTGATACTGATAGAATCCTTGGTGTAATAGGTGCAATTGCACAGGATCTAAATTATTGAAAGCAGATCCTTCCTTCCTGCAAAGCTGCTTCATGCGAAAATATGCTAGCTTAATGAAGCATGCATATGAACTACTTTTTCCTCCTGCAGGTTATATTTGTGACCAACATGTCTCTTCCTGTTTGTCTTTTAAATTATGTAATGAAAAGCCATCTTAATTTGTGTAATGGTCACATCTGATGAGCTGTTCTATGAACTGTCTGTTTCAATCTTTCATCTTTTCAGTTGTACAGCCAGTGTCATGAAAGAAAACTGGAGCCTTGTGCCTCCCGTGTCAATTCTTTGAAAACTGGTAAAACTTTTCAAAAACAAACTTGTAGTCAAGTCACATTGCTAATTTATCTGGCATTCCCCCTCCCCTGCCACCTTCATCAAACATATGAGCTCACACAATAGGTAGTTTCTTAGCTAATGACTTCTGAGCCAAGCAGTCATACCCACTCAAGGCAGGATGATGTTGCCCTAAATGGCTGAGCTGTCCTGGCTTGGCCATTTAGCCCTATGATTTCATCATCCTAGCTATCTGAGGACAGAGGGAGGCAGCATAAAGGAACAGCATCTCAGAGGTCTTAAAGGATTGTGTAGCAGAAACTAAGGGCCTTTGCAGACTGCCAGAAATAGTGCAAATTGAGTCCAGTTTAAGGGTTAGGGTTAGTGCTAGGGAGTCATGGGAATTGTGAAGTCGTAGGCTTTCATGGCCGGCATCCATAGTTTTTTGTGGGTTTTTCAGGCTGTGTGGCCATGTTCTAGAAGAGTTTCTTTCTGACGTTTCGCCAGCATCTGTGGTTGGCATCTTCGGAGAAAAAAGGGAGTCATGGGAATTGTTTTTTGTTTTTGGGTTTTTTTTTTTTTTTCTGAGACATTGAGCCTTCTCTGTCAGAGGGCTCTGGTGCCACAATAAAATACAGTTCCCATGATTCCCTAATCCTAACCCTTAAAGTGGACTCAATTTGCACTATTTCTGGCAGTCTGCAAAGACCCTTTATGAGCCTTTTGCCCTGCTGTATTCAGAGAAATGACACTTCCTTCCTAATTGGGGAAAGAAGGGTATTTAGTTGAAATATACATTTCAAAATTTCAACTGAAATATACATTTTGCATCTTCTGAGGCTTGTGGTATAAAGAACACCTTGCCTGAGAAGTTTGCCTGCTTGCAAGGCTTGCAGTGCCATTTGTAGTCATTAAATATTCACAAAATTATACATGCATTCCCAAAATGTGAGCTATTAACAATGCATGAAGTTGAAAAATACACTCAGACATACTTTAGTCAATGGGGAAAATGCATATGCGAGTATGTGCATTAAGAGATACTACATATACAAACTTTAAAAAAAATCAAAGTAAATGAGATAGCAATCCAAGTAAAAACACTAATTTAAAAACATTTCAAACCATCCTAGGAGCAACCACTGAGAAAGTCCTCTTCTGTGTCCTCACTATACATGTTTGACGATGTTGGGAATGAGAGAATGCCTTCCCCCTAGGATCTTAAAACTTGAGCAGGCTCATAGAAAGACACACTCACAATCTTTAAGATGGTGTGGACAGTGTGACCAGAAAAAGATCAGTAGACGTGAAGCTTTTGCAACATAGGAGTTACATGTTTCCCATAAAGAACCCTGGTCAGTTTATCCATAGCATTTTGGACCCACTGAAGTCCAAATTAAAGTAAATCTATTGCATCTATGGGATCTAGATTAGTATCCATTTAGCATTCTGCAGTTGATTCAGTGGATTTACTTTAATTGGGATTAGCAGTTTGATTTAGGCCTCAGCTTTCTGTTCTTTTAATATTACTTCTCCCAACTCTTTGGTCTTAAAATATGCACACCTAATGCAACCGTCTGGCACACTTTGTTTAACAGGCATCTCTTTGTGCTGAGTGAGTAGTTTGCTCTTGTTCAAGCTGTTGAATTGAATCTTAATCCTGTAGGAAAGTGATGAGGCATGGAGAAATATTCTGATTTTTGTATTCACTGGCGTCACTAGGGTTAGCGTCACCAGTGTGGTAACTCATGGTTTTACACCCCTATTGACCTCCTTACATAGCACAACATACAGAATCTTTACTAATGCTTTTTGCAGTAAAAGGTAAAGGTATTCTCCACTGACAAGCTTGTCAAGCCATGTCTGACCATAGTGGGTGATGCTCATCACCATTACAAAGCCAAAGACCTAACGTTGTCCAAGGACTACTCTGTGATCATGTGGCCAGCATGATTGCACAGAACACTGTTTACCTTCCCACCAGAAGTGGTACCTATCTATCTACTTGCATTTGCATGCTTTTGAACTGCTATGTTGGCAGAAGCTGGGACTAGTGACAGGAGCTCACCCCATCATGCAGCACATAGACCTCAAACTGCCAACCTGCCAATCTTGCAATCAACAGAATCAGCATCTTAACCACTTGAGCATTTTGCACTAATGTTACTTATAAATTGTAATTCCTATATATCACTGAATGTAATGGCAATAGCTGTGACATAAACAACTAGCAAAATTAATATTATACCTATAAATTACAATAACATACGCACAGCCTAAATGTATTTACATGTACCTAGTTTCCTGTGCTGAAAGTTAACATTTGACAAGGTGTGATGTTTTTAAAAAAAATTGTAAAAATTTTTTTTCTATTTTTTAATTTTAACTTTAAAAAAAAACCCTAAGGCCCCTCCCTTATTCTCTCACTGGGCCTTGCCCCATTGACACCATCTCTTCTGCTGAGCACCAGCATTTTAAAGGGAGGCAGGCAAACGCCACAGCCTATTTTTGACAAAATGTTTGGGAAGCAGTGGTGGCATCCCTACTTAGTTTGTTGCTTGGTGCAGTCTGCATTCCCTGCACTTTGTTGCTTGGTGCAGTCTGCATTCCCTGCACTTCCAGGTGATGCTCTTGTTTGTATTACAAGTGAAAGAATGAAAACTGAAGGTACCCAAAGGAGTCAACTCCCTTCTTTTCTGGAAATTTTTAACATTCACCCCTTCTGGTTTCTTAGTTCAAGAAATTTAAGGCCGGAGAAAGCCAGCATGGTGTAGTGGTTTAAGCATGGGGCTACAACTGTGGATACCAGGGTTTGAATCCTTGCTCAGCCATGGAAATTCTGCCTTAAAATTATACATAAAGCTCACTGTACCTGGGTTGCATTTTCAGATTATAGTTCTGCTATAATAGAGCCTTTTGCCACATTTTTCCTTTCTCTGTTTCCACACTGTCTGGCCGCTTGTTTTTAGTAGAGAGAATAGAATTACAACTATTACTTAGAAGAGAAAACACAGACTAATTCCCATGCTTTCTTTATTGCCAGTCTCTGTCTCTAGTCTGCCTCCCTCCTTATTTGGCTGTTAAAAAAAAAAAACATTAGTAATCCTCAATAAATTGGATTCCTTTCTTCAAAATTGAATTTTTTTAAAAGATACCACCTATATGTATATATAACTGATCTTTTCTCACACTACCCAAAAGTTTGTTCGCTGTTTCTTCATTGATTGTTTTTGACAGAGAACTAGAAAGCACACAAACTGGATTATTATTATTATTATTATTATTATTATTATTATTATTATTATCATCATCATCATTATGTATTTATACCCTGCCCTACTAGACACATCCTTCCTTCTCAAATATTCAAAGCTTAAACACTGAGCTTTTAAAAAAAAAGATCATGGAAAGCATGAAAAAGGAACAGAGCCAAGAGATACATTACAAATGAGAATGTTTTTTAAAAGGGGGGGGCAGATACCCTCCAGATATTTTAACATTGAAAGAATAGCTCTGTGTGTCTGTCTGTGTATCTACATGTGCCTGTGTCTCACTCAGTGACAGAAATTAACAAATTAGAATCAATTAAGTTATTACATTGGAATTTTTCTAACAAAAGGGGGCAACTCAATTAATTTTATTTTTTTAACTTAATCAGTTGATTTACATTTGAACTACCATGTACACTCAACTATAAGTCAACCTCATGTGTAAGTCGAGGGCAAGTTTTCAGGCCAGAATTATGTGTTTGATATGATCCATGGATATGTTGAGGGTAAAACTGCATGTAACAAAGGATCTAAAGGATAAAGCAAAAGAAAATGATGCCAAAGAACTGACACAATCCCAGCAGACATGAGTGTTTGTGCTCATGCTAAAGGCTGGATGGATGAGAGAATAGACAGATTATGCTCTCGTCTTTCATCAGGGGATGGTTCCTTTTTTAATAAGAATTTTATAAGAATACAGTACAGTACTTACATCGGCCCATGGATAAGTCAGCTGTTTTCTGGGAGGGTCAATTTTTTGACTAAAATTTCTAGACTTATACATGACTATATACCAGTGATTTCCAAACTTTGGTTTTCTAGATGTTTTGGCTAAAGATCCTGAGAAATGAAGTTCAAAATACCTGGAAGATCAACGTTTGGGAACCATTGGTATATACAGTAATTAAAGTATTTATTAATAAAAATGATCCTGGGACTTGAAGGTACACAACACACACACACACACACACATATACATGAAGGCTGGTCCATTAATATTTTGGCAATAATCCTGCTGATATAATGATTAGGTGGGAGTCCTGGTTATGTTCAACAAATATGTTTACTGAATACAATTTAATATATTTATGGATCATATATTAACTATAAGCCATCTGGTCTTATCACAATTCACTCTGGAAGAATCTAACTTTCCAGCAAACCGATCCTCCTCCTCTCTGTTTCTCCTCCAAACTGTAATCCTATAGGTCTTGCATCCCTATATCACCCATCCTCCACTATCACTGTAACCACCAGTCACCATCTACTTTTAAATTAATTCCATCCAACATTATGCATCTGTTAATCAATCCTCATATACCCTTCTGATCATACTTAACAACTTATTCATACGTAATGTAAGAACACAACTGTTTTTACAAATTCATTTTGAAAACATGAGGTATAAAAATTGGGAAAGTGGCCCTGAGTATGCAGTCACATCCCACCGACATTCTCTGTGCACACCCAGCTGTGTGAGAGGCCCATTTAGCATAATGGTCTAAAATTGGACCCTGGATAAGACTGGTTCCTAAATGCAAGTTGTTTTGTAAAATGTATTCATTGGAATTAATTAACAAACACCTTTTAGATGCCTGTACTCAATGTGCAAAAGTCTCTAAAACAAAATGGGAGAGTGTGGGACTTTTATAAAAGAGGCTTGCATATGGAATCATATTCCCTCTCTCTCCTCCAAAAATATTGTATTGCTCACATATTTCTGGCAAATGCTTCCATCGTACTAATGGCTTGTTTTTAAGCCTATTGTACATTTCTTTGGGTGCCCTCTAACTGCATGAAAGAACAAATTCATTTGTTTGTTAATTTACATGCATTTTATAGCCCATTTTGCAACAGCTCTATTGAAGCTAAAGCAAACAAAAAAATTAAATTAAAATCAGTTTTAAAATGAATCATTGCATGAAAACACTGAACTGCTAGGCTATTAATGATAGTGGTAAATGTTTAAATCAGTAAAAATCTGCCTCAGTGAAATAGAAACATCAGTGAAACAGAAATATCAGCAACTCCTAAGAGGTCTGGGCATGAAAAACTCTTTACATGGTGCTGAAAGAATAACTAGTCAGCACCAAAGCCACTCTTGGAAAGGGATTCCAAAGAGCAGAGGTTCGCTGCTCCAATGGCCTCTTTATTTTCCATGACCAATGCCTTACATGAGAAGGTGGGGGGTATTTTAAGAGACTTCTAAATATGTTCTGAAGTTCTGGGCAAGTTTCCCCCCCCCCAAAAAAAATTAATTTTTTGCCTCCACTAATGACACTTCTGATTTTGATGAAGCCATAGTGTGCCATCATATCATAAGTGGCAAACTAGTAGAAACCAGGGCTTGTCAAGCTATCTGTAGTGGTGGACTGGTAATTTTTCCCCATAGCAGATTTGTGCCCATTGACCACAACAGTTTTTTTTCCCTTTCCTAGAAACTCACCAGGAACTGGCAGCTCATAGTGTGTAGACCAGTCCATGGACCAGAGGTTTGAGTACCTCTGGATTAAACAACCCATTCAAACTAGCATTGCAAACTATAGTTTTCAATTCTCTTTTAGTTTTGTTTTGCCTTTTTTGCAAAAAGGTTTGTTCCAGCTGTAATTTACCAGTTTGGATATGAGAAAGTAACTTTTTTTTTTTTTTTTTTTTTTTGGCATTCAGCCATAATATGAGATAAGGAAGTAGTATGTGAGCAAATTATCTGCTATTTGAATGTCACTGTTATGAAACTTGCTAAGCCAGATATTAAGTGTTCCCTGTATATTGGACTTAAATGTTTGAAGACAGGTTATATAGCTGTAAATACAGTTGCCTCACAGTTGCCTTAATAATTCCAGTAAAATATATAAAAATATGTGGGAAAGGGCAAAGAATATCTTAACTAATGAAATGTTACTTGGAGTTGTAAACATGTTGAGAGATTATCTGATTTATACCCATTTCTATATGATTTCCTGCTTACTAGAAGCTCTGATGTTATTAGATTATCTGTGTCCTATCCCCCACTTGCAGAAATAGCGTTTTACCACTTGGGCTCAGGCTATCTAAAAGGAGCATATTCCCCCCTATAAAAGTAGCTTTTGAGATGCTTAGAAAAGGTGTTTAAGACCATCAAGCTCAGACACATGTTTGATGGAGATACAAGGCTCTTATTGGCTGCACTCAGGCCAGGAACTCCTTCCAGGGAAAGTTAATTTCGTCCCTTTTGTGTTTATCCAAGAGAGATCTTTTAATTCAGTTAAAAAGGAGGTTGAGGTCGCTGGAGGTTGAGCTGCTGCTCCAAGAAGCCTCAAAGAGCACTCAGTCAGTCACCTTTTAAATATGATGTAACACACCACCACCACTGCAGTGTTTAACATTTTTTAAATGCCCATTTTTGCAAAGCAGGAGTAGACTTCTGGTCACTTCTAGTTTTGTTATGTTTTTTCCTATTTTGTGGCTTTTTGGGCAGTATATGGTCCCTAGAGGATTCAGGGGGCAGAAAACTGACCCTTGGAAAATTAGTCCTACCCCACTAGAATTGGCAATTATGAGCCTTCAATATATTGTTGAACTGTAAATCTCAGCATTCTTTCAACATGGGCTGTGCTGGTCAGCACTGGTGGGATTTGCATTCTACTAGTACCTGTAGAGCCTCATGTTTCCAACCCCTAGCCTATGCGCATCCTCTTTTCTGTATCATCTCCAGATTAAGATTGCAGCCTCATGAACTTCTGGCTTTTAACTCCCTCTCCTCTTCCCATTATGATACCCCATAGTCATGACCTATAATTTGGAGCACCCTGAATTGTGATGCTTTTTCCTGGATATATTCCCAAAAGACATTAAAAAAAAAAACAGTTTGTTTGTTTTTTTGCATAGGACACTGTCACCATCCCAAATCCCAAAGACGTGGGGCTGCCCTATTTTTGAGAAACACAGGCTTAGAACAATCTCACCCACAACTTCTCTAGTTTTCTTTTTAGCATCACAAGTCTAGAAGATAGTTCACTTTCCTCGGTTAATTTGCACCATCCTTGCTCAGCCTGTCATTCATGATAGCAAGAATTTCCTGAGGCCTAACCTGGATCAATCCTGTTTGCACTTTAAACTCTTGGCTGTCTTTCGCCTTCTCCCTGCTGAACCCTTTTCTAAGAAATAGCCAGGTTAATCTGCTTTAATATAAAAAGAAGGAGGGGGAAGGAGTCTTGTGGCCCCTGTAGAACTACCTGGTTTTAGCATGAATTTCCTTACATTTCACTCTGCTTCTTCAGATGGATTTGAAGAATTTCAGATGTAAATCCACAAATGCCCATGCTAAAATAAATCAGTCTTCAGGATGCTGTAAGTCTCCCTTTTTCCTTCCTCCCTCCCATCCACCCCCCCTTTTTTTCATACTGATAAATCCTTGTGCTTTGGGACAGGTCCCTCTCCCAGAAGCCTTTTTATTTTGCACAATGAAAAGATAAGGCTTGGTCCTCCAATAATAAAGAGTCTGGATTCCATTTGTCTGCCTGCTTAGTGGTGAATTTGGGATCCCTAGAAGTCTGGAAAAGTATTTGCATCCTCTTGGGTATAGCAGGGTGCTGCTGTCGCAAGGCAGCCAGCCAGGTGTGAAATTCCACCCCCTCCGCTTGTTCCTAGGGCTATGGTAAGATTAAAGTGACAGGAATAGACTGTAAACAAAGTAGGTCATTTGGCAGCATCCAGCCAACAAAATGCAGGGAGGGAAAGGCTGAACAAAGTTCCTCCCTTTGACTTGTATCCTTGTGTTTTTCCATCTCCAAGTGTGGTCAGTCTTAATATAGCCCAGGGTCAACTTTGTGGAGCTCTGGATTTTCTCTGAAGAGCAATGCCCCTACGTAGCCTCTTGTTTCTTGCACAAGCTGGCCAGTGTCTCCGTTGACTGTGCCAGGTAGCTCACTTGCTGCTTCCTGTTTCCACTGCTGAGGAAAACCGAAAAATCCACTGCCCTAATAGTTGTGGCTGTCCAAGTTAAAAGCAATCAACAGTGCTCATTCTGACACCTCTCTGAATCCTTTGCAATTCCATACCATAGAGCA
>CM034701.1:342744812-342760547 GCA_020142125.1 Phrynosoma platyrhinos
AATTTATATCATACAACATTAAAAACCCAATCCTTATCAGTTTGCAATGGCCTGCTGGCACAAGAACGTCTTTACCTGCTGCTGGAAGGACAGTAGGGATGGAGCCATCCTGGCCTCCCTAGGGAAGGAGTTCCAATGCTTGAGAGCAGCCACTGAGAAGGCCCTTTCTCTTGTTCCTACCAAATGCACCTGAGAAGGTAGTGGGACAGAGAGAAGAGTCTCTCCCGATGACCTCAATACTCTGGGGAGCTCATACAGCGAGATACGGTCCTTCAGATAGCCTGGACCCAAGCCATATAGGGCTTTATAGGTCAAAACCAGCACTTTGAATTGTGCCCAGAAATGGACTGGCAGCCAATGGAGCTGTTGCAACAAGGGAGTTGTATGCTCCCTGTAGCCAGCTCCAGGCTCTTTGGATCAGCTGAAGTTTCTGAGCACTTTTCAAAGGCAGCCCCATGTAGAGTGCATTACAGTAATCTAGACAAGAAGTAACAAAGTCATGTATCTCTGTGGCCAGATCTGACCTCTCCAGGAGCGGGTGCAGCTGGCATACAAGGTTTAGCTGTGCAAAAGCACTCCTGGTCACCGCTGATGCCTGGGCTTCCAGGTTCAGCACTGAATCCAGAGATACCCCCAAACTACGAACCTGCCTTTTCAGGGGGAGTGTAACCCCATCTAACACAGACTGATTCCCTATTCCCAGATCTGTCTTTCAACTGATGAGGAGCACCTCTGTCTTGTCTGGATTAAGCTTCAATTTGTTTGCTCATCCAGTACATTACAGCAACCAGACACCGGTTGAGGACAGAAACAGCTTCCTTGGAATTGGGTGGAAAGGCATGATAGAACTGGGTATCATCAGCATACAGGTGACAGTGTACAATGTACAAACTCTGGACAACTTCTCCCAGCAGTTTCATGTAGATGTTAAAAGGCATAGGGGACAGGACTGAGCCCTGAGGGACCCCACAGGCCAATGACCAAGGAGTCGAACAGGAATCCCCCAGCACCACCTTCTGAGAACGCCCCTCCAAGAAAGAATGGAGCCATTGTAGAACAGTGCCTTCAAGCCCCATCTCAGAGAGGGGACTCAGAAGGATATCATGGTTGAAGGTATCAAAAACACTGAGAGGTCCAGTAGAACCAACAGGGACACACTCCGCTGTCCAGTTCCCTGCGTAGGTCATCCATCAAGGCGACCAAAGCAGTTTGAAAAGTATCCATCAATACCGGACAAGCAGGAACCAAGGTTACATCCACCAAACCTATATCACCTCTGGCATCTAAGTCAGAGCGAATCTGAGTGATTTTATCAGAAAAATGGTGGGCAAATTCCTCACAACGAGCTGTTGAGTGGCTTAATTGTCCTCAGGACATAATAGATCCCTGACCACTCAAAACAGCTCAGCTGAACACTTCTGTGCAGGTCCAATAGTTTTAGTTAAAAAAAATCCTTTTTTGCTGCCTCTATTGCACCACCATATGTCTTCAGGTAGATTTTAACCTGTTTTCAGTTGGATTCACTCTCAGTTTTCCTCCACTGTTGCTCTGGTATCCATCTTTTTCGCTTCATTGTTGCCAGCTCAGAGAACCAAGGGGCTGTTTTAGCTCCATTTTAGCTCCATTTAGCTCCATTTTGACGGGATGCTTAGGAGCGATCGTGTCAACTGCCCTGGTCATTTTTCCATTCCATAGATCAAGTAGGGCTTCGACAGGACCACCTGCCAAGGCAGAAGGAAACTCCCCAAGAGCCATCAGAAATCCATCTGGATCCATAAGCCTCCTGTGGTGGATCATCTTAATGGGTCCCCCACCCCTGCAGAGGTTTTGAATTCTAGCAAGTCTCAACCTGACCAGAAAATGATCTGTCCATGACAACAGAATGGTAGAAAGCTCCTCCATTCCCAAATCACCATCATCCCCCCCCCCCCCATATAGAACACAAGGTCTAGTGTGTGCCAAGTGGCATAAGTGGGGCCAGATACCACTGGGACAGCCCCATGGTTGTCATGGTGGCCATGAAGTCCTGAGCCACTCCCGACTGGGTAGCCTCAGCATGGATGTTGAAGTTCCCAGCAATATAAGTCAAGGAGACTCTGGCACCACCCCTGAGACCATCCTAGCTAGCTCACGAAGGGAGATTGTTGTGCAGTGGAGTGGGCAGTACACCAACAGAATGGTGGGATTTGTAATGCACTTCTGAAAAGGTGGGATTTGTAGCACAATGCTTTCTTTACTTGAGGAAATCTGTCCTAAAGCATGGAATAACAAAATGCCAAGTTACATTTTTGTCAGTTACCTGCATCACCCTTCTGCTGCCCACTCAACCATTAAACACTTTGAACAGTTTGTCTAGATTGGGAAATACAAAATAATTTTGTGTCTGTTCCAGTTAGAGGGCTGTGTTCCATTGGAGTACTGAAGTGCAGCAGTAAGTGGCTACAAAGATTAGCCAATGAGTCAAGGATGGAGAATTCTTAATTGGAATTATTGAATGCCTTTGACCACGAACAGAACACTTTCTGCTCTGTTGAATGCCTTTTTTTTTTAAATGTCCTCAGTACCTTAGAATCATGAAGCATGGTTTGCTGAGATTACTTCTAGAGCACATGTTTTGCATGTACAGTGGTCCCTTGGTATCCACTGGAGTTTGGTTCCAGGACACACCCCCCAAGGATACCAAAATCTGTGGATGCTCAAATCCCATTAAATAAAATGGCATAACAAAATGATGCCCTTATATAAAATGGCAAAATCAATGTTTGCTATTTGGAATTTATACTTTTCAAAAAATATTTTCAAGCCGTGGATGCTTGAATCCATTAATAAAAAAAAATAAAATCTGTGGATATGATGGGCTGACTGTATGTACCAGCGCTCCCAAATGTAATTCCTTCCACCTTTAATTTCTAACAACTTTATTCCTCTTCAATATCCCATTCTTCTTGAGACCTCCCCCTACCGCAATTAATAACAAGGCAAAAACATGAGTAGTGAGTGCTATTAACCAGCAAATTTACTTTCTAGTCTCATCACAGAAGGGGGAACACAATTGGAACATGATTAATTAAATATAATGAATACAGAGCCATCATAGTATAGTGGGTTGAGTGTTGGACTCTGACTCTGGACTCTGAAATCCCAGCTCCGCCATGTAAACCCACTGGGTGTTCTTGGGCAAGTTACACTCTTTCAGCCTCAGAGAATGGCAATGGCAAACTCCTTCTGATGAAATTTACCAAAAAAAAAAAAAAACCCATGATGGGGTCGCCATAAGTCATAAACAACTTGAAGGCACACAACAGCAACAACAACAACAACAATTTAAATTTAACTAGTTTATTCCAAGCTCTGGCTTCACATTCTGCATGCAGGGACATTCTGCAGTTGCAAGGACAAAAAGTTGTGGGCTCACAACAGGTTGCCAAGTGGGTCTTCTCAGCTGTCCAGCTTTCAGGTTCAAACACTTAATGACCTCTGATCCCCTGCAATGCAAGAGGCAGACAAGCCGACCATGGGAGGTGGAAGTGGACAAACTGGTCCCTCTAGAGTCCTTGGCTGCTTTCCCCTTGTATGATATGATGTGCCAGGCAGGCTGGCATTTCCCCTCCTGCTCCTAACAAGGTTTTCTTCTTCCTCCCACAGGTAAGACAATGAAGCAATAGAGATGCTTCCCTTTGTGTTCGTCGCCTTGGGCGCGGTTGAGACTACCTGCAGGTCCTCCAGCTGCAGCAACAACAGCACCAAGGACTACTGCTACAGCGCCCGCATTCGCAGCACTGTGCTGCAGGGACTGCCCTTTGGAGGGGTGCCCACTGTTCTCGCCCTTGATTTTATGTGTTTTCTTGTAAGTTCTGTTGATGCCTCGTTGGGGGGGATACTTTTGCTACTTGGTCCAGCTCTTGTCCGGAAACAGCCAACAGCACAAAATCTATATGTCACAGTCTCACATGGTGGCAGGAATGCCATTGGCTTATATGGACATGTTATGGGTTGACCTGGGATCTTTCTCATGCAAAAGGGATGCCCTTCTGCTGTGGATGCTGGGTGGGGGATTCTGGGAGTTGTAATCCAGAAAAATAACTTTTGTAGTCTCTGCCTTTTTTCATGGCCTCAGGTGGAATTCACTTGCAGACTTTGAACTTCAGGTGATGTGAAGCATAAGCCTAAATCCAGTTCCCAGTAGCAACTATACCAGACCCTCTGAATGAATGGGAAAAACATGAATATTGACATACCAAGTTCAAATTGCAGTTCCTGTTGATTCAATGAGTCTACTGTAGTTGGAACTAGCAATTGAATTAAGGCCTTGATACAGTGTTGTAAACCATATAACCCTGTAGCCATAGTTGGATTTCAACTCCCAGCAGCTCTAAACAACATAGTCAATGGTGAGGAATGTTATGAATACCAGTCCAACGTTGTCTGGAGGGCCACGTGATTCCCATGTGTGTCTTAACAAGTAGTCTTATAGGAAGACCTCTTTTTTCTTCCACACCCACCCAATTTTCTGCCACTAAGAACTACAATATATCTTAGAACCATGCCTTTCATTAGCCTCATACCCCATTCAGCATTGGAAGGCACACTTGGGAGCTTTTCTTTTGAATGCCTGTGCCCCCCCCCCAGCAGCTTTTATATGCATTGCATTTTAAAATGCTGAAAATCTTAAGAACTGGAATGTGGAGGGGGGTTAACCTAATGTTATTTTATGATGAATTTGGCCTTTCTCATGCTTCAGTTCTGCTTTCCCATATGCAGTAAGCCAACTTTCTGTTTTTATATATTATTGGGTGCATTACAATGATACCCACATGAACTGGGCGGAAGTCAGGCAACTAGGAGAACTTTGCCTTACATTTTCTTATTTGCATTTCTGCAGGCACTACTGTTTGTTTTTTCCATTTTACGTAAAGTGGCCTGGGATTATGGGCGTCTGGCGCTGGTGACTGATGCTGACAGGCAAGTAAAACTTTCTTTGTACTACAATAGTACAGAAACATCCTCTTGACTCCAATACCAGCTGAAGTAAAGTTATTTCAGCAACCCCCTGTGCCATATACCACAAAATTGTTTAAACTTCTCTTTTCAGAACAGTCTTGCTTTATAAAGCTGCCATTGGTCCCAGATCTGATAATGGTCCAAAACACACTGCAGAAATAATCCAGTTTGACACTGCTTTAACTGTCCTGGCTTAATGCTAGGGAATTCTGGGAGCTATAGTTTTATGAGACATTTAGCCTTCTCTGTCAGAAAGCTCTGGTGCCACAATAAACTACAGTTCCCAAGATTCCCTAGCACTGAACCAAGGCAGTTAAAGTGGTCTCAAACTGAATTATTTCTTCAGTGTGTTTTGGACCAAAGTTAGTGTTTTGGACTACAACTCCCAGAATCCCCCAAGCAGCATGTCCACTGCATGTTGACTGGAGAATTCTGGAGTTGTAGTCCAACCTCTGCCTGACTCCCCTTTCAATACAGCAGCCTTGAATCTTGGCTTTGATGAAAGGGCAGGTATAAATGACAATGATAATAATGTTATGTGGAATTAGCTGTTAACTTCTTTGGATAGCAACTGGCACCTCAAGGCATAGTTGTTGCCAACATTATGCCTTTTCTCCTACAATACTAGGAGGTTCACCCTGAAAGCTGGATTATAAAAAAACTGCCTTAATGAGCAGCTATCTAAGGCACCTGATTATCAGGGGCTAGGTTATAAAAGGAGGTGGACTCATCATATACACAGAGACGTACATACTGTTAGTTAGATTATTGTCCAAGTGCTAGCCAACAGCATCATCTATGCACCAGTTGCAGGTATCAGCATCCATGAAAGGACTTGTGGAAATATTTTTTTTAAATCCTTAGAAAAGGAAAAACCCCAAGGGAGGACCACTGTACCCCCTTCCCTTTCAAAAATAAAAAACCCATGAGAATTGTGTATGTCTACTGATCATAGAATATTTGCTGTCATTAGGAGAGAAAACAGAAAACAAGGGAGAGGGAGCATAGAATGGAATGGAATGGAATATCCTGAAAGAAGGCATTGGTGTCTGCCTGAGACCATAAAGAAGAGCATTCCACGTGCAAACTTTTGTTGAGAGTCATTTGTTGTTACTGTTTTATATATCTATCCCACCTTTCCACCAACAGCTCAAGCTGGTATTAATACAATCAATAAAAAACATATTGCATTAAACAATCAAGTTTTTTTAAATGGCATCAGTAAATAGAAATATAATTAACATTTTTGTAAAAGATCCATGGTTAAAACTCATCAGTCAGAGAAGTAATAACATTTCTCAGCCAAATGTTTGTCTGTTGAGAGGTGTTTCATGCACCAAAAAGTCACAAATGGAGGTGAAAACTAGGGATAAGATTCCTAAGTTTGAGTGTAGCCATGATAAGGGCCTTCCCCCAGTTTTCCAGCCAGATACAATTCTGATGTCAGTTGGATTTCAGAGACATGTAGATTATTAAGGATTACCAGGAGCCTGTCAATTTACAGCCCCAAAGAGACAGAGACTGTTAACAGATGATAGGGATCAGTGTAGGGGGGTATTACACAATGTGCAACGCTGTTTTCTTAGCCTACAAAATAGCTTGCTGAGAAAGTAAAATCTTTGATTTTACTGACATTCGTTTCCCAATCAGTTTGGAGCAGAGCAACCTGCTGTGCTTTCAGATGCTGCAGCTTTCATTTGTATGGGCATTACAATTTTCAGTCTTCTAAAATGAAAGCTGGCAACATTCGATGGTTTGGGAGCAGCAGGATGTCTTAAGTTAGAACATTGGTATAAGAAAAAGAGCTTAGTTGAAAGAATGAATAATTATAACCTCCTGTAACTGAAGGAAAAAGAAATGACTTCTGTAACTATTGGCCCCTATACCTCAGTGCAAGCCAACAATAAAGAGCAGAGGATAGACCTGTGTCTTGAAATAGTATCATGCAATTTGCAAGGACTGCAAAGGTCATTTCAAGTATGCCAATACAATCTGCTGCTACAGTGCCTATGATAGAATGGCTATCTAGTCTTTGCTTAAACAACTTTGATGGAAAGCCTATCTCTTTGTAAGGCTTTCACCATGAGTAGGCAAGAGATAAAGATGAACAGCTAAAGATCTGAATTTGAACTGTGCAAGTCCTACCTCAATACTGTAAAATGGCAGCCACTCTGTTTTTATTGCCTTTCCTTCATGAACTCAAAGTAGAATACATAGGATACTGAGTGGGCGTCCCATACAAGAACTAACCAGCCTTGCACTTTCAACTTCAAAAATGTTGCTGCCCTTAAACAAAGGATGAAGAAACTGTTGTTCTCCAGGGATTGTTGAACTATATCCCCCATCATTTACAGTCATTGGCCAGGCAGCCTGAGGTTGATGGGAGTTAGTGTCCAACAGTATCTAGAGAACAGTGGGTTCTTCACACTTTCTTTAGATGTAAAGGGAGATCACAGTCACTGTGTGAAATGCATTGAAAGAGGGCCTTCTTCATGCTGGCACTGTGCATTTGGAATGCTCCCCCAAGGAGGATAGGATTGGCATACTGATTCTGCATTCATTTATGTGCCAAATTAAAATGTCATTTATCCAGGCACTTTGAAGAGAATTATAACATTTTTAAATGTAAATTTTAAAATTTGGTATGTTTTGTTCAATGTTTTGTGCTTTTTAAAATGATTCGTTCTTAATTCTATGGTAGAAGTACTGTATGTTTTTTATAATATTTTTGTACCAAGCTGGAATCACTCTTTACCATGAAGCAGCAGTACAGTTAGCCCTCCATTTTCGCAGGGGATCCATTCCAGAACCCCACCCACCCCATGAAAATGGAGACTCGCCAATATTCAAGTCCCATAGACTTGAATCGGGCACAGGTGCATGCCCACAGGGACGCACCCCATTGATTTTAATGGAGGTCGCCTCTCCATGAATATTCAAAACCACGGACCGAAAGTCCACAAGAAAGGAGGGAGCAACTGTATATTATATTTTTAAATGCATATAGATAAGAAAAGAAAAACAACCAAACAAGTTTCACAGAGCAAATGCAACAAAAGAATATGAGAAGATGCCAAAGATGTATAGAGGCCTCGTTTCTTTAAGAATGTCAGTGTTCTTGAAGGAACTGCTCCACAATACCAGCTAGTGTGTTTTTGTAGTTGTGGTTTTCATCTGCAGTTGCCTAATCCACATATTGGCTGTGAAGAGTGTTTCTGCAGAGAAAGCTCCATTCAGTTTTGTCTGGAAAAAAACTGTAAATCAAATCTGACAAGAACAGAATTTGAAAAAAAAAATTCTTTTTTGACTTCATCTTCCAGAATTCCTCAGCCAGCATAGCTAGTGGCTTTTCTAAACTCTGCTGCAAATAACTTTGAAATAATGCCATGGCTCTCAGAAGTCTCATTCATAGGATCACCATAAGACAAATTTACCTTGCCAACAGATGACAATAGTGACCATGTAGGCAATGGGGGTGGTTCTGGAAGTTATTTTACTGTTTATTTAATAAAGTAACTTATATCCTGTCTTTCTTCCAATATGGGACCTAAGGTGCCTAACAACTGAGTTAAATCAAAATACAGTGAACAATGGATGGTATAAAAGTGTTTTTAAAAAAACAATTAAGCAATAATATTAAAAACATTGCAGGTTGAGTACCCCTTATCTGGAATTCCAAAATCTGAAATACTCCAAAATCATCCACATGGATTGCCGAGGTAGTGACACCTTTACTTTCTGGTGGTTCAATATATATAAATTTTGTTTCATACACAAAATTATTTAAAATATTATGTATAAAGTTACCTTCAGGCTATGTCTATAAGGTGTATATGAAACATAAGTGAATTTCATGTTTAGACTTGGGTCCCATCTCGAAGATATCTCATTATGTATATGCACCAAAATACTTGTGATCCCAAGAATTTCAGATAAGGGGGACTCAATCTGTAATCTAAAGCAGTTGTTTTTAAAGGCAGTTAAAATATACTAGTAATGATAAAAATATAAATACAAAGATAACACGCCCTAATTAGAAGATCTCGTCCACTAGACAGTAAACACTCAAAGGCCTGGGTAAACACAAAGATCTTCTTTGCCTGTCAGTGGAAACAGAGGAGAGAGAGAGAGCCAACTTCACTCTTTTAGAGAGGATCAGTTTAACTCTCTTGGGGTAGGTATTCCACAGTCTGGAAGCAGACACTGAGAAGGCTCTCTCCTGTGTGCTCAACAGGTTTGCTTGCCATGGTGATGGAGCTGAAATCTTAAAACTCAAGTAGGCTTATATTAGGAGATACACTCTTTCAGATGATCTGGATATAAGCTGTATAGGTTATAACCACTATTTTGAATTGTGCCTGGGAACAAGCCAGTAACTACCGAAACTGTTTCAATAGGATAGTTATACATTTTAGGAAGTCGAGTCCAAAAGTAATTTTAGAAATGTAGAACAGATAACTGAGAGAACAGGAAGATCTTCAAATGGGAAAGTGAAAGAAGTCAAATGCTCAGCTGCTTCCAATGTGGCACCATTGATGAGCTGCAATGGTGTATTTTCTTCCTCAGGTCAGATTTTGTGGAACATTTCCTCCTCAGGAAATATCACCCAGGGGAAAGGAGGATCCTGGCACCTCACTGAATGTTCCATTTTGTTTATACCTTTCCTTTTATTTTTATCTTCTTCATTATTTTTCCTTCTGTCCCCAGGCAGCGGCGCTGGCAGCAGGAGCGAGAGGAACGGGAATAGTACGTTGTGGGGTTTTCCGGGTCCTTCCCCTCTTTCTCAGTTCTCTCTCTTGCTGCTGCTTTCGTAGTTTTCTTCTCTGCTTCTAAACTAATCTTCATTTTGGGAGAAGAGGACTTTGATATTGTACATGTGTGGTGTGTGTGTGTGTGTGTGTGTGTGTGTGCACATTTTGATCGCTTACTCTCTGGTGCTTCTCATGTTACTCTAATGTGGAGGTAGGGAGAAAAGGTTACTAAACAGGGAGAAGATACACACTTTGGAGACAAGCATGTTGTTAGACAGTTCAAACTGTCTAACCATTGTGCAACACCCAAGATCTGGTGGAAGCTGTGGTGAAGTTGCAAGGGGCAAGCAGGTGCAG
Organism: Phrynosoma platyrhinos; assembly: GCA_020142125.1. NCBI lineage: Eukaryota > Metazoa > Chordata > Lepidosauria > Squamata > Phrynosomatidae > Phrynosoma > Phrynosoma platyrhinos. The sequence continues at coordinate 342,754,922 of CM034701.1, forward strand.
CACAGAAATGGTAGGCAGGATTCGTGAGATGATCACAGCAACCATTGCAGCTTCTGAGGTCTGCTTCTTCTTGTTGTTTTCACTCAATTCTATACTGTCAGACAATTATCCACATTGCTTTAACAGCTTGGCCTGTATTATCAATAGCATAATTGGAGAAAGATCTTTGTAGTTTGATCTCAAGGAGTATCTTTTACCCACAAAATGTTTTCTAGCTTAGAAATAGAGATTTAGGATGCACAAAAGGAATTACTTCTTCAGCAGCACATGGTAAAACTGTGAAATTCAATTCTAGACTCAAGACATCTTTCTCCATCCTCATAACCATAGAACACAGAGTCATCTACTGAAGATGAATGGTGGGAAATTCAAGACAGACTGGAGGAAGGTATTAGCACAGAATATAGTTAAACTGTAGAATTCACTGAAACAAGATAGTGATGGCTACCAATTTGGAAGGTTTTGAATAGTAATTAGACACATTCATGCTTGATTCATGAATTAGACGCATTCATGGATGATGATAAGTGGATACAGTGGCTCAAGTAGTTAAGAAGCTGACTGTTGATTGCAAGATCGGCAGATTGGCAGTTCGAGGCCCAGGTGCTGCATGATGAGTTGAGCTCCTGTTACTAGTCCCAGCTTCTGCCAACCTAGCAGTTGGAAAACATGCAAATGCAAGTAGATAAATAGGTACCACTTCTCAGTGGGAAGGTAAACAGTGTTCTGTGCAATCATAGTGGCCACATGGTCACAGAGTAGTCCCCAGACAACACTGGCTCTTTGGCTTAGTAACAGATGAGCCCCACCCCCTGCGATTGGGCACAACTTGGCAACGGAGAATACCTTTACTTTTACCTATGGATGACAAGACTAGCTACCAGTCACAAAGGATAAGACTTGATCTTCTCCAGTTCCAGAAGCCATGAGCCTCTGTATATTAGCTAGTGGTTGCCATCATGCCTTTTTTTGTGCTTCTCCATCAGCATCTGGCTGGACTGCTGGAAACAGGATGCTGAACTGGATAAGCTTTGGCAGAACATCTGAAATACAAGCTCTATATTAAAAAGCATCATCCAGTAGCTTCCCTTTTCTTATGAAACCTCTAGCACAGGGGTAGGCAACCTTTCCCCGTTAAGGGCCGAGGGACTTCAGCTCCCAGAATCCCAGGAGCTATTGACCAACATGGGACTATTGGCCAACATGGCTGAGGCTTCTGGTAGCTGAGATCCCTCGGCCCGTAAAGGGGAAAGGTTGCGTACCCCTGCTCTAGCATGTATTTTATTTATTTTTCTTGGTCACATGTGTTTAAGGACATGTTACAAACAGCTGTCTCCCTCCCCTAATGGCACATACCTCTAAATCCCCCAGTGAATACCAGCAGAAACTACAGGGTAGCTCCACATTTTAGAAAGTTAGTGTGTCCAGTGATGTTATACTGGCATTTCCCAGAGCCAGCATGTGAAGTACAGATAATGAATTTAAGTATGTCCCTACCTCTGGAAACTTCATTAATCCAGGCTCCTCAGTTATGTTTGCACATGTGCTTTCTTTCCACTTTTATGTGTTTTTTTCCCGTGGGAAACACAAGTATATGCAGCAGACAAATGGAAAAGTTCTTGAATATTAATATTCAGGTTATGACTGAGTCCCTGAAATGTACAGTATAACTCCACTCCAGAAACACAGGCCTTCAGCAGATTCAGAAAAGCTTTATTCAGTAACCAGAGTTGATCACAGTACAGTACATAGTTGCTGTTAGGACTGAAAGTTTTTTTCAGTTACACAATACAGTATACTTAGAGTCCAAACAGTTAGCTGTTACAAAAGCCTTCATCCCATTTGTCAGCAACTAAAAACATACTTTCTTCCCAAATCTTACCCTTCCTTTTTTCTCTCAATAGCAAGCTACAGCTTCCCACCTTAGTAGTTTGCAGCTCACACTTCCTCCCCACACATCTGCTCATTATCCCAGACTGTGAATGATGCACAATCTTTATTTTTCCCAGTATCACCAACAGGATAACATACCCTATCATCTCATATGCTCAAGCATGGCACTTAATCATGGCAAAACTATATCTGGACCATAATCCTCACAGTCCCCAAAGTGTGGGAATTCCTTCATTGCTTAGTAGCCACTGGCAGCCCTCTCTGCATGTTTTTAGTATCCAGAGATAGCTGGACAAGAGTGCTATTTTTGGTCAATCCAGAGGAATCTTCTTAACTTGACTACTGTTAATGGCTTTAATAATAATAATAATATATTTTATTTGTATACCGCCCTAGTGGAAAACCAATCTAGGCAGTGAACAATAAAAATTGTAAATTACAACAAGTTAAAACAGCAACATCCCTCCACCCCCCCTTAAAACATTATTAAATCAAGTACAATTAAAACAACTGCAGTTAAGCAGTACTTAAACTAAAACCAAATATATATAACAACATCAACTACAACACACAGCACAGCAAGCGATACAGCAGTCGATGATACAACAATCCCCCGCAGATCTACTTGAGGGGGGGAAAAAAGGGCGCTATAAAGTGCCCAACTTCGGAGGGTCCCTGGGCTAGTTATCTAGTCCGGAAAGGCCTTCCTTTCTCCTGTAGACACCTGTAAGGAAAGATTGGATATAAGTTGCAGTGTGTAATTATGTCATTAGGAACAACAAACCTGGGCAGCAGATAAATTGAGCAGATGCCTTAAAAATATATATTCCCAGAATATATATGAAAAGTACTGCTTTATATTAACCATCCCTTGATGTGTGTGTGTGTGTGTGTGCTTATCTTGGCACAAAACGTTCAACCTGTAAGAAATTTAGGCACTTATTCTTCATAATGATACATAAATATTTTTAAATGTATATTCTTAATGACATGCAGTTGGTTGGAGGTAGATGTCCTCCCAATGTACAAGCCATATATAAGGTGCAGAACGCTGTCCCCAAAATAGTCTGAACACTTAAGCTAACTCCTTTAAAGTCAGGATGAAAACCTAGAACAGATTCATCATTATCCTTGACTTGGAGGCACAATTCCTTTAAGACCAGTGTTATCTGTTGTCTATATTGTACTCCAGTCATCAGCTTTGCTGCTCTAGCCTGAGTCATCTTCAAGGGCAACTCCAGAAACAGACACATTATGATAAAGTTATGAACATTTACATTTTTTGACTGCATTCCAGAAATCTTCCAGTCTGAAGATACTGGAAGTTGTAGTCCAAAAATAAATATCCCAGTCCTCAATGTGAACTGCCCATAACTTGTCCCCTGCAGAAGTCCAAATGCCCAGGAAAACAGGATCTCATGTGCCTTTAGGAACTGCAGGAGAGAAGATATTTAGCCAGGTGTCCTGTCCCAGTAATAACATACGTACACACTTGTTTAAGCATCCCTGCTGTTAAAAGACATCAGAATCTCTTTCACTTAGTGACTTGTCTGTCTTCAGCTCTTGAACTAAAACAGTTACACTCAAACCTTATATACTGTGAAGAGGCTAGTCTGTGAGACATGGACTATACAGAGCCATCTAGCAAATTTATTTATTTGGTATCTCACCTAGTCTCCAGCCCTTGGGCTCAAGGCGGCTTACAAAAGTTAAAACAGAGAACAGCTGAAAGTACACACCATACAAAAGTTAAAATATAATTAAATGTATCAAGAATTAAAGACATTTAAAACCATGCCGATTAAAAAGATAAACAACAAATGTAGACAATACAACACATTATTATGGGCCCTTTGCCCATGACTCAATTACCTATGGGAGGATAGATAACAAAGAGGATTCCAGTCTAAAGTTTCCAGAGCCTGTGAGCAGATGCAAGGAAGGCTCTTTCCCATGTTCCCACCAGAAGTATTCGGGAAGGTGGTGAGAGAGAAGGGCCTCCTCAGAAGATCTCAAAACAAGGGCACTCTCATATGTGGAGATACATATGTCTGTTAGATAGCCTGGACCTAAACTACATAGGGCTTTATATGCCATAACCAGCACTTTGAATTATACCTCTCCAGTAGACAGTGAAGCTGTTGCAACAGTGGAGTTGTGTACTTCCAGTTGCCAGCCCTGGTTAACAATCTGATTGCAGCTTTTTGGACCAGGTGAAGTTTCTAAGCACTCTTCAAAGGCAGGCCCACATAGAGCATGTTACAATAATCCAAATGGGGAGTAACTAAGGTGCATGTCACTGTGGCCAGTTCTGATGTCTCTAGGAACAAGCGCAGCTGCTGCTCACGCCTTCACTGTCCAAAGAAGGCCAGACTTCTCCTATGAGATCCACTGCCACTTTTAATAAGTGAAAATGTTACTTTCTCTTTGAAGACACTTCTGACCTCTCTGCTGAGTGCTATATGACAAGTAGCTGATTAACATCACTTTTGGAATAGTTGTTTCAACAGGACATAGCATTCAAAAGCCATTCCTTCAAGCCAATAAACAATTTCCCATTAAGCCAATAAACCACTTATTTCTCAGCTCTTACAACCTTATGTCCTAACCAGAAAAAAGCTGGGATATTGGAGGGCGGGTGGCAGTTAGCCCTACTATGAGATTTGGGTGCCATTAAAATCACTGTTTTACCATAGGAGGGAACCCTTAGGGACATAGATTGGGTGAGAGATTGATCAGGAGGCCCTCAGTTCTATAACTGCACCTTCAAGTGGGCCACCTGCACTGTCAGCTTCTTTCTTGCCAAGGAAAAACACAGTGATTGAGAGACAATGCTCAACAAGGAGGCAAAAGGTTGTTCTCTCTCCTCACTGCTGTCTCCATTCACTTGCTTGCCTTTCTTTGGCTCCAAAATAGCATGCAGAAGCAGGTGGGTTCTTGGCAATGGAACAGGACTGTAGGACTTTTGGCAGTGATGCCCATGTCTCTAATCCCCAAAATTCTGAAATAGGTAATGTTTGCCTGATGAATGAAAAGTAGAATCATTCTTTATGCTGCTTGAATAGATTATTTTTGGGCAATAGCTCCCCCAATTCCCCCAGCCAATATAGCAAGAAACCATGCTGGATAGGGGCTTGTGGTGGTCATGGTCCAAAAAGGTAACTTTTGCAAGTTCTGATCCTTTGCCATAATTTCTTTAATTGTAACTTTACATATTCAAATAATGCATCCTGGCATTAGAAAAGCAGACATCATCAGCAGGACCCGAGTGCTAGAAAAGTGGCCCAGCCTACTAGTTGGTAAAAGTTTGGGTGTGCCAATACTGTTGCTGCAGGGTGTATTTGCCTGTGTAGTGCTTCTTGTCCTGAAGGTTTGTGACAGGAAAGCTTTTGTTTGCCTTATTTTTTTTTCTCTTTGTGAGCATCTGTGTATGAGCTTCTGTTTACACCAGTGCTTCTTGGGATTCCTCATGTGGTGGATTAGTGTTTCTTCCACCCAAATATGCCAGGAACTGGTATCATATTATTATTGTATTTGCATCACTTGCTGGAAATCTGCTGCAGACCAGCAGCTGATGGCTCACAGACTGGGACCAGTCCACAGACCACTACTTTGAGTAGCACTGGACTCTTACTCATTTTGCCCCCTCCCATTCTGTATCTGCTTTGACACCTGCTTTATAATGCTGAAAAGAATATGGAACTGAGGCCAGAGTGAACAGGAGATGCTACTC
>CM034701.1:342820329-342846076 GCA_020142125.1 Phrynosoma platyrhinos
TACAGTTCCCATGATTCCTTAGCATTGAACCAGGGCAGTTAAAGTGGCAGTCTGTAAAGGCCCTTAGAATGTCAAACTTTGGACAAATCATGAGAAGGCATCGTTGGAAAAGACAATAATGTTAGGAAAGGTGGAGGGAAGTAGAAAGAGAGGAAGGCCACATGCTAGGTGGATGGACTTTATTAAAGAGACCACAAATATGAATTTGCAGGAGTTGGACAGAGCAGTAGAGGACAGAGGGGGCTGGAGATGTCTCATCCATAGGGTCTCCATGGGTCGATGCCAACATGAAGGCAGTTAACAACAACAAAAATAGTATGTTAACATGCAGAGGTAGCTGTGTGTCAAGCAGTTGAGCATGCAGACAAAGTTTTTTGGAAGCTTTCTTCACTTCGCAGAGAAAAACACCCAGCGACCTTGGAGCTGTCTGGCTGTTCAGGAATGCATCCTCCCTGCTTCTGATGAAACAGACTGAAGCCAAGTTTTACTCCAAAGAGGCACTTTTATTCTTTAGTTGCAGTATGTACAGAACACTATATATACTCACCAACGACCAACGACAACCCAGATGCTGTGGTCTTGGTTTTTTTTATAGATACTTGCCACGCGGCCTCAAAGTCCAGCCTCTTCCTGTGACTTCTTCCTGTGTCACTTGAATTATTGTCCCCCAAACATGATGACACAATATGTTTACACTTGGTCTACATGCTCTCTGGCACATCCTGACCTTGGACACTGCTCTAATGTTTTGAGTCCCAGCTGCAAACAACTTTCCCAGCTAGCAAGCTGTAAAGTGACCTGTAGTACCCTTTGTCACTTTCCCACATCTGGACATTTAAACTCAGGTTACAAATCCCAACACTGTGTTGGCCATTTAGCCTGCATTTCGATCTTTCTGTCCTTAGTTAAGATTGTTAATGGAGGGCAGGGGTAGGCAACCCTTCCTCTGTAAGGGCCGAGGGACTTCAGCTCCCAGAAGCCTCAGCCATATTGGCCAATAGTCCCATGTTGGCCAATAGCTCCTGGGATTCTGGGAGCTGAAGTCCCTCAGCCCTTAAAGGGGAAAGGTTGCCTACCCCTGATGGAGGGTATCTTTTGCAGGATGGCCTATCCTCCTTCTGGCCATGTGGCTATTGGGAGATTTGCAAAGACCAGGAAATTTAAAATCCATTTGCATCTTAACAGGGACCCCTCTCTTGCAATCCAATATGCTTCCATTCCTATAAAACATTAAATTTCCTGGACTTTGCAAATCTTCCTATAGCCACAGGGCCAGGAGGAGGAGGAGCCAACCTACAAAAGATATCTTCCCCACCATATACCATCTTAACGAAAGACTGAAACAACATGTAGGCATCTGCCTAACATCTCCAATTGTTTTTCTCCTGTTTGGTTTGTAACATCTTGCCTGATGAAGAAGCCCATGGAGGTTCAAAAGCTTGCAACAAGTACATTGTGCATTTTGGTTGGCCAATAAAAGTATCACTGATGGATTTTTGTTTGAATTTGCTAAATGACGAACACAGCTACCCCTGAATGTCATCTTAACTAAGGACAAAAACATAAAATGCAGGCATCTGAGTAACATCTCCATTTTTTTTCTCCTGTTTGGTTTGTAACATCTTGCCTGATGAAGAAGTAAGTGGAGCTTTGAAAGCTTGCAACAAGTATATTGTGTAATTTGGTTGACCAATAAAGGTATCACTGTTTGGTGGATTTTTGTTGAAATAGTATGGTGTTTCTTGGTTTCTTGTAGTTTCTGCAGCTCACCTTTCCTGTCTTTCTAGACTCAGAGCATAGCCTTTCCAACATCTGCCACAAAACAAAACAGAACCGCCAGATGTAGATGTCGGAATGAACTAAACATGTACAAATGTACACAGATACATTGCGTAATGTTTCACAATGTGGTGGATCTGTTTAATGAGTGTTTGCTTTTCTCAACAAATATAATTTCCAGATTTCCTATTGATCTTTCAGGGAGGGCTATGTGGCTTATAACAGTGTGTCAAAACTTTTCTTCATGTCAGATGGTGTTTTATTCATGTCTTCCTGGCTATGGTGAGGCTTTTCTGACTTCTTTCATGGCCTGCAGACATGACTGTCTCTAATCTCTGACTGTACAGAGCTGGAATTATTTTGTAGATTCTTTTTCTCATGCTGACTTAGACAATCAACACATTCTCACTGTTAATTTCAGAAAATGTCTCCTAAGAACCAATGACTGAGTTAAAAAGTGGGCACTCTGTCTACATTTGGGGAGGGAACAGTTTCTGTTTGTATGAAGTCTTTCACACCTACTCAGAGCCAGATCCCATGTGATGTTAATTATATATCTAAATAAGCAGCTTGAATCTGGCCACTTTTATTTTCAAAGGAAAGTATCGAAATGAGGAATTCATACTGGAGGTCTATTGCAAACCACTCCCTGCTTTTGCTTTGCCTGAAAATGCAAACAACACCTTCCATCAACAGGCAAAGATTTTTCATTCCAGGATAATAACTGACTGTTTTTAACAAAGGGTTTTTAATAGACTCATGCTCGTTAATGTTAAAATGTATTTTAATAACGAGTTTGTGTACGTTTTTATTTGCACTTATTTTAAGATGTATCTGTTTTAATTTTGTAATCCAACCTGATTCCCAGTTCTGAGTGCAATGGCAAGATATAGATACAGTGCAACAAAATAAATCTTGACTAGTAGTCAGTGATAGTCATATCTTCCTTGTTTAAACCCAGTTATTTAAACACGTCACTGACATCACATGAAGTTTGGTTCTTGGAGACAAACAAGGCTTTCTTTCTGTAAACTTTCAGCCGATGCCTGTTCCTCTCTTGCATACTCTACCCCCACCCCACCCCATCCTTCACAGCCAGCTTTCAATCTTTTGGTCCTAACAAAACAAAAGTCTGGTTTTGTTCCTTGATATAGTGTATAAAAATATCCAAATTGTGTTGCCAGTCCAGCCACAGGCAATTCTGTCTCTATCAGGCCTGAATCCCTAAAAACAGGGTTGTCATCTTTAACGTAGTGACAGAAATGTGACATTTGGGAGGCAAAGAATTAATCTGTTTTATTTCTCCCTTTCTTGCAGCTGTTGAGCACAGGAGCTCTACTAGAAAATTAAAGCAGCCCTAGCTCAAAACGAGTTAGAGCATTAGTCACAGGGAAAGTACTTATTATCAAAATAGGATTAGAATATTGGTCGAAATTTCAACTAAAGTAATGGTTCCCAGAAGTTCCAGCCAGCATTGTGGAATTTGTTTTCTAAAGGGCCAGAGATTCTTCACCGTTACGTTAAAGCATTTATGCTTCCACCTCAAGATCCGAACCCTCAGGGCTTGTTTACTGAAATAATAATAACTATGTAGTAGTCATTACCTAAATGTGTCAAAAAATCAACACAGAAGGGTGCAAGCTAGTTCCCCCCATCCCGTTTTGTTACTCTCCACACATAGAGAATGACAGATCTGAATAGAAGCATTTCCCTTACATGAAGACACTATACACAGTTGGAAGCAGTTCAGCCTGGAGAGCATACACTCATAGGAGAAGCTCTCTTTTTTAAACTCACCATTAATCTCCACTGAGTATGGATGGGGTGGGGCTTGTATATTGGTAGAATTCGCTTAAATAATGATGGTAGAAGACTCATCTCTGAATCAAGATCGCGGGACGTTCTTTAGGCTTTTACCTTGAAGTATCAGGGTTTACTCCCCTAGGATATATAATACATCTTAGCAGATGTTTTATGATGAGAAACCAAGGTTAAAAGATATCCGCTGAATATTTAGACCAAGAATCTGGTGCAGACTAGAAACTACAGGTATACCTCAGTTAACAAAGCTGTATTCCTAGGCTTTACTTCTTTAAAAGAAACTTAGGGGGGGTTGCAGACTGCCAGAAATAGTGCAAATTGAGTCCACTTTTAGGGTTAGGGTTAGGATTAGGGAATCATGGGAACTGTATTTTATTGTGGCACCAGAGTTCTCTGGCAGAGAAGGCTCAATGTCTCAGAAAAAAACAATCCCCATGATTCCCTAGCACTAACCCTAAAAGTGGACTCAATTTGCACTATTTCTGGCAGTCTGCAACCCCCCATAGATACCACTGGTAGCAATAACATGGAAAGAATGGGGATAGTTTCTTATACCACAAAAAAGAAAAGCAATTCAAAATGTTTAATCAAAGTTTTTATCCAAAACTAACATGCCCATGTGAAATGAAACAACTAAGTCAGGTAGGCCTCACATAAGTAAACAAAAACATTTTGAATCTTCTACAGACTACTTGAAAACTGCTTTCAAAATGCGTACCAGAATAATTTTTCCCTTTCATCAGCCTCTACTTTTCATATGATTTCCATTTTGATGGTGAAACTTAAATCTTTGTGCTTTCTCAAAAGTTAGGAAGTTACAAAACTAGAAAAGAGCTTTTTAAGGAATTGTAAGAACAAGATGGTGTGATTGGATGAGGTATGTATGTATGTATGCATGTATGTTTATATGTATGTATATTTTTAAAGTATTTGTTTTAAAATTCAATAAATATATATTTTTTAAATCTTTGTGCTTTTTCAACATGCCAGGGTAGCTGGTGAGGCAGTCTAATCTGCTTCTCCCTTTTCTTTCTGTTTTTCTTTTCACACATGCTCAGTAAGTGATTCAGAAGACAGCAGTTTGTCTTGCCTGTTGTATGTAAAATCAATATATACGTAAAAAATTGTATAGTAGGATCAGGTGATCCTACTATATGGGATCACCTGAAGTACAATCCCATTCTTTCCCATGTCAAGGTGTATTACATTGCTTACTGCACTCACACTGCTGCAACACAACACTGAAAGTCTCTACCCTAGCCCTCCATCATCACCTTCCCATTGCCTGTGCTGCAAAAAAAAAAACTTCCAGCTACAGAAAAGACAAAGATGGGCTAGGCTGGGCTCCCAAAAAGATTTGTAAAAAGGAGCTTCTTTGATGAGGGCTTTGTTAACTGAAGCATGCCCATATATTTATGTAATTGTGTAATTTGTTCCACATTCCTCTTGTTTTAACCAGTTATGGTTCTTCCTCAACCACAACAGTAGTATAGTGCTAAGATGGGCAGTTGTTGTGTCCTTTGGGGCTTACTTGTTCACTGCTGGATGGTCTGCAGATGCTGCTGTCTTTTACACTGAGCCCTTTCAGAGTGATCACAAAGACAGCAGCAAGTAGAGCAGGCTTCCATTTCATTTGCTTGAAAGTCAGTGTCTAGCCCAGCCAAAACATCCAGCATTGTAACTCTTTGGAGGGATTTAAAAAGAGGCTAGATGGTTATCTATCAGGAGAGCTTTGATTGTGTATTCCTGCATGCCAGGGACTTGGACAGATGGCCCTTGTGGTCTGTTCCAACTCTGATTCTGTGATTTCCAGCTGATCTGTGACCTATCTCAATGTGCTCTTATTTTGGATTCTAGGGGAGCTGCTGACACTTCGTTTTCCTGCATCCAGCTGGACATACCATGATGTCTTTTGGCGGTATGGCTGCCAAGCTAGAAAGGGACCGTCTGCGAGCAGAAGGTGTGGGTGATCACAACAATGCTGTTAAATACCTTGGCCAAGATTATGAGGCCCTGAAGCAGGAATGTTTGGAGAGTGGCAGATTGTTTGAAGACCCTCAGTTTCCTGCCATCCCTGCTGTCCTTGGCTTCAAAGAACTGGGGCCAAATTCTGGCAAGACCCGTGGAGTGCGCTGGATGCGCCCAGCGGTAAGTACTTGACCCTCTACTAAAGGGAAGCTTCCTGAAATGCCCTGATGTCATTCTGCATAGCAGTTCACATTAGCAGCTTATATGAAAAGCTTCTTCACTCATTGATTATATGCTAGCATTTTTGTTTTGTTTTTTTCTTCACTCAAGGTTATATTAATTACTTCAATGGCCTTTTGCCATCTTCTTATTAGTCCCTCTTTCCCATTTGAACCTCTTGCTTTGCACTCCCATAAATTGTGAGTAGGAGTTCTAGCCAAATTGCAAATGCATTCATTCTAGCAGAAGATTGTCTTGTCTGCAAAATGGGAGAGAGATGCCAGGCAGTTTCTGCACTTGAATTGTCATTTCAGCACCATTCTATGGATTCCCAATAACTTCTGTATATCAAGTACTTAAGCCATTGTTTTGGAACCATTATTTACCTAAGTCAATTTATGCATTTATCTTTAAATTTTAGTTTGTGAAGCAACTATGGTATACATAGTTTTCCATGTCAGTTTTGGAGAAAAAGGAACCCAGTGGGCAGTATGGACATAAAAAGAACTCTTTGGCACAGACATATGAGATGCAGGCACATCAGTGAAGTGATTTGTAGTACTGTAGAGAGAGTTAAGGTCCCAAGAGTCATCTAGTCCAATCCCTTGCCAATGGAGAAATCTGAAACAATGTGCTAAAAGCTATTTCAAGTCCCAACTGAGTGCTGAATTCCTTGGGTGATACACTCTCTCTGTTTTGATGTATTTATCCTATATGGGCCAGAAGCAGTTTTTTGGAAGGAGATCAGTCTTTGGATTAGGTGTTGGTTGAGGACTACCACTACTTGTCTGCATGGTTATTCCCGTGTCTCCAAAATGACTATACCACTATTATGAGTGAACAGATTATTATGAAACACTGCATCTTAAGTTCAAAACACACTGCAGAAATAATCCAGTTTGAGACCACTTTAACTGCCCTAGCTCAATGCTAGGGAATCCTGGGAACTATAGTTTATTGTGCCACCAGAGCTCTGTCAGAGAAGGCTAAATGTCTCACAAACCTATAGTTTCCAGAGCTGCCTAGCAATGAACCAGGGCAGTTAAAACAGTCTCATAATGGATTATTTCTGCAGTGTGTTTTGGACCTTAGTTTTAGACATAATGCTAAAGTATAGTTTGACACTGTTTGAATGAGTTTTCCATTCTTAGGTTTATGTGAGCCTCAGGTCCTTATGTGTCTGCCCCTTTTCTGGTTCCTTCCAAGTGGAGATCATGCATTTTTAAATTAACTGAAGGCCAGCATGGTGTAGTGGTGTTGAACTATGACTCTGGAGATCAGGATTCCTGCTTGGCTATGGAAACCCACTGGGTGACCTTGGGCTAGTTACACACAGTCAGCCTCAGAAAACCCTGTGATAGGTTCACCATAAGTCAGAAATGACTTGAAGGCACACAACAGTAAAAAGGCCATTACATTCAAACTTGAAGAACTCCAAAGTGGTAGAATTCAAAGATATAGCCATGTTAGCCTGTAATCAGTATGTAGAGAGATCCTGTAGCACCTTTGAGAATAACTTTGCTATGGAACCTTCCAAACTCTCACAAGTGGAGGTGTTGTTCGAGAGGCTTGTGAAAGTTTGGAAGGGTCCATAGCAAAGTTACCGTAGTCTCAAAGGTGCTACAGGAACTCTCTACATATCGAAGAACTCTAGATAGATTAATCAAGCAGGATAGTAAGCTACAGTTTTATCCTAGCATGTTCTAACTATCCAGAATATTATCAGTTAACAGATAATGAGAAGCTTCCATTAGTTTAAATGTAGAAGCAGATGCTTCCAATTTCTTTCTGGTATCCACTAGAGGAGTAGTATGAAGGAGACTCGTTCACATAGCGCCATATTTTGGATTAGCTTTACATTTAAAAATACATAGTCAGTTTCTACTGTTGTCTTATTGTTGCTTTGAATGCACCGCCTTTCAGAAAAGAATGACCGGAAATAAAATTGTATGTCAGAAACATTGGCGTTGTGTGCCTTCAAGTAGTTTCTGACTTATGGCAACCCTAAGTAGGACCTGTCATGGTGTTTTGTTGGGTTTTTTTTTGTTTGTTTGTTTGTTTTTGTTTTTGTTTTTGGGCAAGATTTGTTCAAGGAGATTTGCCATTGCCATCCTCTGGGGTGGAGATAGTGTGACTTGCCCAAGGTCACCCAGTGGGTTCCCATGCCCAAGCTGGGATTTGAATCCTGGTCTCTAGTCCAGCACTCAAACCACACTGGCTCTCAGCTTCCTAAAATAATAAAATGAGTGACAATCTTTCTACTTTTCTACTTAGCAGTTAGTTTTTAGAGAGGCTTACTGAGGCACGGACATGGGACAGTGGCCTATTCTAGTTCTCTTCTTTTTCAGGCATAGGCTACAGCTGTACACAATTAAACAGTCCACACATAATTCTACATAAACATGCTATAAATATTTATTTATTCATATTTAAAAGACTTAAAAGTCTGTCCCTTAAAAAAACTATCCAGGTATAATATAATAAAATAGCAGGAAATTCAAATACTGTAAAACCACACATTAAATTAAATTAAACTACAGTATAAACATTCAGCAAAATATATAAAACCTGATTAATTAATCAATTTGCATTCAAGTGGTCAAATCAAAATGTTTTCCTCTGGCACCAAAGCCACAATAGAATTAGCATCAGGCAAACCTCCTAGGGGACATCATCCATTAAATAGAATGGTACAGCTAAATAGGCTCTTGTTTACTTCAGTCCTCTCCTGCCTAAGTCTCTTTCACCAGTCTCAATTATACATTCAACTGTAGAAATGCCTTGGGGAAAAAATTGTATCTATCATTTGTTCTTTTCTGACTCCCTTTCATGTGTAGACCTTTCCCACAGACACAGAGTTGGCATGCTGAAATATTCAGAAATATTTCAATTTCTGTTCTTGTTGGTTGCTTTTTTGTGCTGCAAATGTGTGTTGGCAGTTAAAAGTTAGAGCAGTGTAGAAACTTAAGGGCTACTTCCCACATTTGCCAGGAGCTCCCAACCCTTTTTGTTCAGCTTATTTGGAATTTTTGAGATGGTATTGTGGATGATACCACAAAAAAAAGGGGGGGTATCACAGAATGGCTGCTGCTGATGTGACCAGGAATATTTCACAGAAAGACCAGCTGGTGAGGCTAAAAACTAGGCAACTTGATCAAGATTTTTAGCACGAGGCAAAGATGGGGCATGACATCCCAACATGGAGGTATACTAATTTTAACTCACAATCTTTCTACTTTCTCTTATTCTTTGCAGTGGTAGTATTTATATCCTGGTTCTTTTGCCAGATAATGGTGGCTTACAAAATTAAAAGAAATGAAATCTCGTTAAAAACTTAAAACTATACTGTCAAAATTAAAATATCTATAACATTGACATGATTTAAAATGTTCATTAAAAACACAAAAAGGTGAAACTGGTCAAAAGACAGCATTATTTATTTTATTTGCCTTTCAAGAATACTCCTCCATAAACTCTACACACACACACACACTGAAAACAAGATCCTTTCTTTTTCTCTCTTTCTGTCATACATGTGTGGATTCACCTTCCTTTTACATCTGAGCAGCCATGTGTCCCTTTCATCTACCCCACCTTCTTCTCTATCTTCTGCCCTCTGCAGTTGTCCTGTAGTCAACCCATTCACTCTGCAGTTGCCCCCATCGTCTATGACCATGACATAAGGTTACAAAACAAGGGACTCTCTTGAGCTATACATTTTGCATAATGCAAAGATGTGATGTGGTAGTTTTGTCATATCAAAGATAATTGTCAAAAAAGTACACAAAACACATAAGGGGTATTCAGAGCAATTATGCTTACTTACACCAGCACATGAACTGATAGCAGTTTTCAGGCTATAAGCCCCTGTGATATGACTCAGTATAAGGTAGATTTCTATGTTCCAATGGTGACTTGCCCTTTTCTGTGATGAGATTTTAATAGTACTTCTTCTTTGCCCAATCTCATGTCTTCCATATGTGTTGGACTGTAACTCCCATAATCCCAGACAGCATGGTTGTTTTAAGAAAAACATCAGAAATACATTTAGGCCACTTCAAAGCAAGAGACCACCTGATTTCAACTGAAGGCCAAAGAACACAGAAAAGACAAAAAGACATATTTAAAAATAGGCCATAAAGATTTTTTTAAAAAGTTTATGGAATACAATGTGCATTTAAGCATGTGTTTGGAAAAGTTAATTTTTTTACAACTCCAAGAAGCCCAATATGTCTGTCTTTAGGTTCAACCCATTTCACTGCATGTTCTTCAGCTTGCTTGAGAATGCTGAGAAAATTACCAACAGCTTTTTTTTTTTTTTTTTTTTTTGCCTCTACAGGAAATTGTGGATGACCCACAGTTTATTGTTGGAGGTGCTACAAGGACAGATATCTGCCAAGGGGCACTAGGTGAGTAATGTATGCTTATCCTTTAGAAAAGGGATAGGATGAGGGAAAGGAATAGGCTGGTTGTTTGCTAAAAAGGGGAGTCAGAATTGGGGTGCTGAATAAATTTGTGCATAATCCTGACAGTAAGGCTTGAGTGGTCAGAGAGTTGGAGCCGTAAATTGGTTTACATTGTGCCAGATTTTGCTATTTTGGCAGCTTTTAAGCCTAGCCAAAGATATAAAGCAGTAAAGATGGTTGCATAAGGCAGCAACATCATAAAGTCTTCAGACTAGTGAAGAAATGCTTGAGGGAAGAAAGGCAGTTGTTCTCCTTCCCCACAGTGGGTGAACTTTTGAAATGGGTGAAAGAAAGGATGACTATTGTCCTGGAAAGCCGGCAGATAGGCTGATAGCCAAGGCAAGGGAAATTCCCAAACAAGGTCTTAGTTACCAGTCCAAAGGGGCAGCCAGTGAAGAGTCAAACATGGTCCGTAAATCGAGGGTTTCAGAGAAGCCAACAGAGAAAGCAGTCCGAGGTCCAAGGATGCAAGAGTCCAAAAGTAGTCAGTGGTTCAAAGGTCAAGGATACCAGGAGTCCAAGATAGTCAAGGATTCAAGGGGAGGAACAAGGAAAGCCAGGGACAGAGGCTTTTGCCAGGAAGCTCAGATATTCTCTGGCACCAAGGCAAAGTTTTCCCACTTGCTTAAATCCCTGAGCTGCCAGAGCTCAGGTGGGTCTGATCACCTCGATGACCTCAGCATTTTTCATAAAGCCTCATCGAGTGCTGGAGGCCTGCCCTTTTGGCTCTACACTGACTGAAAGTAGGCACAGTCCCCTCATCCTCCACCATGTCTGACAGCTCTGTCATAGGAAGGTTTGGCTGCGGCACCTCTTGAGAAGCCACAGGCTTTGCTGGAGACTCTGCTGGCAAAGCAGAGCTACTAGGGCCAAGCTGGGGCTCCTCAGCTGCAGACTCAGGATCCGAAGGAAATTCTGACTGGTCTTCCGAGTCTTCATCCAGGCTGGGCATGACAACATTAATAATAGCTCAGAATGTGAGAACTATAGAAAAAAATGGAAACCTGTGATGTGAAGAACACTAGGCCATCTTGTTTGTTGTTGTTAACTGCCCTCAAATCGATTTCGACCCATGGAGACCCTATGGTTGAGACATCTCCAAGACCCACTATCCTCCACTGCTCTGCTTAATTCCTGCAACTCCTTAATACCCATTACCTTCTTAATAGAGTTCATCTGTCTGGCATGTGGCCTTCCTCTCTTCTTACTTCTCTCCACCTTTCCCAGCATTATGTTTTTTTTAATGAGTCTTCGCTTTTCATTATGTGTCCGAATGTGACAGCCTTAGTTTGGTCATCTTGGCTTCCAGGGAGGTTTCTGGCTTGATCTATTCTAGCACCCATTTGTTTGTCTTTTTGGCTGTCCATGGGATCCTTAACACTCTTCTCCAGAATCACATCTCAAAGGATTTTCTTCCTATCATCTTTCTTAACTGTCCAGCTCTCACATCCATACATGGTAATAGGGAATACAATGGCTTGTATGATTGTAACTTTTGTGCTGAGTTGTATATTTTTGCATTTTAGAATCTTTTCTAGTTCTTTCATAGCCACCCTACCCATTTTAATCTTCTTTTGATTTCCTGACTGCAGTCCCTATTTCTATCAGTGGGGTCATTTTAGTCCAGGTGGAGGCTTCTGGGGAGGATAGGACAAGCCTGAAGTGCCACACGTGGCCCATGGCTGCACTTCCCCACAGTTGAGGTCAAATATAGGAAAAGTGGAATGTGTTAAATTTATTATTACTTATTTTTTAAAATACTGTGCCATGTTGGCTCTCTTTTTGGGGTGTCTACAAGGGTTGATCCTTCCTGCCTCATACACTTTTTCTCTTGACCTAATCACTGTTGGCTGGAAATAATGCTGAATGTGTCATTCAGTCATTTTAAAAAAAACTAAATTGTAGCAACTATGGGAGAAAATGAGCACTCATCCTTCCCACAGCTTCCTTATCAAAATTACTCTAGCAATTAATCCCAGGATGGATACTTCTCTTGCTCTTCCCATAGCATCTTTAACTTTCTCCTCTTTACACTCAGTACTCCTGCTCTGTCTACCTCCTATCTGCTAGATTTTTTATAAAAGTAAATATAGGGCCTTTACAGACTGCCAGAAATAATGCAGCTTGAATCCACTTTAACTGCCCTGGCTCAGTGCTAGTGAATCATGGAAACTGTAGTTTTTTCCTGAGACATTGAGCCTTCTATGTCAGAGAGCTCTCTTGCCACAATAAACTACAGTTCCCATGATTCCCTAATACTGAGCCAGGGCAGTTAAAGTGGACTCAAGCTGCATTATTTCTGGCAGTCTATAAAGGCCATAGTCTATTTTTATCTCTGTACTCTTATCAGCATAAGCCTACTGGCTGGTGTTCTTCCGATTCATGAGGTTTTGCATCCTCTGAGCACCCAGCTCACCACATTGTAGACACTCACTTTCTCTTTTCCTTTCTGGAATCCTTCTTAAGAGCTGCCAACCCGAAACAAGGCTGTTCGTGCACCATTTTAGTCCTCCAGAGTGGCATTTTGTTGGCAGAATCTGATCAGAGCAGCATGTCTGTAACATTGACCCATGTATAGTTGTAAACAGTATCCTCTTATTTCAGGCACTTGCCATGTATCTGTTGTCCATGTTGTTTTACATTCAAAAAGCAGATGGTTCAAAATGTATCTCAACAATACTGCTTACAACTGGAGTATCGAGTATAATGTTATGACAAAAAATTGTCATTTTTCTGTTAGCCGTGATGCAGCACAGCAGAACTGATATGCCCTGATTGTCAGTATTTTGGCCCCAGTTGGGGGAGAGGGGAAAACTGAAATTCTCATAGGTGGAGGTCAGCAAATACAAAAATGGTACGTTATACCTTGACCCATAACACTAATAGAAGTAGTATACATTATATCTTAAACCCAACCTGCAGACCTAACCGTTGAGGTTGTGTAGGAGAAACGGTGATACTCTTATTGGGGTCAGGAAGTATCCCACAGTCCATTCAATAAAAAAATTTTGTTTGCTTTTTAAATTCTGGTCCATGAACATTAAGGACTTCCCTGTTGCTACAGCATTGTAGAGAGTCAGTGTGGCATGGTGGTTTGAGTGTTGGGACTACATCTCTGGAGGCCAGGGTTCAATTCCCAGCTTGGCCATGAAACTCACTGGGTGACCTTGGGTAAGTCACATGCTCTTAGCCTCCGAACAAATCTTGCCAAGAAAAACCCACGTTAATCCTTAGGGTCGCCATAAATTGAAAACAGCTTGAAGGCACACAACACACACAACAGCATTGGAGGGGGATTAACAGCACCTGTGGAATTCTTAATTTAACCAGACTCCTTATCCCTGATGAAAAATGATAGCCTTATACCAACCTATAATTCCATTTGCCTCTTGTAACTTCATGCTTTCTTCCATGCAGCCTCCTAGTTTATGCTTGGGAGGGGAGCAGGAAAGAATCCACATTCCTTACAGCACTTAAAAGGGGGGGGGGTCAAACTGCATTATTTCTCCAGTGCAATTTAGATCTATGAGTGCATCTGCACTGTACTAATAATGCAGTTTTGACCATGATAGGGTCAAAATAAGCCAGAAATGACTCCAAGGCACTGGATTACCCTGGCCAAGTCACACTCTCTCAGCCTCAGAGAGTGGAAATGGCAAACCCCCTCTGAAGAAACCTGCCAAGAAAACCTCATGATAGCTTCGCCTGAAAGTTGCCATGAGGTGGAAACTACTTGAAGGCATGCATACAACAACAGCACATTAAATAAGGCTTACCTGAACAGCTCTGTGCAGCCCCGAGGAGGGCCAGGGCAAAGCCCCCAGGCCCCAGGGAGGCCCAGTGCTGCTGCGGGGGCCCCCCAGGAGGGCTCCCTCGACTGCACCAGGCCTCCGAGAGGCCCAGTGCGACCGTGAGGTCCTCCAGGACGCCATTTTTGAATCCAAAATGGTGCCCTGGAGTCTCACGCAACTTTTCCCGTGACGGAAAGGTCATGCAAGATTCCGAGGCGCCATTTTGGATTCCAAAATGGCATCTCAGAGGACGCCGTGGCCGTGAAAGCAGTGGCAGTGGTAGCAGGACTGGGCAGGGGCCAGTCCTAAGGCTTCCGCGGGCCACACCCAGCCTGCAGGCCTTAGGTTGCCGACCCCTGCTTTATATGGCAAAGTGCTAGGCTTCACTGGGCTTC
Source organism: Phrynosoma platyrhinos (assembly GCA_020142125.1). Taxonomy (NCBI): domain Eukaryota; kingdom Metazoa; phylum Chordata; class Lepidosauria; order Squamata; family Phrynosomatidae; genus Phrynosoma; species Phrynosoma platyrhinos. The sequence goes on from CM034701.1 coordinate 342,834,769, forward strand.
ATTTTCTTTTGAGATTAAATTGTGCATATAGGGCATGAACAGACTTCCAGAAATAATCCAGTTTGAGACCACTTTAACTGTCCTGGCTCAACACCAGGGAATAATAATGGGAATTTTAGTTTTTTTTGTTTTTTTGTTTTTTTGTTTTTTTTTTGAGTCTTCTTTGTCAGAGAGCTCTGGTGCCACAATAAACTACAATTCCCATAATTCCCTAGCACTGAGCCAGGAAAGTTAAAGTGGTCTCACGATGGATTATTTCTGGCAGTCTGTTCAGGCCCATAGTCAGTTTCATCAGCCCACTGATGCCATCAAAATTTAAGCTGAGCAGGCATCCCTGTTTCAGCCAGAACAGAATCAAATGGATAGAGACAGCATTTTTAAAATGTTGTTCTTGGCATGTGTACAAAAAGCATGCTTTAAAACAGAAATCAAATAGAAAAGAATTATATAATTTAAAATTGACTAATTTGAAAGTGGGTTTAATGCCAGATATTGGATGCTGCCTAATAGGGAACATTCTTGTAATTTAAAAAAAAAAGTTTGTTTGTTTTTAAGAGCACCAAATACATTACTTTCATTTTATGAATACATAATTCACAGGTTATGGTTAAAAAATTGTCACTGTTTTTAGATATTGTAATATTAGATACCATAATAGAATAAAGGAGATAATATTATTATTTCTCATAGATTCTGTCACATAAATAGTTTTAAGAGACACAGTTGCACATGATCCTGTGTTTTCTGTGTTGGTGATTTTTGAATATTAGAGCTTGGAACAGTTGAAAGATATAGCCACGTTAATCTGTAGAATCAGTATGCAGAGAGATCTCCAGAAATAGTGCACATTAAATTGAGGCACTGCCCTGGCTCAGTGCTAGGGAGTCATGGGAATTGTATTTTTTTCTGGGACATTGAGCCTTCTCTGTCAGAGAGCTCTGGTGCCACAATAAATTACAGTTCCCATGATTTCCTAGTACTGAGCCAGGGCAGTGCCTCAATTTAATGTGCACTATTTCTGGCAGTCTGCAAAGGCCCTAACTGAAAGAAAGAGGTTGGCAGCATGAGCTTTTGTAGGCTTCAGTCTACTTTCTCAGATGCTTTGAACAGTTACTTTTTAGATTACATCTCCCAGAATCCTTCAGCCAGCATGGCCAGGGGGTTGCAGTCCAAAAAGTAACTTTTCTATGTTTTGACACTGATGTGTCTCCAAGCAAAAGAGGATTTTCTAAATGGCCAATAAGTGATGATATAAAAGCCATGAGGAGTATGCCAATATTGAACACATGGAGCAGAATAGGCATTTTGGGACCCAGATATTATGGTCTTCCTCTTCAGGTGACTGCTGGCTGCTGGCTGCCATTGGTTCCCTGACTCTCAATGAGGACCTTCTGCATCGAGTTGTACCCCATGGCCAGAGCTTCCAGGAGGACTATGCAGGCATCTTCCATTTCCAGGTGAGGTCATGGAAATGGTGATTCACCTTTCTCCCAGAAAATGCTTCATAGTCTTTTTCAACAATAGAAGAGAATTAAGGTATGGAAACTGTATAGTCACAAAGAGGAAAAGTCTTGGCTGGGAAACACAGCTGTTGCTTAACACCTGGATGCCCTATTCCTAGCTAACATCTACCTTACTTTTACCTCATCATCAGCAGCAATGCTGGGCCACATTCCATTGTTCTCTTGTTTCTTATCTCCCCAGATCTGGCAGTTTGGTGAATGGGTAGATGTGGTAGTAGATGACCGACTACCAACCAAAGATGGAGAGCTAGTATTTGTGCATTCAGCAGAGTGTCAAGAATTCTGGAGTGCTCTGCTGGAAAAGGCATATGCTAAGTGAGTATTGCCTTAGTTCCTTTTATGCAGAATGTTTGTGCAGATGGTAGGTTCTCCTCCTTTACATACTTCCTACAGAAAGCCCTATTCTTGCTTTCTTACCCCTCCTCTGTTTTAAAAAAATCACCCTATATTCACCATCCCATAGCTATGCTTTTTGGGGATTAGTAGGCATGGTATAATACTATCTGCCTAAAAGCTTGGAAGAATCGCTTTTTTTGCATTCCAACTCTCAGAATCTCTCTGCCAGCATGACCATCAACCATCTTTCCAGATTACTGGTCCATAAAAATACCTTTTCTAAACTGTAATCCAGCTAACTCTCTCAATTCTGTCTGGCATATAGGTTGAATGGCTCTTACGAAGCCCTGTCAGGAGGCAGCACGACAGAAGGCTTTGAGGACTTCACAGGTGGTGTGGCAGAAATGTTTGATCTCAAGAAGCCACCTCGAGACCTTGCCAGGATCATTTGCAAGGCTCTTGAAAGGGGGTCCCTACTTGGCTGCTCCATTGATGTAAGTGCCTCATACTGGAAGCATTTGTGAATGCTTTAGATTTGGAATTCTAAAGGGAAAAGATATTTTCATTCATCTGGCTCTGTGTTTTTGAAGAACTGTTATGGCACTAGCCATAAACAGTATGGGGATTTAATCAAGGTAGATCAGCATAATGGGCCCAAAGATTAACTGAAATCATATGGTGGGACAGAAAGTGTTACACCAGGGGTAGGCAACCTTTCACCTTTAAGGGCCAAGGGACATCAGCTCCCAGAAGCCTCAGCCATGTTGGCCAATAGTCCCATATTGGCCAATAGCTCCTGGGATTCTGGGAGCTGAAGTCCCTCGGCCCTTAAAGGGGAAAGGTTGCCTACACCTGTGTTACACCATAGGCTTCTTTTTTCTATGTTAAGCTGTAGGAAGGGACTTTTGGTTGGTGCCTCCTTGTGGTGTGAAGGTTACTGAAAAATCACTCTTCAGGCAAATACCATTCGCTCTTACATTTTACTTGGAGTAATTAATTATGTTCTTTAAATATTCTAACTTTGTTATGTGCAAAGAGCCAGTCAAGTTGTGATCTGAAATACACACTTAACTAATCATGTCCTGGAATACTTGCCAAACACATTGTGGAGACACACGTTGTCATTCCTTCTTATTTGCCCATTACAAACCCTTCTACTGTTTCCCTATCCACATTTTTTTAATGTGCGTAGATAAAAATAATAGTAGGGATTGTACACAAATAGACACCAGCCTAACAAGCGAAATCCCATAGTTCCAAGTTGCAAAGAAGAAACACACCAAATCAAGGCTTACCCCCGATTTCCTTTTATTTCCCATGATAAACAGAAGCTGTGGACCATTTAATAGACTCCACAGAAGAAAAGAGACACATCTCAAGATGCTCAAAAAACAATTGATTTATTAGTAGAAAAGCCAAATGCATTTTGGCCTGTGTGCACTCTTAAGGCCTTTGTCAGGGTGCTTGTTGTTGTGTGCCTTCAAGTCCTTTCTAACTTATGGCAAACCATAGGCAACCCTATCATGGGGCTTTCTTGGCAAGTTTCTTCCCAAGGGGGGTGCCATTGCGCTCCTCTGAGGCAGAGAGAGTGTGACTTGCCCAAGGTCAGTGGGTTTATATGGCTGAGCCAGGATTTGAACCCTGGTCTTCCAGAGTCACAGTTCAATGCTCAAAGCACTACACCACACTGGCTCTTCAGGGTGCTGTATAAAATCATAAAAGGACAACATGTAAATACATAAGATCATATTACATAAAATCATTATTACACTGGTACATTGGCTATAGACTGAACTTACCTATTTGGAATCAAAATTCAACATTTTCTGAGCCAGGAACTCTCAAACTGTTTACTAAACAAATGACGCATTTGTCCTTTTATGATTTTATATCCCCTTGAAAAAAAGCTTTAAGAGTACTGTACACATAGACCAGAACACATCACCTTCTCTACTAATAAAACAAATTATTTTGTTTTCCATACTCACTCTAATTCCCTGGCATGGCTGTTAATGCATTGATCCCTTTGGGTAGATTTGTATAGATTTGTGAACTGAAAGGTTTTTTCCCCTCCTCCAATTTATTTTGGAAGAATCAGAAAGACAGTGTGGAGCAGGCAAGGAAAATGAAAAAAAAAAAGCCACATCCCAAATATATTATGAGAGGATGAGCCAGAGCTATTGTTTTTAGTTAGGAGCATATTTTCTTTATAGAATTTGCACAGTTCCAAATATTGTAAAGACTAAAGTTGGTGTAAATTCGGTTTAGGGATTCTTAAATGTTATTCATATGTTACGTTTAGTAGATATTTTAATGAATAATTTAATGAATTTAGCATTGTCCTATACTCTGCTGAACCTTCGGAAGCATGAGATGGGAGCTTTTCTATGGGGAGAGGGAGCTTCCCATAGAAAAGGCTATAGGCTGCAAGGAGAGGGAACTTGCAGCCTACAGACCAATGCCACCTTTTCTTTCTTTACAGATCACAAGTGCATTTGATATGGAAGCAGTCACTTTCAAGAAGCTAGTGAAGGGTCATGCCTATTCTGTCACAGGATTCAAGAACGTGAGTTGCTGTTCATAATGTTGTAGAGATCTGTTCAAGGGCTTAGCCAGGTTTGCAGGTTGTTTAATATCTCAACTTTAACAGGTGGAATATCGTGGCCGACAAGAATCACTCATCCGTATAAGAAACCCCTGGGGTCAGGTAGAGTGGACTGGAGCCTGGAGTGACAGGTGAGTGTGACAAGGAACTGCAGTGTCTTCAGTAAGTGCCCAGCTGTGACATCTGAGAAGGGCCCTATTGTGTAGAGGGCACATAAAAGTGATTAACAAATGCAGGTGTAAATGAGCCATCACAGAAAGTCATTTCAGTATCATTTCACATACAAATGCTTTTGGATTGAATACATTTACCCATGTAGCCCTGAGTCAAAGAAGAAAAAATCAAGTAAGGAACCTTACACTGAGTCAAACCAATTTAGTTTATCTGCACTAACATGCAGTGAAGGTTTAAGATTAGTATTTCCTAGTCCTATCTGCAGATACTAGGAAGTGAATCTAGGACCTTTTTGAATGGAAAGCAAATGCTCTAACACTGAATTATTGTTCTTTGAACTAGCTTTTTGTTGCTCCCTAAAAGTGATATTCTTGGATAAATTTGAAAGTGAGTAGCATGGGGAAAACACAGCATAACAGCCTTTTGGTTACTGTTTTAGCTCTTCTGAGTGGAATGAAGTGGACCCTGATCAGAGGGAAGAACTGCAATTAAAAATGGAAGATGGTGAATTCTGGTAGGTACCTAAATTCATGGAACAATTCCTTCATGATTCATGTGCATGCATGAGCAAAAACCCATAAGTATGTAAGATTATTGTTCTCACCTCTCTGTCAGTAGATTCAAAAATATTTGGTGCTAACAGAATTTTTTAAAAGATACTTATACCTCCTTTTGTGTTTGTATCATAAAGATGGTGCAAGAGTAGCAATGGTAGCTTTTCTCTTTTTATTTGAAAGCATTGTGACATTGTGATCATCATGTCTCTTTCTGTTCTTGTGCCTTCTCACTGTCCTCACCTTTCTGTTTGGTCTCACCATCTTTTGTCCCTGCAGGATGTCTTTTCGAGACTTTATGCGTGAGTTTTCCAGACTGGAGATTTGTAACCTCACCCCAGATGCTCTGAACAAAGATGAGTTAAGCAAATGGCACACCACTCTGTATGAGGGCTCCTGGCGCCGTGGCAGTACAGCTGGTGGCTGCAGGAACCATCCAGGTAATGCCTGGTTTTCTATTCTTTCTCAGACCTCTTTTCTATTTTATTGCTGATGAACTAGTGAGCCCTATGTTCTACATAATGTATACATTTTTGAAACTGAGAGCATCATGCACAATTGCATCAGTGTAAGTTTTAGAAGCATTATATCTATTTCCTAATGTGGCTTCTCTCTGGCTGGCTCAGTAGTTATGGAAAACCCAAGCTCCTGTTAATTTCTAGTGATGCAATCATTTATTTATATTATTTATACCTTGCCTTTCTTCCAGTACAAGACCCATGGTGGCTTTCATAATACTATATAGCTGGAGTCTTCCCTCTCTCCTTGCAGCAACATTCTGGATTAATCCTCAATTCAAAATCAAGCTATTAGAAGAGGATGATGACCCAGAGGACAATGAGGTGGCTTGCACTTCCTTAGTGGCCTTGATGCAAAAACACCGCCGAAAAGCACGCCGAGCTGGAGAGGACATGCATACCATTGGCTTTGCTGTCTATGAGGTAACCCTGCAAGGTCTTCTGGTGTTCCATTTCATCAGCAAAGTTTAACAGAAGCTAATTTCTAATTGTTCCTTTTTCACCCCTCCCCTTATTTTTTTGTAGGTTCCTGAGGAGGTATGTCTTGAGCAGTGAAAAACATTATTGAATTGTGACTGCTAGCTGAAATTGATTAATCTAAAGGTTTTATTCTCTTCCTTAATCACTCTGGAAGGAATCTGGAAAACATACCTACCATTAACATGATACAACTAGTTCCAGTGCGTACACAGCTTCTTGCATATGGAACAACGGTTTGTCCACAATCATGATTAACCAAGATAGTCAAAGTTATATATGTTCTCATTAGGAATTCTGCAGTGAATCCATCCCCTGTCATTAAATCAGAGCAGAATAAGAAATATAAGGAAAGGTCAAAGTGCTTCCTTATTTATATAAAGTTTTTTCAACATGTCAGTGGCAGATGGGTTTTTCTTTTGTTCTGATACTTTCCTGTGTATTCATCATGAAGGGCTTTTTGGTTCAAAGACTTATCCCTCACCTACATGATTTTATCCCTGGGCTTTTAGTGGGTGTATTTGTATCTATCCATGCAATGTGTTGGCTGTTTGTCATCTTGGGGGTGGGGGGATGACCCATTTGTTTGGCTGCATAATACACCTTGCTGCTCATCTCCCAGGCACAGGGCTGTCAGAATGTCCACATGAAGAAGGATTTCTTTTTGAGGAATCAGTCTCGGGCACGCTCAGAAACCTTTATCAACCTGCGGGAGGTGAGCAATCACATCCGCCTGCCTCCTGGTGAATACATTATAGTGCCCTCTACCTTCGAGCCTAACAAGGAAGCAGACTTCGTCCTGCGTGTCTTCACAGAAAAGCAGTCTGACACAGAGTGAGTTCATGATCTGTATGAATTACTCCAGTATTTATAGTTCTTTGTAAGGTATTGGTGAGCATCTCTCAAGCCTACTCCACAGCAATTTCTGTGGTTCTGTCCTGCAATAACAACAATGTTATTGTGATGAGGAGATTTGGTTGGAAGTTGAGGGCAAAAAATTCAAAATCAAGTTTAGGAAGAGACCTGACTGTGCACTATTCAGTGCCATGATCATCTAAAGTGACTTTACATGTTTAGGTACCTGAGTGAATGAAAAACAAACCACTCTATGTCACAGTTGGATGGCTCCCTTCAGACTCATTGAAAGGGACACAACTAGAGTGGTGTTCTTTTTCCCTCCGAATCTCAATCTCTGCCAGATGACTTTCATACATACTAGAGAGCTTTTGAACAATATTCTTTCTTCCTCAGGGAGCTGGATGAGGAGATCTCTGCAGATCTGCCAGATGAGGTAAGAACTCAATCCAGAAGGCACATTGTTAAAGTGTCACCTTTTTTTCTTTACCTCTCTGTACTTGTGCTTTTAACAATTATAATGTACAAATATTTTGGGGGGAAACTGGCAATATTCCTCCTCACAACTTGCTTTGCCACTAGTTTATTTCCTTTTTAAGAACTATGTTTTAAGTAATCCTTGCTGGTGAAAACAATCTTGGTGAAGGACGGAGAAGAAAATACAACTAAGGGACAGATTCAGCCAATGCGGTGGGGGGATCATATGCAGAAGTGACCTAATGATAAAGCAAACACAAGAACCAGTGCATTATAGTGTGTTAGTCAGGAGCTGGAAAATCCAGAGTACAGTCTTTAATATACAACCATGCACCCGTCTCTCTCAACTTAGTTGTCACAAGGATACAGTGGGGAGGAGAAGAGCTATTTGTGCTTCATTGAGCTCACTGGAGAAGAGGCAGGAGATAGAGATAAACATGTAATATAGATAAGGGCTGGTTTCAATTCAAACCTGGAATTCTACAATAATTGAAAACTATGTTAGTTGATCTGCGATCCTGATTTTTATTTCCTCAGGAAGAAATCTCTGAGGATGATGTAGATGAAAACTTCAAGAACATGTTCCGTCAGCTTGCAGGAGAGGTGGGTACTGAGATACAACATTCTCTGAATTTCTTCCCTACCAGTTGTTCTAGACAGTGAATAGGCAAAATTTACAGTGGATATACAACATATCAAAGTCAGTGACTACTCATGTAGAAGTGAATAGTCATCTCAGGCTCACAGTCCTTTGGAGCCAATTTGATGTAGTGGATACAGCACTTAAACTTCACCAAAGACTGTTCTAACAGGTACCCTAAGGTCACTTTCAACAACAACCTCTGCCACTGCCTCCTCCTCCTCCTTCTTGCAGTTTGAGTATCCATTATTCAGAATTCCAAACTCCGTAATACTCCAAAATCTAAAATTGTCCACATGGATGGCTCCGATACCTTTGCTTTCTTGTGGTTCAGTGTACACAAAATCTGTTTCATGCACAAAATTATTAAAAATTTTATGTATAAAATTATTTTCAGGGTTCATGGGAGGTGGCCATTCTAGCCTTGTTCTCTCTTATAGTATGATAAGAATAAAAGGTGGAGTAGGAAGTTATATACTTCACTTAGAATTGGGTTGGGACACTTTGGCTAGTTCAGGGTCCAAATCTATCTTCCCCAACAATTTGCAGGTGAATTTTACCATGTCTCCACCATGCCACCCAAATTACACAACATCAGAATTGTACGGCTGGCCTTTACAACAAAGGGAGCATGTCATATGTTTTAGAGGAGAACTAAGCTTCTAGGAATTCTGCACTTCTGCTTTAAACAAAGCCCAAGCACCTTGCACACCATGTCCTCAGTGGAAACAGCCTTGTTTTTTGCCACCATCATTATACTGTTGAACTTCTTTGGAAGAATGTTGGAGGAAAATGCAGTAAATACATATAGCTGAATGGAAACACCATACCATTTGTGATCTCATGACATCTCAAAGATGATGATGGAAAATTGGAACAGAGCTTTCTGGATGGAGGGTTTCCAGTCAGATAGAATTCTCATTTACCATTCTCATGGTATGGCTTTCTTCAAGGTTATCCAGAACTTTCAGTACAGTGTTCCTTAATGTGGTGGTCCATGGACTGATCCCACTCCCCAAGCCATTGGCTGCTGATCCCTGGCAAGTTTCCAGGAAAGAGAAAAGGCATGTCTCTTGCACTTTAAGGAAAAAAATGCTGGTTCCCCACATCAGATACTTGCTTTAACACACATTCAGAGGCTACCCAAAATGAGAAGTCCTTGCCTGATGGTTTCTACTAGAACCTGGAAAATTGGGGGGTGCAGGTGGAGTTGGACTACCAAACCCCCCCTCCAGTCAGCATGAACATTGTCCTGCTATGGAACCACTGAACTGCTTTTGGAAGAGGGTGAGATTCTCAACACATATTAACAATCAGAAATGACTGATGCTCTGCTGTCTCTTTCTCCAGGACATGGAAATCAGTGTTTTTGAACTTAGAACTATCCTAAACAGAGTCATTGCAAGACGTAAGTGCTTCTTATTTGATTCTCTGACCCATACAGTGTGAGGATTACAACTTCTACCCCTTCTTCTCCATGCACATACTCCAACTACATATCATTCTGAAAACAGCTTCATAATTATCGTTCCTTGTTTCCCCCTATGCCAGACAAAGACCTGAAGACAGATGGGTTCAGCTTAGATTCTTGCCGCAATATGGTCAACCTGATGGATGTATCCTTTCTTGTGGATAAGTTCAGGAGGAATTGGTGAGAATTCTCCTGCTCAAAAAAAGCCAAGAAATACAAATCTGATCCAAAGATAGGATTTCCATGACACATAGCCTTGTAAGAGATAACCTTTGTAGTAGATGACAGTGGTCTTTTCTTAAGCTTCATAGCTTAAATGCACTGCAGTGTTTTGATGTGCTTTTGCTCATTATTTATAAAGCAGAGTGGGAACTCTATGAGATAACCACTCAGTTGTAGAACATTATCTGCCAGTTATTTGCTATTGTACAGTCTCACTGTGTATGGTTTGTCCCAGCATCTAAACTGGTTAGAAACCTGTTGAAAGTTCAGATTATTAGGATATTGTGGGAACCAGTCCATATTGACATATCCCTCACCCTCTACTCAGAAAAATATTTTGCATTTCTTGCTAACGCCAGTGTGTGGTGTGTGTGTGAAGAAGAGAGATTCTATCCTGAAACCATGCTATTTTACAATACAATTTTCTGTTGTACTTTTGACCTGACCATTTTGGTAGTTTTGCTGTTGGACTTTCATGTGTCTGTGTAAGGAAGGGCCCAAGCAAATTGGGCAGAGAATGGATACGAAGAATGGGGTCTGGAAGTGAGAGCAAAGCCCAGTTAAGCAAATATGCTGCCTGCTACATCTTTTATGCTTTCTTTTTCTAAAGGAACACTGCATCAGCAAAAAGAGATCAGAATGGATCATTTGGGAACAGGGAGCACTGTGTGGAAGAACAGAGTAAAACCATTAATTGAAGCTAGTTGCCTGATTATTGTGATGTGAAACACTTGAGTGCTTCCATTCAGATAGTTGTCAAGGCACAGATAGCACTGCATTCTAAGTAGTTTTGTTAACAAGCCTTGGCTGGTCAAGCGGCGTTAGTTGAAGTAATCAGTCATTCTGCACAACTCTATTTCACTTTATTATATATAGCATGGATGTGGGACAGTTGTTATGGTACTCCAGGTGTTTTTGTCCTACAACTTCCAACACTGCTAACCATCATATGCTGTATATACTCAAGTATAGGTTGACTTCATGTATAAGTCAAGGGGCCATTATTGTGAATTTTTATATGCCTCGTGGATAAGCTAAGGGTACTCTCTGTCCCTGCCTCAGCAGCTGTTTCAAAGGTCACTGGCTACAAAGGAAGGCTAAGGTGTCCAGCAGCAACCCTCAGTCAAGCAGCACACAAACATACACACACACACTTGGCAGGGAGGGAAGAAAGGCAAATGGAGAGGCAAGGAAGCATTCTCTTTCCTTCTCCTTCCCAGCAGGTGTTTTGGAGGGAGCCTGAGGCATCCAGAGGCAAGACACACAGACACAGGCACACACACACACGTGGCAGGGAGGGAAGGAAGGCAAATGGAGAGGCAAGAAAGCATTCTTTTCCCCTCTCCTTGCCAGCAGCTGTTTCAGAGGGAGCCTGAGGCATCCAGAGGCAAAAAAACACACACACAAACGGTAGAGAGGGAAGGAAGGCAAATGGAGAAGGAAGCTTTTTTTTTTT
>CM034701.1:342848360-342861442 GCA_020142125.1 Phrynosoma platyrhinos
TTGCTAAAAGATCTCTTCTTTTATTCTTTGTTTCATGTGCTGCTCCTCCATACACTTTTTTTTCTAGGACTGTTGAAATTATGTTCTTTCTTCAGCTTCTTTTTTTGGTAGGGATTTTGTTTAGGAAGAAGCCTCCAGTTCTGTGTTCTTGGCTTAGACTCTTGGTAGGCTTAACATTCATATCCATCTGTTTTAGGATTCAAGCTGGACAATAAGTTGCACCAAGTGGTGGTGGCCCGATATGCTGATGACTCATTGGGTGTGGATTTTGATAACTTTGTTTGCTGCCTAGTCAAGCTGGAGACCATGTTCAGTAAGTTCCTTCATTGCTGCATATGAGGAAGACACCTTCTGTAGGAGCAATTAATTCAGCAGCATGTAGGGATACACCTGTAAGCCTGCTGTTGTTGTTATGTGCTTTCAACTCCAACTTATGACAACACTGACCTAGGGTTTTCTTGGCAAGATTTATTCAGAAAAGGTTTGACATTGCCTTCTTGGCAATGTGTCATTCACCAACGGTCACCCAGTGGGTTTCCACAGCTGATAGGCAATTCCAATCCTGGTTTCCTCTAGTCCAACATTCAAACCACTGCACCACACTGTCACCCAAGCCTGATGTACGCAAACCTATATGTCTCTCAGACTGATCACAGCTGGCACATGATAATGTATTGGATAGTGTGAAATGGCTTGGATAAGCTATTATGAAGGTATAGATCAGATTCATAATCGGGATATCTATCAAGTTGAATCATAAGATCTTGGGTCAAGATAAAAAGCATGGAAGCAGCTGACTTTTGGCAAACTGCTGCTGGCCTCTAAGCTTAGCAATCCTATTGGGAGCCCTGCCCTCCAGTAGGAAGCATGATGAAATTGCCCCCAAATCCCCTAGAGGGCATTCATGGGTATAAAAATTGGGAGATCCTGGGGAGCCATAAAAACTACTCTTGGGGTGCTGCCCTTGATGGATTTCATTAGAGCTTGTGCAAGATCCCTCTCAGTGAATAGCTGTCGAGTCATACGCTGAAAAACTGTACTGCTGCTTCCCAGAGCACCATTACAATGGTGAAAAAATCATGTAGGACACCCATGGCTTGGTTTTTGTTTTTTTTGTTTTTGTTTTTTTTGTTTTTTAAGGAAGAAAAAAGGTTGGAGGCAGCTTTAACTCATGCAGCATCCCCATTCCCATTAGGAGGGAAAATGTTGAGGGGTCTCATCACCCTGATTCAAAACCTAACTAGGTTTTGCACTTGTTACTCCAGAAAAATGGAAGATAATACAGGTAGCATATTTCTGTGTAACAATTTCTTCAAGACTGGTTATTAATAGGAGAGATGCTCCAGGTTTTGAAGGAATAATATCCCTTTGACAAAACACAGGAGGTCTTCTCTATCCAGCATTGAAACAGAAACCATGTTGAGCTTATACCTATATGTCCCCAGTACGGCAAGAGAGAAATCTGTCAGGGTTTGTAATAATAATAATAAATAATAAAATTTATTTCTATCCCACCCCTCTGCAACACAATTGAGGCGGCTTACAATTGTAGTGTAGGCTGCAGGCTGTATAATATGCAACAAGAACATCAGCTTGAAGGAAACTGAAATTTATTTGGAGACGCTATTCTTATGACAACCACTCATAATTAAGTTCAGTTCAGTGCTTTATAATTCAGCTTCTTGGCTGAGACCATGCTTCAAATGCTACTACCTTTTTGAGGTGAAGTGGGAGACTATCAAATATGAGCTACTTCTGTCATGAAGTGAATGGTCCATTTCTTGACTGATCCATGAAATTTCCTTCAGATATATTTGTAAACTTTGCTGTGGTTTTAGATGTCAGGTAGAATGTCTGTACACGGCTCAGGTTTTAATTTGTAACCTGCCATAGGGACAAAATTTATGGGAAAAGATAGAATAAACACCCTTTGATTGCCTAAGTGAATCTCCTTTTCTTTCCTTAAAACCTTGCAGGGTTCTTCCAAAGCATGGATCCTGAAGGCACTGGCAGTGCTGTGATGAACCTTGGTGAGGTAAGAAAAATAAAACAGAATCAGAAGAATTAACCAGAACTCTCCCCCACCTCCAAGAAGGAAGGGTATGAATAACACAGGGGCACTCTACTATGTTACAGATGCTATGGAGAGGTATCAGTAGACATAGATCCTTCTCTCGAAACAAATTCTTGGTGCTGGTCTTTTGAGGGGGGGGATGTGAATTACTATTTTGTCCAGTTCCACAGGTATCCACATATTCTTTTGGAAGACCAATAGATTGTGAGAACATTATTCTGCATTAAACCAAAGATGTGGAAACACATGGCCCTTCAGAAGTGATGTTGAACATCAGTTCTTATATGTTGTAGATAGCTAGCATAGTTAAAGGAGAAGGATTATGGGAGCTGCAGTCAGACAACATCTGAAGGTCTACACATTCCCTGTCCTTTCGTTAAACCAAAAGTGAAAGATCCAGTGGCTTTTCAGCAGCAGATAGTTCAACTGACAGGTATGTACTTAGTTCTAAAACAGTGATTCCCAAAATTTGATCTTCCAGGTGTTTTGGACTTCAGTTCCCAGAATTCCAGACTATTGACCAAGTTGGCTGAGGCATCTGGGAGCTGAAGTCCAAAATACCTGGAGGACTACAGTTTGAGAATCACTGTTCTAAAAAGAAGAGGATGAAGTGACAGGAATATCAGCATGTCACCTTAGAAAGCATGAGTAGTTTTAATAAAAAGTGACCTACAGGATCAGACAAAAGACATATCTAGTTCTGTATTCCATTCTTGTAGTGAACAAAGAGAAGATTTTGCAGAGGACAAACAGATCATGGAGAAATAGCTGATCTCATTTGGCTAGGAGAGGAATGAGATTGTGCTCTCAAATGGAGTGCACCTGCCTTTTCCTTTCCCCAGGAAGTCAGAGCAGCTGGATTTTCATAGTCTGAAATATCTTCTCTTCTCCCATTGGTAAGCAAAAGCAGCAGAGGGCCCCCCCTGGGGCTTGGCAGCTGCTGAGTAGCAGCAGATTTATGGACAGAGAACAAGGCCCAAGTAACTAGTCCTATATACCCCATCCCAAATGAGACCTACTCATGCATAGGTCACTAACAAAATGCCTGTTGGTACAGTGAAAATGCTGTGCAACTGGTCCCACCATGAGCTTACATAAGCTCAGCTTTGCCTCCCAGCACTGGAAGAAGAGATGTCTATCATTGTGTGAGAGCCAGTGAACAGTGAGGTCTGTTCATAGAAGCTTCCTTTCTTCAGATGATCATGTTCAAAACATGGGTCTTGGAGGATGGGAAGCAGGTTGAACTTGTAGCTCCACTGACCCTTCAGTATGTGGAACACCCTTCACATGTGTACCATGTAAAGCAAACAACAGCACAGTCCTACACTTGTCTGCTCAGATGATACATGTCTACCCCCACTGAATTCATCCTTCCAACCAGGGGTAGGCAACCTAAGGCCCAGGAGCCAGATGCGGCCCCCCCAAGGCCTTTGGACCAGCCCCAGGCCGGTCCTGTGCTGCTGCTGCCCGCCATGATATTGAGTATTGTTGTTGTTATTTGTTCTTGGGGTTTCTTGGCAAAATCTCTACAGGGGTTTTGTCGTGGCTTTTCTGGGGCTGAGAGAGTGTGCATGCATATTTTTTTAATTTTTAATTTTTTAAATATTTATTTATTTATTGTGTCTGAGGGATAGCAACCCTGCCCCCGGCTCAAAAAGGTTGCCTACCCCTGCTTCCACCCAATCAGATACACAAACACCAGTTGCTCTCCAGACAGCTCCCATCAGCACTAGCTGATGTTAGTGTTACTATAGTGGAACAGCCCTGTCTTTCTAAAGATAAACCTATGACACTGGTTGTTAAATCATGACTGTTCCACAGACCCTGCCTATAGGTTAATAATAATCAGATTTCAGTAAATTAGCTATGTTTTAACACATCTCTGGCTAATCTACTACAGTGAGTCAGTTTTTTCTGACAATACTCTTTGCTATATCTTGGCATGCCACCCTTGAACTGTGTATCCAGAGCTGATTTTCAAGTGTTTTCCAGTCTCCAAATGAATAATACATTTTTTTTTTGCAAATTCTATATGTAAATAATTCATTTCTTGATTGAAAAACCCCAGCCCCACTTCTGTTAAGATATTTGTTTTTATTGCCCTTTTTATTGCCCTGCATATTTTTGTACTATTTACATTTTCTTGCTCTTTATGGTACACCACCCTAGAGTGACTTATAAATTCTGTAAATAAAAATATATAAAATTAACCTACTTAATGGAGGTTATGCAAGTCTGGATTAATGGAAGTTATGCAAGTCTGGGTTGGGGTCATGAAACAGTTGAAAAAAGTTTTCTTCTGTGAGTATGTGTGATCTACTTTAGGAATAGAGTAACAAAAAACGAAAGAAAGAATGAATAGTAATCTAGAATGCAACATTTAATGTATTTCATGTTATATTCTGTCTTTCATCTGTGGAAGCCAAGGCAGCTTGTGATATAAGTTAAAACAAGACAGCTGCTCATAAATCTTCATGTGCTGAACTCATTTTTAGCCCTGCCACTCTAAAGTGACTAATATCCCAATTCAATATATTTTTATACATTTACTGTAGTTGCACAGAATGTAGATGAGAAATGAAATATCAGGAAAGATACAGGGATTGACTGGGGAAGAAGAATAAGCAAGCTTAACCTTTTCCCTTCTATGGGTGATCTGTAGCCAGCCAGCAGCCTGGCGTAATTGTACAAATTGATAATCCAGTATGTACCTTGGCCACCAATCTCTCTCAAACCACTTTTAACACTTTCTGGAAGTAAACAAAGAAAAACTGGATCTATCCCTTGTGGTTTGCTCCACAATTTGAACAGTGGTCACCAACTCAAAGTGTGGCAATTTGTGGTAACTTCCCAACATCAGTCCTTGGCCAAACTGTGTAAGGCAGATTATACACCAGTTAGTTGTTCACCAACCTCTGGACTTCTGTGACTGAATTCACTGTTGTTCTTTTTCCTTCACAGTGGCTGACATTCACAATGTGTGGCTAGAGCAGAGGTGAAACTTCTTGCTGCGATGACCCTTCGGGCTGGGCCACACCAAGTGCCTCCTTAACATCAGGCTGACACAGGATGGCCCTACCCTTCTCCTTTTCATCACTCCACTGCTGACCCTGATGCCTGATTCCTTCCCTTCCCTTGACCACTGACAAAGTAGCACCCCATGACTTAAGCACCTTTTCTCTCACACACATTACTTGCTGGGGATCAAAATCTCTGTAGGAAGCAAAGCAGAGAGGAAGCAGCTCTTTCTTGCTGTGAGTGTACCTTGTGACTCACTAGATTTGCTGGAGCAAGCAAGAGAGGGGCATGAGTGCATACTGGCTTTAGTGTAACTGTACTTATTAGTAGGGGCTACCTTCAGAGTTGCCAAAAGGGCAGCAGTAATGTTGTTGCTTCCCCTAAAACAGAGGTAGGCAACCTTTCCCCTTTAAGGGCCGAGGGACTTCAGCTCCCAGAATCCCAGGAGCTATTGGCCAACATGGCTGAGGCTTCTGGGAGCTGAAGTCCCTCGGCTCTTAAAGGGGAAAGGTTGCCTACCCCTGCCCTAAAAGGTTGGCTTTTTTACACCATCTGCAGCTGCTACTGATTCTGGTCTTGCAAGAAAGCCACCTGCTCTCTCCTGGAATCATTTCTACATCCCCTTGTTTTTGCTTTTCACTGGTAAATTTAGTGGCAATGGGAGAAGGGACATAAGCCCTTAATTCAACTCTTTAGTCTTACATAAATGGACGCTCCCACCCTACATGTTGATGTCTTTTGCTGAGGCCATTAAGGAGCATTTCCCCCTGCATTTTTTTTTAATCAGAGGTAGTTCACAAGAGTTCTTGGTTTGAAAACAACACTTCTTCCAAACAAAAGTAACTAAGAATCCCTTGCAGAATCATCCAAGATTCCAGGAGGCTGAGCTAATGGTCCTGCTCCCAAAACTAAAGTGCTGTGCATTAGGATTTCTGTGTTCTCTACATAAAGCATGCAAGGTTAATCATGGAATCAATAAGTGCAGATTCAACTACAGAGTAAAAATATAAGTCATCGTAGTAGATTTACGGAAAACCTCAGCTAGAAAGATGGGAAGCAGTCTACTCCATATTAGTGGCCCCTGTGCCTTCTCACACAAAAAATGCTGCAGGTGGATTCATCTGGCCTTAGATGTCTAAAATGAATGAGAAGGTGTGATTAACAACAAATTATTTTTGTAACATACTTTTAAAAAAATCAAGGGATCACAACTGCTTTCCTGACACTTGAGTCTTTCAGTGTCATTTTTACCTCTCTAAGCTTACATTTTGAAAAATGCAGAATGAATGATTTAAAAATATAGCTAAATTTTTAGAACTTCTAATAGGGCCTTGCAGGTTGCCACAAACATGTCCTTGGCTTTGTGTAGTATATATGCTAGATGGCAATGTCTGCTTCAATATGGAGGGCTCTTTCCTTCATCAGTCAAAAGACACCAGGCATTCTTTCCTCAGTGGAATTTTAGCTAAGGAACTAAGACAAAATACAAGTAGTTGGAAAGACATACAAGCTACTGTACACAATTAAAATCTTAACCTGGAAACATCTAGCATCTCTTAAGGGTTAAAAATGACGCCTGCTGGTTTTGAGTCTTTTTTCCTTGTCTCCCAACACTTGCCCATACCGCTCAGGAAATATGCTGGGAGTAACTAATATTGGAGCTGTAACTATGAACCTGACCACTGCAAGCAACATGCAAGCATTCTGAGTTATCAGGCTAGCATTACTAAAGGACAGAGTCCTCTTCAATATACTGTTACTAACCTTGCCCACTTCTTTTGCCTTGGCTAAATCCTTTTTCTGCTTTTAGTATTTCTGCTCTAGAGATTTCTGAATAGAGCAACAAACAAAAAAAGGGGAGAGTATTACTCACAAATTATTCCTTAATGCTGAATTGCTATAATGCTGTTGCATGAAGCATTCTATCATACTATGTCTCTCTGTCCCAAATAAGCCTCAGAACTGGAACAGAATTTCCACCCAAGCAGCAGTTGCAAGCTGCTGATTTTCAGCTGTGGACAATTTGTGTAGGATTGGATTTATCTTTGAAGCATGTGCTTCTAACTATTACATTTTAAGTAACTAACAGAATAGGAACTATCAAGAAGACTTGCCAACGTTTAATGCTGTTCTGACATGGATTTGAATCTCTGTTCCACACTTAAAGATGTATGCTTGAAAAAAGTGTAAGCCAAGCTATCGGAGGAGGAAAGAGTAAACATTTTGAGTTACTATCCTATATATGGAAATTGCAATTGCCCCTTTTGCTTTTAGCGGTCATGCCTGGCATCTGACAGGCTATTAAAAGTCCACATTCTCGGCTCTGTCATTTTATTTGTATGCCAGACAAAATGATGCAGATTTAATAAAATGTGGCTCTGGTAGTTTTCAAAGGCTTTCAGAAATCCTAGCACGACAGAGCAAGATGGAAGTTTCAGGCAATAAGAGGAGAAAATGGACATGAAGCTTGGATGGGCATTCAGGTCTCAGGACAGAGTACTTCTGACAGCAGGAAACCATGGCATGGAGAGTGCTGGGATTTTCCTTCCTGTTGAAATTCTGTTTAGCCACCCCTCAGCTGCCATCTTCTCCAAACACTGCCAGTGCATGCCCAGGTTTGGCTATCCCATAAGAATGTTTAAAATTCCTGAAAAGGAAAATTTAAAATTCCAAAGATATCAAAGGATGCCAAGCAGGTGCATTGTTAACAAAGATCAGCTAGACCCCATCCTGCCTCCGATTAAGGAGTGCGAGAGTCTTGTGGGCGGTAGATACAGGCCAACTATATAGATTTCATTACAGAACTTTTCATGACAGAACCTTTGTTAATAAAACTCCCTGAATCTTCCCAAGCAGCATGACTTGTGGTCATGTTGGCTTAGGGATTTGAGGACTTACAGTCCAAGAAGTAATTTTTCCAAGCTTTGGGTTGGGATGATAGGTTGACGGAAAGGAAATTGTTAGACTAGATGTAGCAAAATTGGAATTGCAGAAGGAAAGTAGTGAATCAGATCCTGTTGTATTGTCTCTCATACTTTGCCCTTTTGTGTGCCCCATTGTCTTCCATAAGGACATTCCAGCTCCTGGCTACTTTCTTTCTTCACAGCCCCTCCACAGCTGGCGCAGTGCAATATTTCCCTAGGCAACACCAGCCCTGCTCCCTTCATGCCTTATGCCTGCACCCAGGCTGGCAGTGTGGCCTTACTTCTTGGTTAGAGGGCCTCGTCCTCTCCTGCTGCTTTCGAATTCCTGCAGAATACGGTTCCAATGATAAACCACTTCTGCTCAGAGAGCAGGGCTGCCTCTTCAGCCCAGTTTGCAACATATGTGAAGTAATAAATAGAGATATGTCAAAAATCTGGCTTATGCATTAACTACATTTTTGTAAGTGTGGATTGACATGGATGGATGGATGTTCATGCTGACGCAGACATTGGAAAAATTATGCCTTTGACCACAATTGAGATCTGGGTTATTGTAATCCATATAGTAACTCAGACCCAAAACAGAGGGACAAAAGAGGCCGCAAGTGTGGTGATCCCACAGGCCCAGTTCTGATCCAGGCTGCCAGAAGGAGCGGTTCTTCTTGTTTGGCGTGGCTTCTGGCTGTGTTTAGGGTGTGCATCATCTAAATGCTATGCCCCCAACACAGCCCAAAGCCAGCACTTTTTATCCATGTGTTTCAGGCCTTGGCTAAGTATAAGCTGATATAGGATTCCAGCCTGCTTATAGAAATTGGCAAGGCATATAAAATGAGCATATTCCATATATTAAAATACAGTTTATTCAGAACATAATTACAACATTTGTTTTTGTTACAAATGGATCAGAATGGTAAGAAGCACCTAAACAGCTTTCCTTTTGTCAGTTTGAAGAGTGAGAAAACAACAATAGTAAAATAGAAGACGCCATTAACATTTTACTAAAAGAAAAAATCACTTTCTCTCCACCAGCTCTGCAGTGTCAAGCAGACATAATACACTCGTTCCCATAAAAAGAACAGAAAAGGAAACCAAGACCAGGAATTGTAATGATCTGATACTGTAGATAGCCTTACCTAAAAGTCTTCCTCATACATATTTTTTTAGAAATAATTTTGGGGCTGTAGATATGTAAACATCCTGTCTTAATTTATTCATAACACTAAAAGAGAATATTCCATAACCAATCCTTCCTGTTTTTTCTAGAAAAGCAAGATTTTAGAAGAAATTTGAGATTTTTTTACCCCTGAAATTGTACCAATTTGTTTTCACATCTCTAAGCAGTGACAAGGGAAAGCTTTGGAGTGGCCCTGTGTTTGAAAATATAAATTCAGTGTTATTAGTTTCCAGATTTTGACTTTCAGGATAAACTTTCAGGAGGTACTTTTCTTTTTAATCCAGAAGCCGCCAGGTGGCAGAATGGTCCTTTTCGCCCACAGACCACTTGACTCCCATCTTGCCTGTTACCTGGCAGTTGTACAATAATACTGTGATCTGAAAGTGCCAGTCGGATGGGCTGAACTCCAGCAAAGCTGCCCTCTTGGCTTAAACGCTGGAAGAAGTCTGTATTGGAGCTAATGAAGAAAAGGGCTGGCTCAAGAAGCCAAGGAAACATTTGCTAGATTGAGCATCATCTCCCTCCCAGTCCCGGCCTTAAATCCATGCAATGAGGTCATCTTTACAGTTTACAAAAAGCACCTTGATGAAGAAGAAAGTAGCACACTGAAAAGGTTCTTGGGCATATGCTTAGCCTCTAAACTCATTGAAAATAAATGGGAAGAATGTACCTCCTTTAGTTAAAAGTTGGGGACTAAATAATGCTTTTGCAAAGCACATCAGACAGCATCTCAAGTCAAGCGTGTACTGACTTGGATTAGAATCTGATGGCACCACAAATGTTGAAACTAATGCAAAAGCTATACACCTCAAAGGTGCTGGCACCTCTGATTTTTAAAAGCACTTTATTTTAGGATGGTTCCAGCCACCTTTTTTAAAAAAAAAAAAAAAGCAACGTTTTCACATTAAGGAGAAGTGCACTTTTTTTACAAAACTTTGAAAAGGAACAAAAGATACTTGCTTTTTTACATTTGCAGTGGGCCCTTGATATCCACTGGCGTTTGGTTCCAGGATCCCCCATGAAGACCAAAATCAGGGGATCCAAATCCCACTACAAATCCCAAAATGGCTCTGAATAGCATAATAAAATAGTATCCCTCATATAAAATGACAAAATCAAGAGTGGCCTTTTGGATATCTTTTAAAAATTAGTTTCAAGCTATGGATGGATGGATCCACTGATGCAGAATCCATGGATACAGAGGGCCAAATGTATGTCCCTTCCAAGGCACACAGACCCAGTCAGCTAACCATTATATAGTTTAAAAAGCAAAACAATGTAAAACAGTTTAAAACTTTTTAAAAAACTAGCCTATTTTAAAAGTGAGTGGACAGTCATAAATGAAATACTGGACAAGTCACCCAAACAGTTGAAACACCTGCTAAAATATATTTTAGAAAATTAAAGATGCCTATCCCAGGGCAACAAATTCTATAGTTGTAGTGCAGCCACAGAAAATATACAAATAGGTTTTCATTCTTCCATATACTAAATAGGAAATTGCATATAAGCCATCCTAAAATGGCTCTGAACATAGAATTTCAACCAGCCCATAGTGTTATTTATGAAGGGAAGTACTCTGTAGCAGGAAAGGACAACTTGTGGCCTGAGAAATGGACATGGTGATATGGTTAATTTCATATGTTCCCTCAAAAAACTCAGGGGAAAGCCAGCCTGCATTTGGGCCACCACCCCTGGATTAGGCCAGGCAGTCCATGCTTTCTTCAGGCCTAGTGCTGGGCCAGCTCTCGCCGTAGGACAGCTTTGAATATGTGTTGGGCATATCAATTTTCCTGCTTGAAACAGAGCAGCAAATACTGCTCTTCACTTACCTAATTCAAGGCTTGTTGGTGGTGCTGTGTGCCTTCAAGTTGTTTCCAGCTTATGGCAACCTTAAGGCAAAACTATCATGGGGTTTTCTTGGCAAGATTTGTTTAGAGGAGGTTTGCCATTGCCTTCCCCTGAGGCTGAGATAGTGTGACTTGCCCAAGATCCCCCAGTGGGTTTCATGGCTGAACTGGGAATTGAACTTTGGTCTCCAGAGTTGTAGTCCAACACTCTGGAGTGGAACACACTCCCTCGGAGAGTAGTGGAGTCTCCTTCCTTGGAGGTCTTTAAGCAGAGGCTGGATGGCCATCTGTCAGGGATGCTTTGATTGGGAGTTCCTGCATGGCAGGGGGTTGGACTGGATGGCCCTTGTGGTCTCTTTCAACTCTATGATTCTATGATTCTACTCAAACCACTATGTCACACTCTTAGTAGCTAAAAATAGCCCAATTATTTTGGCAAAGGGAGTAGAAATTCCCACAAGGACCTCTCTCCCACCTAGGAAGTAAAAGTACACTAGTAATAAGATAAATCGTTAACCATTTGCTCCCTTTCAAGATCTCTGAAATCTTCTGCCCTAGGTAGATCACAGTTATTCACATCTATCCTAATCTGTACTTTTTAAGAATATCTCTTTACGTGTGTGTGTGTGTGTGTGTGTGTGTGTATGCATTGCCCAAATTGTGTGTTTTAATTATTTCCTATAGGTCAATAGCCTGTGAAAGAAAAACTGCCTTGTGCAAATCTGGGACGGACACCAAAATAGCCATAGAACATTTTTGCAATATTGCTGGTTATACTTCTGTGGACTAATTTCAGCTTTTCTAGGGCAGTCCAGACCACAGCTTTGGTTTGATTAGAGAAACTACAACAGAATGCGCACAAACAAAAATGTATGCATTGTGGGCCATGTCAGTTTAACATACCCACCTCCAAGATGCTGAAAATCTGTTGCCTCCGGGTGCTGTCCAGAATGCTTGATCATGTCTGGCACAGAAAAAAGATTCCAGCAAGAGAGGGCAGACAGCTTTTTCCTGTTACGTCAGGAGTCAAATGGTGTGTGCTACTAGTGGCAGTACTGGTGCTGGTCCAAAAACCTGAATTACAAATTCAGTCCAAAGCTCTTGGCTTCAACTGTGGCAAGAAATGGGCTGTAACTGTTCACTGCAAACATTTTTTTAATGGATACAAGCCTAGCACTTAAGAACATTCAGCATGGAGTATTTACAAGCTCTCGTGCATCACCAGCAAATACTTTCTGTGTTCCTTTGGCACTGAATGGCAATCTCGCCAGGCAGGCCCAACAGAGCAACCCTGTGCCAAGGTTTCAACAGGAGCAGATCTTGTTTTTTTCCATCTGGCTGCTTCCTACGTTCAGTCCCAACAGTCAGGATACTGCCTGACAAATGCTAGTGGAAGCTCTGGGAAAACTTGAGTTTCCTCAGAAACCACAGAATTAACAAGAAGGGCAAAGGAGCAAAAAGAATCCCTCTATTCCAACACGTTGGACTCGGGAAGTCTGGACCACACAAGGCACTTGCTCTTGGGCACGATTTGGAGGAGGGCAGAGTTCTTTTCCTGTGTTTTTAGGTCAGCTGTGGCTCACAGCTGGACATCATTTTTTTTTCGAGGAAACTTGTTCAAATGAAGAAGACAGAGCTTAACGTTGCTCACAAAATGTGATGCCGGGTTTGGCTGAATTGTGTTGTTTCATACTTTCTTCCTCATATACAGGCCTCATAGCCCTGCCCTCCACATGGATTTTCAGTGGGGAGATAGAAGAATCAATGGGGACGGTGGTGCCTTAGGACAGAACATTGGGCCAAATATCCAGGACCTTTTTCAGCAGAATGAGTGAAGGAAGTACAAACTCAAGGGTACCTGCTCAACACATAGTGAAGTAATACACATTACCGTGGCGGGTGGGGTGGATGACTGTTAAATACAGAGGCTATATTTACTTAACTGCACCCCTGCTTGTGGGGTGGGAAGTTGACACAGCTCCCCTAGAGCCATGATGGTGAACCTATGGCATGCATGCCAGAGATGGCATGCAAAGCCATTT
>CM034701.1:342873631-342889085 GCA_020142125.1 Phrynosoma platyrhinos
ATATTCCTGTTTTAATTATCTTGCCATTTAATACTGTTTTAAGGGGGTTTGTTGGAGTATTTGTTATATGGGGTTTTTAACTGATGTAAGCCGCTTAGATTGTCTTCATTTAAGCGGGGTATAAATAAATTTTATTATTATTATTATTATTATTTAAAAGCAAAAAAATACCCACAAATGTGGGTTGATTTTTGCACACATTGGGGTTAATGAGCAATTAAACTGGACAGAAAGTCAACAAAACGCATTTCTTTTGTACTTTCCAGATGTAAAAAAGTAAAAAAGAATCGTGTTTTGTCCACTTTCTGTCCTGGCTAATGTCACTTTAATGCTCATTAACCCCGATGTCATGTGAAAAATCAATCCGCTTTTGTGAATTTTGTCCACTTTCTGTCTGGGTTAATGCTCAACATTGTGTGAAAATCAATCCTGTTTTAAATCCCATTTTTGCATGGGATCCCTCCCATATAATAAACTCCTTAAACAGTACTCTGCTAAGCACCTTCTTGTTGGACTCCCTGTTAACTCTGCTTTTGCAGTGACACCTGCATGCTCTCCGTTGGGACCTTCCTGGCCTCATACTCCTTGATTTTCTTGTTTCCAGACCTCACCCAGAGTTGGCCTTCCCTGAAAGAGGACCAAATTTCAGGGGTGGCAGCTGATAGCTTCAGTTACAGTGAGGCAGTGAATCCACTCTGGGTTTTAACCTGAACAGTAAAGTCTTGCGGGACAGAGTTTGGCACTTTGGATAGCTACATTAAAGTTCAGAATAAAACTCAGAGGACCTTATCCCACGCTGCTCTCAAAAGTGGCAAGAAAGCGATATGAGCATCATTGCAGTACTATAGCGCTAGTATAAATATGGCGCTAGCGCTATAATAGCGCTATGGATAAGCTCGCGCTATTGCAATGCCCGCTGAAACTGGCATTCAAAAGAACCCGAATGATGCTGCATTCCGAGCGGCTTCTTGTTGGATTCTGAGCGACGTCGTGTAATCACCCGGAAAACTATAGCGCTATAGCACCTGATTCTTAGCCGATTCTGAGCGACGTCGTGTGATCACCCGGAAAACTATAGCGCTATAGCGCCTGATTCTTAGCCGATTCTGAGCGACGTCGTGTGATCACCCGGGAATGTATAGCGCTATAGCGCCTGATTCTTAGTGGATTCTTGCTGCTTTTGGCCCCGTGGGATAAGGTCCAGAGTGGCTTTGTCACCCCTCCAAAATCAGAGCTGCCAGTTCCCACTGGTGTGAAGTAAGAACTGTGAAGCACTTCACATTCTCAAAAAGGCTCATACAATGACCCATAAAAAGTCAAATATGTTCATGCTTTTGTGTGATCTAAATCAGGTGAAAAGAAATCCTTTGATATGCAACCTATCCTCTTTTGACAAACAAAAATGATAAACGAGACTAAGGATGAATTTAAACATTACCTCTGAAGCATAGTCGTTGCTTTCCACATACTTTCCAGTGTTTCATAGAACAAAACTGAGATATGTATGGCCAAGCAACATCAGAACGTGGTCACAATAGCAAAAGTTAATAATGAGGAAGAACACACAACCTAGGAGAGGTTGCAGCAGTTTGCTTTTGCCTGAGCTGACTTGGAAAGGAAAATTTGGTCCCCTCTTCTCCTCTGCTGAGTTAATTGAGTCCAAACTACTTTTGCACTTTGCACTCAACTTGAAGCAACTGAAGTAGGCTGAGGACAAAGAGGGAGAGGGAGAGATGGAAAAGCTGGGATGTACTGAAAGCAGCTAAAAACGTGGGATGATGGAGGATTATATAGGACTGTCCCAGTCAAATCTGGGATGGTTGGATGGTATGTTTCTGCCATGGCTAGTTCCCTTATGGACATTGCAACCATAAGCATGTTTGGTCATACCTGTAAACCCTGCTGAGCCAATGGAGTCTACATGCTTAGGACTGCAGCCATCATTACTAAAATGCAAACATTTCATGCTATGTCAGTCTTCCGGGCTATTTGGGCAAGGAGAATTTTCAGAATCATTTTGAGATGACTCTTTCTGGCCAAAAAAAGCTTTGTTGCAAATACACAAGACAGCCCTAGTAGGTGATGCCATAGGGAAGATCTTCATGAAGGAGCAGCCCTGTTTGCATAGTTGTTATGTTTACAAACTTGCATAGCTACATGGGATTGCACATGGGAAATTGGAGCCCATGCAGCTGTATGTGTGGGGGAAAGGTTCCTTTGGTAGTGAAGCAGTTATACTATTTTGTCATCATTGCTCAGCTAGCTGGCAACTCAATTCATATTTCCTATACCATGACCAACCCACTTGCAGTGGCCATTTCAAGTAGATTTAGACCCAAAACAAGCCAATCACGTTCAGTCTGGATCCATTCAAACCATGGACTTTATCACATGGAGGAAATCCCATGCAGAAATGGGATTTAAAAGCTGAGGAAAACCCGCAAAAGCAGGTTGATTTCACACACATCGCTGTTAAACTATTGTTAACCCAAATGGAAAGTAGTCAAATGCCACTCCTTTTTAATTTCGGGATTTTTCTAAAGTAAAAAGAAGCGGCTTTTGATTACCTTTTGTTCGGGTTAACAACAGTTTAACAACTTCATGTGAAAATCTACCTGCTTTTGTGGGGGAAGGTGGGGAATTAGATTTAAAACCCTGTTTCTTCACGGGATTTCCCCCGTGTAACAAAATCCCATGCAACCATACCACTTATTTCCATGGAATTGGAAAGCCATTGACTTTTTGTTCCAGGTTCACTGAGTTTTAAAGAACTCATTGGGAGGTAAATTCCACTCAGGGCCTCTTTCCACTAAAAGTGTCTGTGAATGTGGAGGAATGAAGATAGTGGAAGTACAGGATGCTCTGAGCCTGTAGCTTTTGCCTGCCTTCCAAAGATGCTGTTACATGACACTCAAAAAAAGGCAGCTGAATAGTTCAGTGAACCAACCAACCTGTATCTGCTGAACAAAAAGTGACTTCTAAGAAAACAGACCATATAAAGATTACTCAGGTAAGCTCTGAGAACAGGAATGTAGGAGACCGGCTTATGCCATACTCATCTTTTTCTTCTTTTTAGTTTCCCCCCCCCCCCTTTTTTTTTTTTTTTTTCTGTTCTTACTGGCAGTGGTTTCCAAGAGATCAGGCAAGGAGAATTTTCCCATCATCTGTTCCCTGACTCTCTGAATTAGAACAGAACTTGGAAAAGATCCTTCAAGTATGATTCCCAGAATCTCCCAGCCACATAAAGCAGGTGAGTTACAATCCCTGTCCTAAATAATGCTACAGGATTCTTTAGTGAACATACTTTGATTTAATTTATTAGAGTGAGTAGAATCCAAATTAAGGTGCCACTGGGATAGCAAAGCACACAGTAGGTCTTCCAGTCTACAAACAATAATAAATAGAGACTTGGGAGGGCAGGGCTGAATGGGATGCACTGAGATATGTGTGAATTCCTGAAAAGGGCAATGCCCATGAACATAGCTCAGATCATGGAAGATGGCTCTGCCCAGTTTGATGGGGTTCTCCCCTTCTCCCTAAGTCTTGGATACAACTTACCACATTTAATGAAGTCTTTAAATCCTCTATGTAACATGTGGAGTGGTACAGCCATCTACCAGCCCAAATACCTATGTTTGAGTCTGGATCCAGCCCAGTCATTATAAGTCACCATTCCAACTGAATTTGCCAAAGGATCCCCAGGCCTCTTCTATACTTAGGGCTTATTCACACTTGCAAAAAAAAACAAAAAAAAAAACGGTTTTTCAGTCGCATCAATCTGAGGCCGCAGAATCTATTTGAAACAGAACAAAGTTCACACTACATTTTCCATTACCAAATGCTTCCATGTCCATTTAATACGGTTCATGTTCATACTTACTTTTGCACCCCAACAACATGGATTCTCAATCACAGAATGTTTGATCCATCCTGGGTCTTTTTTAAAAAATGTCAATCATATGATGCGCATGGAGTGTTTCCAATGATGCAAGCACTTGGAAGTGTGGCTGTGCACATCAGCTGTCGCTATGTTCATGAGCCTCTCTGTGTGTATGTGTTCATGTATGTGTTTGTGTGTTGAACATGCACACACTCCTCCTCCTCCACCCCACTTTCTCTCCATGCCTGGAAATGGGCCGCTAGAAGCAGGATTTTTACTTCTATGGAAGCAACAGCTGATCCAGTCAGAAACATACACCTTCCTCTCCACTTTCCCTAGTCCAGCATGCACACACACACTTTCTTTCCCTCCCTGCCTTAGCTCCTTTTACATTTGGTTCTCCCCTCAACTGACTCTTCAATCCCCTTCAACTCCCAATGCCAGCTATGCATCCCAGGGAAAAATCCCCTATGACACCCACAGATCCATGCATCCCAGAGGAGTATTCTCACCACGGCACCTGTGACTCCCTCCTGTGAACAAATGAGACAGTTAGCAGAAACTGTAAAAAAAAAAAAATTAAAAACCACACCGCACCATGCCCCCCCAACAGCTCCACGGCACCGCTGAGAGGGGGGAAATGGTGGTTTGCCAAGACTTGTGGTGGAGTGGGTACCACCCCTCTGCCCATTGTCTCTCCCTCCTGAATGGGATGAATGGAACAGGAAACTCATTCACATTTGTTCACAGCTGTTGCAAATCGGTTCTTTTCAAATGATCTCTAAATTTTCAGTTTCTAAAAGAACCAATTCTTTTGGACTTGCAACGATTCAGACCAAACACAGTTGGGTCTGAAATCAATTCAGGTGCGGACAAGGCACATATAAACTGGTTTAAGCCAATCTACAAACTGGTTTAAATCATAGTGTGAATGTGGCCTCAGATTATCTAAGCTTCAGCTCCCCTTTAGGCTGAGAACCTTTTCATACTGCATATAGGCAAAGCTGAATTTGTCACTGGATGAACAGTGAAAAGGGAACCACAGATTCCTTATTGGTGGATTCAACCATCTACGGCTTGAAAATATTTTTAAAATATATACATTCCAAAAAGCAAGCCTTGATTTTGCCGTTTTATATAAGGGACACTATTTTAGTATACCATTGTATTTATTGGGACTTGGGCATCCATGGATTTTGGTATCCACAGGAAGTCCTGGAATCAAGCCCAGTGGCCCACTGTAATCACAACTCCTTGAGAGCAAATGTGTACATTATACTTACTTCACAAACACATTTTCCTTACATTCATACATTCCATTTTGCAGTATATGATCAAAACATCTTCAGTGTAAACCAACCAAAGCTGTCTATCAGCTTTGACAGACAATGTCTTTTTGATAGACAGTTGTCCCACTGCCCTTAATTCCTTCCGAAAAAGCAAGAAAGCATTGAAGTAAGGGGAGAATGTCCATCTCCTTACTCTGCAGTATAGAAACATGTGTCCATGTTATTCATTATGTCAAAGAAAACAAGTGACTGTCTATATCAGAGCAAAGAAAACAGTCTTAAACCTTCTGCCTGTTTGGGATTTTGATAGAGCCTTTCAACAGCTGTTGCTTGAGGCAGATCATGAATCTGTGTAGCACAGATGCTGTGATCATTCCCACCCCTTTCACCCTCTGTTTGTACCAGAACCTAGAAGCACTACCACCCCAACAGATGGGGCATTGGGTTGGGAGCTATAATTTACATTGAGTGTGTGTCCCTCCCTTCTCACTCTTGCTTTGGTGACAGAAGGCAAAGTTGGGTGTAGAGCTTAAAGGATAGTTGAGGAGACAGGTTTTTTTTCCCTTTATTATTGCTCCTCATTGTCCAGGCACATTGTTTTGTCAGAGGCGTTAATGCTGTTTTTAGGAGACCCTGGTGCTTTCTGCAGTTCTCTGAAGGAGGTGAAGGAGAAGACAACCAAAGAAGGAGTTCAAGACAGTAAGAGCTGCTTTACTTGCATACTTACAAAGCTGTCTGCTTAGAACTGCTCTAGTCAAGGATGTGTTCATGGCAAAGATGACCTCTGGGACCACAGCATCAGGTTCTGAACTTCCTGCTCCATGATCTAGTGAAAAAATTATAAAGGGGGGGGGAGATTAATTGCAAACCTCTGCTGTCCTTAACAGCCATCCAGCCTAAAACTGAATGTTTTTTTAAAATAAGAAACAGTGATCAATTATATAATCTCCAGAACTAGTTATATTTAGAAGATATTCACTCAGTTCAGTGGGACATGAGTCTAACTTAAATTAAATCCCATTTATTCCATTGAGTTTGCTCCAAGTATGATTAGGTCTGGATCAAACTCAAAAACACAGCTGTATCAATATGCCTTCATTGAGACTCAAAGTCAATGATAGCTTTCAGTTCTTAACCAGAGTTTCAGGCTGCCAGACTTCAGTCCCCTATTTCTATGATGAAAAATTGCAAAAGATACTGTAGTTTGGGAAGACACAAACTAGGGAAAGATTAAAATGCCAAATTTATTTTGCTGCTTCTCAGCCTAAAGGGAGGTGCATTTTAAAGCTGAGTTTGACATGGTTGAAAGCAACTGGGGGAAAGTAAAGGAGTGGGATAGAAAAAAATATGTCAGGCTGCCACTAGAATTAAATGGCAGCTTAAAAGAGTATTTTGAGTCACAAAATGTAGAAATTAAAACATGCATACAGTAAGCAATCTGTTTAATGTGCTCAAACATTGCATGTATAGATTTAAAATGTAGTATTTAATCACTGATTTCAGTTTCTGCTCTGTTAAAAGGGTGTTGATGTCATCATCACCTTAAACTATCTATGAACATCTGTAAGAGACATTGCATGTGTTATCTAATCAAGAAAATCAAGAAAAGAGAAGTGATAGTCCTTGTTCTATTCAATCAAGAAAAATAATTATTGTGGTTATTAATTAATCAAATGTCATTATCAATATCTATAAATTGTCTGCATGGAAGGTGATGTAATATTTTAATAGGGTGATCAATTTACTAAAAGACAATTCACACATTTATCTTCAGATATGACATTAAACCCCCAATATTTCAGTGCTGATATGACTCTCTAGGGTGCTGTCTGACAAACGAAAGGGTTATTAAAAGCATTTTAGAGCCTCTGGAGGCAAGGAATGATCCTGAGAAGTTGGCAGAATAACTTTGTCCAATTATAACTGTAATGAGACCTCTTGGTGAGAATAATTCAGGTCCTACATTTCTAGCAGATACTGATGACCTAATATTTCCTTCTGTCTATGTTGGCAAATGTTTTCTGAGAATTTTTTCTTGTTTCTCTAGATTTGATTCAGTTGCAATCTGAAAAGAACAGCATTTCCTGTGTAACTTGAGAACTGTTACTGGGCTTGTGGTAAGACCATATGTGATATATCCCATCGCACAGAGTGATCCAGATATTACAGTCAATTAACCAAGACAGATCAATGATGAAAGTTGCTGTTTCCTATTAATAGGTTTTTGGAGGTCAGTCAATGTATAAACAAACAGGGATCTTCACATTGCAATTGCATGCATAGTCAGTATTTACTCAGAATTCCCACTGAGTTCAAGGTTTACTCCTGGGATATTGGATCTCAGCCTCAATTATTTTCAATTGAACCAGGGCTGTTGAACCTCACCTTCAAAAATGGAAAAGCAACAAAAAATTATGCCATTTTAGTGTTTTGTTTTGGTTTTTTATATGGTCTGGGTGGTAAGGGATGCAGTGACTTGATTGTTTTTGCATGCTTTAAGAAAATACATTGATGGAAGGGATTGTCGTTATTGTACCTGATAAAATAAAATATCTGCACATCCATTCATCACACAGCAATTGCATTCACAGTATATTTACTCAAAATTTCTTAAAATCATTTGTACTGTAACAAATTTTGGTCACCATTTTTATACTCACAATTAGGATGGATTAAAGGACAGTGGAAAAGTATAGTACAGTAATTCTCTCAATTCATGGTATGTGCATAACTTACAAGAATGAAATAAAGGGATAAAAATATCAGGAGAAACATTCCCATGAGCTATAGTCCCAGCCCAGATCAGAGACTCTAGTGCAGAACTTGAAAAAATTCTATTTTGAGCTATAACTCCCAGAATCCTCATATCATCCAAACAAATAACTTTTGTGTGGCTCAAGATGGTTTGAGCAAAGTCATTGAGACTGGTGGTTAAAATAAAGGTGTATCTACACTGCCAAAATAAAGCAGCTTGACACCACTTTAACTGCCATGAGACTAACCTACAGAATCCTGGGATTTGTAGTTTGTAGAGCTCTCTGACAGACAAGCCTGAATACTTTATCAAACTACAAATCCCAGGATTCCACAGGATGGAGCCATGACAGTTAAAATGGTGTCAAATTGTTTTATTTCTGCAGTGTGGATGCTGATGGTAGACTCAAAGCCTAAGCAGACTGCCAGAAATAGTGCACATTAAATTGAGGCACTGCCCTGGCTCAGTGCTAGGGAATCATGGGAATTGTATTTTTTTTCTGAGACATTGAGCCTTCTCTGTCAGAGAGCTCTGGTGCCACAATAAATTACAGTTCCCATGATTCCCTAGCACTGAGCCAGGGCAGTGCCTCAATTTAATGTGCACTATTTCTGGCAGTCTGCTTAGGCCTTCAGTTCTTTCAAGTGAGGAGATTTTGAAAATTTAAAAGGCATACATACCCTCTGACAATACTCTTATACTTTAGGATCTGCTTTTGGTTGTGATCTCTTTAATTGTTCACTCTATATTTGACCAGAAGCTCAGGGGTGGGGGCATGAAACCAAAAAAGTCCTGATAGTCTAAACTGGCTTCTGATTCATTGAATAGATTAAGCTTCACAAAAATATACATTTAAAAATAAAGGAGAAATCCCTTCAGTTTTAATAGATCCCTCCTTAAATCTTCTGTCTCTAATTACTTCCCCCATGGAAATATTAATTAATATTCTCCTAATTAGTCCTTGAACAGTCCAATGACTGTTTTTTATTGGGATGGGAATGAATTGCTGGTTCTCTTTCATTAGCTTATTTTTTTAATATTATTACAATTTTTGTCACAATATAGCAGAAGAAACAATCATGATCTGTCTGTTTCCATGCTATATCCACACCTCCTAGGAATGAACTAGGTAAAAGCAAATTAAGAGCCAATTCATAAGTAACCACAGTGGACAGGAAGCATTTAGACACCGAAGTTGCAAACAAGGGTCCAATTAATTAACAGCACAATAGCCTTCAATAGTACGGTATATTTTTTCTAGTCCACACTGGATATAGACTGTTGTCATAACTGCATCTTAAATAGAAAATGAATGACCATAATTCACCTCTGACTAAAGATGGGAGGACAACATGGAAATACTGTAGGTTGGAAACAGTGTCATCTGGATCCTCTGTAAAAAGTGAGTAAACAATTTGAGACGACATGGCTAAATTTGAAAGCAATTACTGTATAGTCTCCTCCTGTTAGGGAAGAATACCAGATTTTGTTTTGACACTGTGGTACAGAGTACATTAAAAGTCCAGTTCTCACATACAGAAACCTGACCTTGCTACTGCCTAATGGTTTCTTTCCACCAGTTGACTAAACAATGGAGGTGGATCAAATTCCCCCTTCCCTCTCCGGACCCCCTAAATATGCTCCAGAGGACCAGGGGACGCTTCGGAGCAGATCTGGTTTGCATGCAGAGGTTTAGAGAAGGCAGGGCAGGGGAGATCGCTAATTGCATAAACAGACATATGTTCACATAAAGTTGGACATAACTCAATTCGCTTTCCAATGTGTTACAGCAAAATGAAGGGGAAAAATACTGTCCACTAGCTCTCGTATGTCTAATATGCTGGGTAGATAATTCAAGGCCTTTGCAGACTGCCAGAAATAGTGCACATTAAATTGAGGCACTGCCCTGGCTCAGTGCTAGGGAATCATGGGAACTGTAATTTATTGTGGCACCAGAGCTCTCTGACAGAGAAGGCTCAATGTCTCAAAAAAAAAAAAAATACAGTTCCCATGATTCCCTAGCACTGAGCCAGGGCAGTGCCTCAATTTAATGTGCACTATTTCTGACAGTCTGCAAAGGCCCACAGTCAACTTGAGTCAGATCAAGACCATGATGGATCCCAACTCATTTAATTCACACACATTTGTATGTATTTAACACTCTGTGGGCATTCGCACTCATTTTTTGTACTGAGGAGATGCGGATTGCTGAGCGGATGCATATCCGGTTTGTTGTTCCCATTTTGTTTTGGGTTCACGAATCTCTTTGAGTCGTCGTAACCCCTTTGTTATTCACGAATGGCATTGTTTCGGGATAAAACGGAACTGCCTCCGTTCCCTTGAACGATGCAGAGCGATCCGAATCGATTCAGAAGCTTAAGGCCTTTACAGACTGCCAGAAATAATGCAGCTCAGGGCTAGGGAATCATGGAAATTATAGTTTTTTCTGAGACATTGAGCCTTCTCTATCAGAGAGCTCTGGTGCTACAATAAACTACAGTTCCCATGATTCCCTAGCACTGAGTCAGGGCAATTAAAGTGGTCTCAAGCTGGATTAGTTTTGGCAGTCAGTATAGGCCCTATTCACAGTGCTGAAGATGCAGATCAATGTAGATCTTTCAGGAAAACTTGGAAAAAACCTGGTATCAAATATTCCAGGTTAAGTGTTTGTGCGTGTGTGGAGGGGGGGGATTGCCAGCCTCCCCCAAAAGTGGATTGAGTGCATTCGGGACGTGTGTGAACAACGAGGATTCAACCCGTATTCATCCCAGATTATTTCCGTAGTGTGAATGGGGCCACAGAGAACATGTCTGAACACACAACCAAAAGCTAGACTCCTGTTGATGTCTTATATCAGTATCCTGTTGTACAAGTGGTTGTGTAAGGAAGGGTATCCTGATCCGGTGTTCATAAGCAGTGTTATACTGATTTAACAATTTAAAAGCAAAGCAAAGCAGCTTCATTTATATACCTATTCATACTGCACTAAGCACCGAGAAAAGACAGCTATCCTCTTTAAACCTTCCTAGGAATAAAAAAGGCTGCCTGCAATCTACCTGATACACATTTATTTGAGAGTAAGCTACACTGAGGTCCAAAACACACTGCAGAAATAATTCAGCCTGAGACCGCTTTGACAGCCCTGGCTTAGTGCTAGGGAATGCTGGGAACTGTAGTTTATAATTTAGTTTTTTAGATTGTTAGCCCGAGAGCAGGGAAATGTCTAACTAACCATTTGTAAGCCGCTCTGAGAGCCTTTTGGCTGAAAAGCAGGGTATAAATACTCCAAATAATAAATAATAGTTTACTGTGGCACTAGAGCTTTCTGACAGAGAAGATGAAAAACTACAGTTCCCAGAATTTTCTAGCATTGAACCAGGGCAGTTAAAGCAGTCTCAGCCTGGAAACAAGCATAAATAGAAATTCTCTCAGAAACACTTTCTCACTCAACAAAATAAAGAGTTAGCAAGGCCTTCAGAAACTAATTACAGTAACTTAAGTACACAGCGTACAGGATAACACACATAAATAGAAATTCCCTCAGAAACACTTTGGGCCTTTACAGACTGGCAGAAATAGTGCAACTTGAGGCCACTTTAACTGCCCTGGCTCAGTGCTAGGGAATCATGGGAATTGTATTTTTTTTCTGGAACATTGAGCCTTCTCTGTCAGAGAGCTCTGGTGCCACAATAAACTACAGTTCCCATGATTCATTAGCCCTGAGCCAGGACAGTTAAAGTGGCCTTAAGCTACACTATTTCTGCCAGTCTGTAAAGGCCCTTTCTCACTCAACAAAATAAAGATGTAGAGAGGCCTTCAGTAACTAAGGTACCGTAATTGGATTTAATGCAAAGGGATCTTGTATGGATCCCTACAAGATCCCTTTGCATACTGATCGAGACTAACATTTAATTGGATCTAAACAGGAATGCTTGACTTTTAATGTTTTCACTGACTTTGGTGTGTTATATAAGTGTTTGGGTGAATCTTTTAATGTTAAATTTAACATTTATAACTTAACTGTTTAATTGAACTGTTGAATTTGTGGGAAGCTGCCTCGTGTAAGTAAATAGTAAATTAATTACATGGTAAATTAAGTAAGGAAATGAAGTAAATAGTAGCCAGGAAGACCATGGTCCATTGTCATGACTCCATGTAGTTTCCAAATACCCTTAAACTCTACCAAGGTCCAAAACAGACTGCAGAAATAATCCACTTTGAGACCACTTTAACCTCCCTGGCTCAATGCTAGCGAATTCTGGGGAAATGGAGTTTTGTGAGACATTTAGCCTTCTCTTTCAGAGAACTCTGTTGCCACAATAAACTACAATTCCCAGGATTCTCTAGCACTGAGCCAAGGCACTTAAAGCGATCTCAAACTGGATTATTTCTGCAGTATGGCTATGACCCAAGTGGAAAAAGCTCCTAGGGGGGTGGGGCGTGAGAGACAGAGGTGGTGGGCGGTGCTTCCCACTCTCTGGCCAATGTCCAACGCTCTGGTCCCGCCTCCAACGCCCATAGGCTGCAGAGAGGGTGTCCGTTTTCTCCGTTGCCATAGCGCCCAGGAAAGTGAGTGCCCGCGCTTTTTGAGCCTCTCCTTGTGGAATTCAACGGCTTCGTCGCCTGCGACGCGCTCCGTTGCTATGGCGACGCCGGGTCCTGAGGGGAGCTAGGCCTACCCTTTCCAAACCCACTCTGCGCAAGATGGCAGATGCTCTGCTAGCTCGGAAGAGGGAACGCCTAATAGGGTTGCCTCCACACTGCAGAAATAATCCGGTTTGACACCGCTTTAACTGCCATGGCTCCAAGCTATGGAATTCTGGGAATGGTCATTTGTTGTGGCACCAGAGCAAAGCTTATACACACACCCACTTATATATGGTATAAAGCTTATACTATTCTCAGAATTCCCTAGCATGTAGCCAGGGCGGTTAAAGCGGTATCAAACCGGATTATTTCTGCAGTGCGGATGCAGCCCAAATTAGTCCCAAGCCTTCATTTTGTCAAGATGTGGCTGCTCTCAGTTTACATGGTTCTGGAGGGAAATCCATGCAGATGGGGGCTTCAAGAACTATTGGTCCAAAACACACTGCAGAAATAATCCAGTTTGAGACCGCTTTAACTGCCCTGGCTCAATGCTAGGGAATTCTGGGAAACGAGTTTTGTGAGACACTTAGCCTTCTCTGTCAGAGACAGCTCTGGTGCCACAATGAACTACAATTCCCAGGAGTCCTTAGCACTAAGCAAGAGCAGGTAAAGTGGTCTCAAACTGGATTACTTCTGGGTGGGTGAAAGAGGGATGGGGTTTCATTTTGATTTATTGTTTTGATGTTTTATAATGTTGTTCGCTGCCCCAATTGCCTGGCAGAGCGGCGGGATATAAATAAATATTATTATTATTAGTCAAGATGGGGCTGTTATAATTTACCTGATGAGGAAGACAGTGAAGCTTCCAAAGCTTGTATTAATAATTAATAATGCAAAACATGTATATTGTTGTTGTTGTTGTTGCATTTGGTGGGCCCCATAAAGGCAGGGTGACCAGACTTGGTCCTCCTTTTCCAGGACCTGATCTACATTTTCAGCCTTCTGTCCAGGAGGAATTCCAAAATGTCCTCCATTTTGAGCAGGACTAAGAAGCCTGACATTCTAGGGGTGTTTTTAGCTTTCATTTTGTAATGTCCCATATTTTTCTCGAGTGCTTTCCATTTTGACTTATCCTTTGTCCTCCTTTTGATGAGGACATTTGGTCTCCTTGAAGAAAGGTATCCGTGTTTTGTGGATTTTGGTTGATACTGAACAGGGCGCCCAAACTGCGGGCTGCAATAAACCCGAGGCCGTGCGCTTCTATTCCACGACAGTAGTCACACTCTCTCAGCCTCGGGAAGGCAATGGCCAACCTCGTGAGAAGAAATCTTGTCAAGGAAACCATAGGGTTTCCATAAGTCGGAAACGACTTGAAGGCACCCAACAACAAACGAGCCAAGTTCGTGGCGTCAACGGAGAAGCCTTTTTGGGGCACCTTAAAAATGACTGGTCCAAAACACACTGCGGAAATAATCCAGTTTGAGACCGCTTTTAACTGCCTTGGCTTAGTGCTAGAGAATCCTGGGGATTGTGGTTTATTGTGGCACCAGAACTCTCTCTCTGACAGAGAAGGCTAAATGCCTCACAAAACTGCAGTTCCCAGAATCCCCTAGGATTGAGCCAGGGCAGTTAAAGCGGTCTCAAACTGGATTATTTCTGCAGTGTGTTTTGAACCAATAGTTCCCGAAGCCCCCATCTGCATGAATTTCCTTCCAGAATCATGTAAACTGAGAGCAGCCACATCTTGACAAAATGCAGGCTTGGACTAACTTGGGCTGCATCTGCACTGCAGAAATAATCCGGTTTGACAACGCTTTAACCACCCTGGCTCCATGCTATGGAATTCTGGGAATGGTATATGCTTTATATCATATAATAATATAATAATAATGTTTATTTATATACCGCCCTATGGCGAGCCAATCCAGGTGGTGTACATCGATAAAACATACAGCTTAAAAACAGAACAATATATATGCCATAAACTTTGCTCTGTTTCTACCACAAACTACCATTCCCAGAATTCCCTAGCATGGAGTCAAGGCAGTTAAAGCGGTCTCAAACTGGGTTATTTCTGCAGTGTCAGTGCTTTGGACCCTAATCCTAAAGGGACTACAAGATCTCTCTCTATATATACAATGACCAGCATTCCCTAGCATAGAGTCAGGGCAGTTAATGTGGTCTCAAACTGGATTATTTCTGCAGTGTCAAGTGCTTTGGACCCTAATCCTAAAGGGGCTACAAAATCTCTCTCTATATACAGTGCCTAGCATGGAGCCAGGGCAGTTAAAGCGGTCTCAAACTGGGTGATTTCTGCAGTGTCAGTGCTTTGGACCCTAATCCTAAAGGGGCTACAAGATCTCTCTCTATATACCAGGGGTAGGCAACCTTTCCCCTTTAAGGGCCGAGGGACTTCAGCTCCCAGAATCCCAGGAGCTATTGGCCAACATGGAACTATTGGCCAACATGGCTGAGGCTTCTGGGAGCGGAAGTCCCTCGGGCTATATAAATGCCCAGGATTCCTTAGCATAGAACCAGAACAATTAAAGCGGTCTCAAACTGGGTTAATTCTGCAGTGTGTTCATTTTTGACTAGCCTAAACCCGTCCTCGAAAAGTGACACTTTTGGGTGTGCCACAGGGCTGTTTTGTGTGGGTTTGCCTCCGACGCTGGGCTTCTGGGGCAGAAAACAAACAGCTGGGGAAAGAAAAGTAATAATAATAATGATAATAATAACAACAACCATTTCTGGCGAGGGAAACAACGAGAGGAAGAGCTTCTCCTCCTGTTGAATTCCCGCCACCCAACTCTGAAAGGACACAGGAGAAGAAGTGTAGATGTGTGTTGTGCAGGCGACCCCTCTCCTGGCTTTGTTTTCTTGGCAAGGTTTGTCCAGAGTAGGTTTGCCACTGCCTTCCCCTGAGGCTGAGAGAGTGTGACTTGC
>CM034701.1:342894346-342924171 GCA_020142125.1 Phrynosoma platyrhinos
ATCTCTCTTTCCATGTATGTTTGGAGTCTATGTTGCAGAATTTTGAGCCTGATTTTGCTCGCATGGGAATTATTGCTATGGTCCTATAGTTGCTGCAGTCTCTAGTGTCTCCCTTTTTGTGGATGGGGATGTATATTGATTGCTTCCTATCTGACAGCCATTGTCTTGTTTTCCATATCTGTTGACATACGTTGGTTAACACTAGAGTTGACTGTCAATGTGGATTGTGGCACTTCAATTCGAATATCATCTGTTCTTGGTGATGTGTTTTTCACTATTTCTCTTATTGCAGTTTCCACCTCACTTTTTAGGATTTAGAGTTCATCTTCATATGACTCTTCATTCCATGTGTTCTTCATGTTGTAATTTCTTTTGTATAATTTTTCTGTGTATTGCATCCAACGTCTTTTTATTTCTTCCTGGTCTTGAATTATATTATTTTTATTGTCATAGATCTTTCCAGTCCTTGGTTTGAATTTTCCTTTGATTTCCTGGATCTTGTAAAATAGATCTCTTGTTCTTCCCTTTTTGATGTTGTCTTCTATTTCTCTGCATTGGTCATTGTAGTAATTTTCTTTATCTTTCTGTACAAGCTGTTGTACTGTTCCATTCATAATTCTTTGTTTGTTCCTATCTCCCTTTTGTTTTTCTTCTTTTCTTTTCTTTATTGTTTGTAGTGTTTTTTTCTGTCATCCATGGTGTTTTCCCTTTCTTTTTGTTTATTGAAAGTGTCTGTCTGCATTCTTCTTGAACAATACTGCCTTCCTTTCCTATTTGGCAGCTAATGATGTTTAAATGAGAGATGGTATAATCCTTGGGATGGAATGTTGGGCTTGGAAGTAAAGTTTGCATCTTGGTTGAGCTGATCTTTCCACTGGGTGAATTTTTATTTTATTTTATGTTGGAAAGTCATTATTAACTTCTGTACTTCCTGTATAAAATAGGAATAATTATGACCTCTGTCACTCTTGCAAGAATGAATGGCTGATGAACTAGTGTTCAGTAATATATGCACATGAAATGTTAAAGATGTTGATAAGGAGGCCATCAGATGGTTACTTTTGCCCTGTCTTCTCTTAGAATGGCTACATGTGGATTTGCAAAACAGCTGCCATGGGTCGAGATAGACTTGAGGGTGGATAACAAGAAGAGGAAGAGGAGGAGGAGAAGTAGTAGTAGTAGTAGTAGTAGTAGTAGATGAGATGGTGTAGTGGCTTGAGCATTGGACTATGTCTCTGGAGATCAGGGTTCGAATCCAAGCTTGGCCATGTAAACCCAGCAGACAACCTTGGCAAGTCACACTCTCAGCCTCAAAGGATGGCAATGGCAAACCCTCTTCTGAAGAAATTTGCCAAGAATACCCCGTGATAGGTTCACTTTAGAGTAGCCATAAATTGGAAACGACTTGAAGGCACACAACAAAACTAATAGATGAGAAGCTGTAGCTAAAACAACAACAATCTGTTAACACAGCTGATATCAAAGCATTGTTTGGAGAGATTGTGCTTTTTGCAGGAGATGGGCAGTGATAGTGAAGTCTAAGCTTGAAAAATCTCCTTTACTCTATTCCAGCCTGAAGAGTTTAGAGCCCAGGGTTCTTTAATATTCTGAGCAAAGATATAGTATAGCTAGGTGAAGCTGCATACTCACCTGTTACATGATTTTCCCTTCTAGGTCTTTCTCAAAAAAGAGGGGGGAATAGAGGAAGAAAAGCAAGAAGAAAGGAAGCTCAAGGTTGGGGGCAGAGCTGCTCCGCTTCACATGGTATGTACCAATGCAATTCTCTCATTCAATCTTCCTCAACTATACTGGCTGTGGTTAACAGGACCCCTAGTCTTTAATGGACCTTGACATACACTCTTTGCCACTCTCCAAAGTACTGGAAAGCTAACATGGAAAGTAGCTTGAATCTGCTTTGTTGGGCCGATATAGGCAAGTGCCAAAGTCTATTTTATTTGCTGGTATCAACTTGGATTGCTGTGGACAAAAGTGGTTACCAGATACAGAGTTAACTATTGCAATATTTGATTGATATATGTTTTCAACAGACTGCATGTTCAGACTATTTTCCTTATTAAACAGACAGTGTTGCTACCCTGGGTAGCATCCTTGCTTGGAATGTTGAGGTGGTATCAGTAATTCTTTGTTTATTGCTTTATTTCATCCACATTTCTAGTTTTTAAATTACCGGTACTTTAAAAAACAGTAACACAATTCTCCACCCATTATCCCAAACATAATGTATTATAGATAATATTATGAATGGTAATATGGCATTTCCAAGTTTGGAGTAGTGCTAAAATGTCTCAATTTCAGCTATATGGCTTTGATCAGCCTTCCCCAACCTGCTTTTCCCCAGCTGTTTTGGGCTACAGGAACTGGAGGCCAAAACATCAGGGGTATACCAGGTTGGGCAACAGTGGCTTAAGCTGACAGTCTATAATAATAATAATAATAATAATAATAATAATAATTATTATTATTATTATTATTATTATTATTATTATTATTATTATTATTTTATCCCACCCTGCCACTGATCAAAGCTCTTCTGTCTGCCATATTGACCAGTATCTAGCTAGACGATATTTAAGAAGCATATGCATTATAGATAATAAAATAAAATAATGCAGAATAAATATATTATTTAGATGCAGCAAACTTTTACCCTTGTTAATATCTTGTGTTAAAAATTCTATAGGGCCTTTGGAAAGTTAGATTTTTGGCCTTGTTACAGGAATTTCCCAGCAGCTTTCCACATTATGTTCAGGAGCAGAACATGGAAGTAACATGGTGAAAATGACATTATATGTGGTGTGCTCCCATTTGGAGAAATGAGGGCTTTAATGACTTTTTTTTTTTTTTTTGGAAAATAGCATGTCATTGTGTAACTTAGCTCTTCTAGTGTAATGAGTTAACCCATTACTGCTGAAACTTGGGATTATGGGTTCTTTAGAGGGAGTTTTTGGAATTTTTCTTGTTAAGTATAAAGTGTCTTTTTGGAAAAGTAGTACTAGTAATAGTAGTAAGAAGTAGTACTATGTCACTAATTCCTTGCATCTAATGTCTTACTTTCTTACTTACTT
The DNA here is from genome assembly GCA_020142125.1 of Phrynosoma platyrhinos. NCBI lineage: Eukaryota > Metazoa > Chordata > Lepidosauria > Squamata > Phrynosomatidae > Phrynosoma > Phrynosoma platyrhinos. The sequence continues at coordinate 342,897,433 of CM034701.1, forward strand.
GTTTTTTGCACAACATCTCGGCAGGGAAAGCATTATTTAGAACAGGCCTGCACAACATACGGCCCGGGGGCTGTATGTGGCCCGCCAAAGGATTTTGGACAGCCCATGAAGATGTGCAAGAACATTAAGGCTCCTCCACTACTTGGCCTCCTCCCGAAGAGAGGGCCAAGTGGCGGAGGAAGGGCAAACACTCACTCTGCAAGGATCCTTTGCTCCTGAGGAGAAGGCTATATGGTGGAGGAGGATGGGCAAATGCTTGCCCCTTAAGGCTTCTCCACTACCTGGCTTTGTCCTGAGGAGAAGGCCAAGCAGCGGAGGAGGGGATGAGTGAGCATTTGAGGCTCCTCTACCACCCTGCTTTCTCCTGAGAAGGCTAGGTGGTGGTGGCAGCGGAGGACGGGCGAACACCTGCACTGCCAAGACTCCTTGGCTGCTCAGCTTTCTTCTAGGGAGAAGGACAGGTAGAGGAGAATGGGCAAATGCTCATCCTGCAAGGCTCCTTCTTTGCCTGGCTTTCTCTTGAGAAGGCTGGGTGGCAGAGGAGGAAGAGGGGCAAATACTCATACCTCAAGACTCCTCTGTCGCTTGGCTTTCTCCAGAGGAGAAGGACAGGCAAGGCTCCTCTCCTGCTCAGCTTTCTCCTGAGGAGGGGGCCAGGCAGAGGAGGGGGAGGATGGAATTAATATTAATATTAATTAATATTTAATTAAAACCTATTTGTGGCCCAAAGAAGTTTAACCTACTTTAATTTTGGCCCCTAACTCCTGTCAAGTTGTGCAGGTCTGATTTAGAAGGAAGATCTGCAAACAGTGTCCAAGAGATGAAGAAGATGAGCATGTGTTGTGCACAAAAAACATTCATGATATAAGTCCCTTAAAATGGGATATGTTTCAACATAGCAGAGTTTCACAGAACTGCTATTAGACAAATGTTGTCAGATTTTGGTTTAAGTAAATGTTTGTACATTGAATGAGGAGTGACTCTGTGTCTCTCAAATGCAACTGAAGGGAAATAGAACAGTAGAAGATGAGACACAAGCACTAATTTTTGTCCTAGTATATGGTAAGTTCAGCTTGTATGCAGAGACTATTGTAAGAAGAGCAGGGTTAGACTCAGAAGAAGGAGGAGTGAAGATAAGAGGAAGGAACATCTACAATCTAAGATATCTGGACGACACTATACTACTAGCAGAAAACATCAAAGACTTGGGACACTTAGTAAGGAATGTCAGAGATGAAAATGCAAAGGCAAGCTTAATGGTGAACATAAAAAAACCAAAAATTATGACCACAGAAGAAATACATAAATTCTACCTAGACAATGAGGAAATCACAATAGTAAAAGAGTTCCCAAGCATTGATCAGAACAGAGACTGCAGTCAAGAAATCAGAAGAAGACTAGGAATGGGAAGGACAGTTGTGAAAGAACTAGACAAGATCCTAAAGAGTCAAGCTATAAAATGAACACTAAAGTTAGCATCATCCAAGCCATCGTATTCCTCATCACCATGTATGGATGGACAGTGCAGAAAGCAGATAGGAAGGGTAGCAACTCGTTTGAGATATGGTGCTGGAAAAGAGTGCTGAAGATATTGTAGACAGCCAAAAGGACAAAAAAAAAAAGTGTCCTTCAACAGTTCAAGCCTGAAATCTCCTTGGAAACCAAGATGTTCAAAGTGAGGCTGTTGTAGTTTGGCCACATCATGAGAAGGCATGACTCATTAGAAAAGACAATAATGCTAGGAGAGGGAAGTAGAAAGACAAGAAGATTACATGCTAAATCGATAGATTCAATCACAGAGATCATGGGTGTGGATTTGCAAGAAATAAGTAGAGCAGTGGAGAATAGAGGGGCTTGGAGATGTCCCATCCACAGGGTTGCCATGAGTCAAGGTCAACTCAAGGACAGATAACAACAACAAATATGGTAAGTATCTAATAAAGCTAGCATGCTGTAGTGGTTTGAGCGTTGGACTACAACTCTGGAGACCAGGGTTTGATTCCCCGCTTGCCATGGAAACCCACTGGGTGACCTTGGGTGCATCATATACTCTTAGCCCCAGAAAATCCCATTACAGGTTCACTTTGGGGTCACCATAAGTTGGCAACTACTTGAAGGCACACAACAAGAAGTACCTAATCATGTCAAGAAGAGAAAACAAATACATACACATCTATCCATGGGCTCAGTGCTGTAGTAGATGCAGTGTTTCAAAGATTTTACTGGGAGACCTGGCTTCCAAGGAGCACATGTTGTTGAAGAACTTGCACCCATGGAGTGGACTAGGACATTACCTGCTCCTGACCAAAGCATCCATTGAATGCTACTCCCTCCATAAGGGTGTGATGTGCAATTTAGTTTGAAAACACAAGCAGATGGGAAATGTCAGGGCATTATCTCTGCCCCTCAATGGTTATGTGTGGCCCATGACAGTCTCTTTTTTTGTGTGTCCATTTGCAAATTGCTTTCCTTGTTTTTCCAGGCCCCCTCCCTCATTCTTTCTAGTGATAGATGCAAATAAGAACATTCTGGGAGAAATGTTGTGTGGGGAAATGAGGTTATGCCTAGGACTAATCCACAAGATTATCTCAGTTGAAAATCAGAACAAGACATTGTGGCAATAGCTTTATTAAGCCAATCATAAAGGCACAAAATTAATTGTACTAGATTTCAAAGGTCAGGCAAGGATGGCAAAAAAACCTGCTGGGGAAGGGAGGTAATGGTATTAGAAATTAAAAAAAATTAGATTTTTTTAAAAAAAAAACACCAAGGCATTTTATAGTATAGGGTACTTCATGACCCCAGTACATGTTCTGCATATCACTGTTGTTTCCTTGAATCATAGTTTGCTGAAGAGGCATGAGGTATTGTTCTTGGTCCAATATTTTTCATTGGTTCAGAGCAAAAAGTATCCCCATTGGTAAAAGTCAATAGTTTTGTGAAGCATTTTTATTTTTAGAGATAAGAAAAAGGCAAATGACAAGTAGCTTTTGGGGGCTGTTTGCAACTATGCAGATGACAATTGTGAAAAATGTTTATGTAACAGATCTAATTCTATGTGGAGTCTACAACCAAATAGGACTTTGAGGAGACTAAGCTATTCATACATTCTGATGTATTAGAGTTAACTTTGTAATGTAAATGTGGCCTTAGCATGAACTTGTTTTCTCAGAGCCATAACCCCTCCCGAAGGAATATGCACCCAAATTTTAATCTTAAAATTTATCACATTTCGGAGTCATGTTCTACATATATCATGGCTCTGTTTATACTCCTCTGCTTAAGGGCCTTAAGTCTTATTTTGCAGAAACTGTGATAAGTGTGCTGTCAGTATTTTGTACACAGTTTCTTGTTCCATGATCTACCATTTAAGAGCAGGCAGTACTGACCTCCCTTCCTGCAGTCGGATTTGAGATACTGGGTTTACAAATTTAGCCCTCCATGGTAGTTTGCAGCTGGACCTTGGGCTACGCTTGGAAGGAAGCCACTTCTGTAACTGGCTGACCTTAGCTGCCTTGGACTGGTGACAAACATTACATCATTGCTGACCGCAAGAACAAAGCTTGGAAAAGATTCAGTTTCTTTCACTTGATGAGTTACTTAAAATAAGTGTCTCCAGGCTGCCTTTGAGGAGTAGGGTCTGAGCTCATTTGTAAGGAAGGCAGGGAGGAAAAGTCACCCTTTTGTTTCAGTAGCCTTTTTGCTTAAGGGATGAAAATATAGAAAATTCAGAAATGCTGGTTTACTGTCCCTTGGGACTAAGAGAGAGATGGTGATTGATCAAGATAGTAGCATGAGATGAAGCTAAAGAGTTCATTTTTCTTTTCTTTTCTTTTTAGAGTTCATGTTTATCTCTACCTCAGCCAGAGCTTGAGAAAGTTACTTTCTTGAACTATGGCTCCCAGTGGCTATACTGGTTGAGGGGAATCAGGAACTGTGGTCTAAAATGTAACTTTTCCAAGCTCTGATCTCATGCTTGATCCTCACTAGATTTAGGTAAGCTTGCAGTGATGGGGAAGGATGTCTGGAAAATTTTATCTGGAATATTTCCACCAGTCAAGCCTGTACAGTATATGTATAGATAGACCATTCATTCACTTATTACAAATCAGATCCTTGCAGTGAATGAACAATGTGAAAACACTGAGGGATTTCAATGGGACCAAGTTAGTTGAATGAGCAGTCTGGTGCTGGCAGAATAAATGGGTACAGGATTAGTCAGGGAGCTCATATAGGCCACATTCTTATGCCATGATGTGAGAGACGGATACTGTCATGACACAGAAACTTGCCAAGAAGCAGGAGATAAAGCAGATGAATTAGAAATAAATCTTCAGCATACCAATAAGGAGCTTAGCACTTCATCGATTTGAGATTATTCTCAAAGCACATATATGACAAGGTATGAGGAGAAACATTTCTTTATTCACACATCAGCCTTGTTACATCAAAACTGGAGATAGGTCTCAGCTTTTAGCAGGCAAAAATATGTACAGAGTGAGCACTATATCACTTCAGGTGTTTATCCCCTAACCCTGCTATCAGAACTGGTCCATTTGTACCCACATCATTCTTGATGGAACAGTTATATTATTTGTCTCCTATTTCATGTGGGGAACTCGTATAAAATGTCTCTGATCATACTAGGAGCTGGCAGAATATATTCTGGGATAAACAAAATGTGTATGTATCTCCAAAATAAAATTGGAAAGAACAGGAATAAAATCGGGGATTTTCTGGTCTTTTCAATCACTCTGTATGCACTAAAATTTCAAAGACTAGAGACAAGTGCAAATTGTCTGAACACCTACAAGAGCCAGATCTTGTCCCTGAGATAGAGGCAGTAAAAATGAGAAATGGGTGAAGAGGAGGTTTAAAACATGGATAGCACAGAGTAGAAGCAAAAAGAAAGAGAGAGTACCTTTTAACCTCATTAATTTCTATGTATGTTTGTGAAAGCTGGACAGTGAAGAAAGCTGATGGAAAGAAAATCAGCTCATTTGTGACATGGTACTGGAGGAAAGTTCTATAGATACTGCTAAAAAGGCAAATAAAGGGGCCCTAGAGCAAATCAAACCTGAACTCTCCCTAAAAGCCAAGATGACTAACCTGGGACTGTTGTACTTGGGCCACATCATGAAAAGGCATGACTTACTAAAAAGGTGTTAATGCTTGGGAAGGTAAAAGGCAGTACGAAAAAAGGAAGGCTATGGGCCGATGCAGACCAGCTGTTTGGGGCGGCACAGAGCCACCCCAGGAAGCGACGGGCCGGGGCTGCAGCAACCCCATACTGCGGCCCCAATCCTCCCTTTTGCCGCCCCCAAAAGAGCGGCAAAATGCTGTTCCTTTTAGGGGCGGCAAAAGGCTGCCCTAAGAGCTGGTGCTGCAGCTCTTCAACACCCTTTTGGCGCAGTGTGTTTAAACGCTGCACCAAGAGGGCGTCCTGACGCCGTGTGCCGTTCCGCCATGTGTACGGCTGTGCGGCATCAGGACAGCATCGGGCTGGGGTTGGGGTGGCCGGCATGCGGCTGTCCCGCCCCAATTCCATCCCCAGGCCAGCCCTTTGGGCCGGTCTGCAATGGCCCTATATTCCAGATAGATAGACTCAATCAAGGAAGCTGTGGCCCTGAGTCTGCAAGACCCGAACAGAGCTGTTGATGATAGGATGCCTCAGCAGTCTCTCATTCATAGGTTGAAGTGGATTTGATGGCAGTTAATAGTAACAACAAATAAAGGAAAAGATGTCTATATCAGAACAGTTTTGAGATCAAATGTGCCCCAAGAAAGTCATACATAAAATGCGTAGCAAAAAAGGTAATGGCAGTCCCTTGACATGAATGTCTAGTCGTAACTGATTGTAGTGGGGCAGGGCTCAACTCAGTTACTAAGCCAAAGAGCCAGCGTTGTCCGAAGACTACTCCAGTGGTCATGTGGCCAGCATGACTGCACCAAATCTGTTATCTTCCCACCAAAGTGGTACCTATTTATCTACTTACATTTGTATGCTTTTGAACTGCTCGGTTGACAGAAGCTGGGACTAGTGATAGGAGCTCACCCCCATCATGCAGCACTTGGGCCTCAAACTGCCAACCTTCTGATTTTCTGATTGTCGGAATTGGCATCTTAACCACTAAGCCACCACTATGCCTAGTAGACTACAATAAATATACCATTTGCAAATAAAAAAATAATGTCTCAGTTGGGAACTTTCTTTTTCATAGAGAGAGTGAGAGTGAGTTCTATATGAATTGCTGAGATGTTGAAAGAAAAAAATTCTTGCTGCACAATCAAAAGTAACTCATTATTTTGCTTGTTGCATTGAGCCTTATGCTAGGGAGGAGCTGGAGGGAGTCTTGCTTTTTAGTGAGAGGCTGTTATGTCCTAAATTTAACAAATTGTAGGATAATTAGTTATCCCTTTCCATTAGAAGAGTTTGAGTTAAATTGATGGATAAAAGCTCCCACTATCAGCCCTTAAAAATAGCTAGATAAATATAGCTATTCAAAGAGCTAGTTGTCTTAGCAACAAAAAAGTAAAAAGGGGGCAATAAAAGAGCATATTTGAGACTACAGTTATTGGTTTATTCTAGCAAAAGTTTTTATGGACTGCAGTCCACTTCATCAGATGTTACACAAACTTCAAAAAGGATTTGAATTGTGACTGGGAGTAACTGATATCTGCATGTACCACCCTAAACATACATCCATCAGCCACACTGAGAGCCATGTACAGCAGGACCCAGTTGATATACCTAGTGTGCCATAAAGATGTGTTATATTGGTATGGCAGAGGTTGTGATAGAATGATTAGAGTGTTGGACTGGGACCTCAAGGTTTTACACCCTGCTGAGCCTTGAAACTCAGCAAGTAACCATGAATCAGTAATTTGGCTCAACACTATTACTGCTATTCTTCTTCTTCTAATTATTATTATTATATTTAGTTATATCCTACCTTTTCCCCAGTTTGGGACTCAATGCAGCTTGCAGCAGTTAAAACAAACAGTTGAAAATTAACAGCATATAAAAGTTTAAAAAACAAACCCACACAAACTTTGAAACCAGTTAAAACAAATTAAAATAACAATAACAAAAGTTCAGCACATTATGGAAGGCCTGTTTTCCCTGAAAAATCAGTTCTCAAAGGCCTTCCAGAATAAAAAGGGTTTTACCTTCTTCTGGAAAGATACTCACCCTACAGGATGGCATTTTTGGAAAGATAAAGTGGTGACATTGGCTTGAGCTCACTGGAGGAAATTTGGAATATAAATATTACTAATAAATAAAACAATAATACAGTGATTTGAGCATGCTTATAGTAGCATAGAGGTTTAGGACTGGGCATTCAACACTCATTCATGGCAATTTATTCTCTAAAATAGATTTGCTTTTAGAACAAAAGAGCAATTGGGACAATCTGCTCTCTTTATCTGACTTAGGGCAAATGGAAGAAATCTATAATCTCTCTCTCTCCCCCTTAGATTGCAGGCTCTACTGCTTCATCTCCATGGAAGGAGGGTATCAATAATATACAGGGAAGTGGGCTAGTAGAGCTGAAACATGGCATCAAGAGCAGCCCAGTGCTGGCAGACCTTTCCAGATGGAGCCCTCTCATAACTCAGTTCAACTACGATATGATGCAGGTAAGGGTAGAATTTGGCAAAAGAAAGAGTTTGGCTTCAGTGCCTTGGTGGAGCAGGACACTGGAAGACTAAGTTCTGCTCTTTTTTCCAAAAATTGTAGTAAAAAGGAAGGGAGAGCAGCATTTTCATTGCCAAAGGTCTTTCCTCTATTAGAGTGAGAGGAACGTGCGGACGGAAAGAGACAAGGTTTTTTTGGCAAGAAGGAAGCTGTTCTTGTACCATGAGGTCATCCTTGGCAGCTCTCTTTGGGAAGAAGGACCAGAGGGGATAGGAGGTTAATCCACAAAAATCTGATTTCTTTCCCTTCGTTGAGGAAAAGGATGGCATCAGACAGGGGGCTCTGTTTTGTGCAGTGAGGGCTAAATGGTAGTTCTTCAAATATATGCACAAGTAACCTTAGGTAGGAAATGCTTATTATCCTTGAGATAGTTGGCAGGTCATCTTGTAAAGTGCCAGGAGTCTTGAACGAGGGACTCATGTGATAGTGATAGGGCTCATCTCTCTTACTGTCTGTAACAACCTGTCATGGGAATTGTATTTTTTTCTGGGACATTGATCCTTCTCTGTCAGAGAGCTCTGGTGCCACAATAAATTACAGTTCCCATGATTCCCTAGCACTGAGCCAGGGCAGTGCCTCAATTTAATGTGCACTATTTCTGGCAGTCTCCTTAGGCCCTTAGGCATGGGCGGGCTCTGTAAATTAGTCATACAGTTGCCCCTCTGTTTTTGCGGACTTGAAGTTCCTGTCCTTCATCTGTTTGGGGCTTGAATATTTGCGGTTTTCCATTTTCGATCAGGGGTCCAGAGCAACTGTAGTTGTTTATTTTGTCCTAATAGCTTTGGTGAAAGACCTGCAGAAATACAGCAGCTCCACAGAATATCCTGTATTGAGGACTTTAACATTGAAGGGTATATTGAATATTCCTATGTTGCAAGGATGGGGAGCACTGTATCCTTCCTGATGTTGTTACATCATTTGTGAATATTGGACTTGCTGTCTGATACTGATGGGAGTTGATGTCCAACAACATGTGGAAGGTTACAGCTTCCCTATCCCTGACATACTGTATCTTTCATACTGCTATCCATTTTACCTACTGTCCATCCTTTCTCTTGTGCAGGAGCAGATCTTTCAAATTCTTAAAGGAGGTAGACCAAAGGTTTTTCCCAGGGTTTATCCAGTTTCCACATCTCTGTATGATTCTGTTTCAGGCTGAAAAGTGGGTGCAAGGAAAACTCCTAGACCTGAAGGATGGTTGCAGCATTCAGGAATGGGGACACATGGCCCAGACTTTACAAAGAGATATGAAGGATTTTGAAAATACTATGATCAAACTAAACCAGGTACATCAAAGTCTCTGGACTTCCCATCCCCACCCTTTAGTCACTTAGGTTCCAAATTTGAATCCAGTTCACACTTGCTACCTCTACTTTTGTTGTTATGTACCATTAAGTCAGACTTGTCATTGGTCTTATAAATAAGAGACCTCCAAGAAACTGTTATTAACAGCATTGTTCAAGTTTCACAGACTCAAAACTGATTTCCTTTATTGAGTCAATCAACCTTAAATGTGGTCTTCCTCTTTTCCTGCTGCCTTCAACTTTATTGAGTATTACTGCCATGTATACTTGTCTATAAGTCAACCTTATGTATGAGTCAAACAGGTTTTGGGGCCATAAATAAGGATTTTGACATAACTTGTGGATAGGTCAAAGGTAAAACATAGGGGCATGTAACCAAGGGTGTAAAGGACAAAGCAAAGGAAAACAGTGCCAGTGAACTTAGAAAATTAAGGAACTATGGCAAATGGTGGCTGTGTATTGTATGGGGGATGCACACAGGCACTGGACTAGGAAAATGTGCACATGTCAAAAAGGATGTAAAGGCGAGAGTTAAGGTACAGTATTAACCCAAAAAAGTACCAAAAAAGGTATGAAGGGATAACTGTACTTTCAGATGCTTTTCTGCATTCCTTCAGTTTATCCACACCTCAGCTCCTAGAGCTTCTCATAAAGTTAGTGATGTAGGATGATGGGATGATTCTTCAATGTATTTCTTTATCTATCTATGCCACAGATGGGTGAGCAACTCATGATTCAGCCGAACCACAGCAAAGAGATAGATAGGCGATTGCAGAACTTGAGAGAACAATGGCAACTGCTGAAGCAATTGGCAACAAACCAGACCAAAGCAATGGGAGGATTCAGGAACCTGCAGGAATTCAACCAGAAGGCTGAACAGCTGGAAGCATGGATCAGACAGAAGGTACCTTACCAAGGACAAACAGGGCCAAGGACATCCAATTAAGACCTCAAATAGCACTTTTTCCTGGGAAAGCATTGAGAAACCATGCCCTATGAGGAGTGGCTTAGGGAGCTGGGTATGTTTAGCCTGTAGAAGTTTAGGAGGTGACATGGTAGCCATGTTTAAATATTTGAAAAGATGTCATATTGGGGAAGGAGCAAGCTTGTTTTCTGCTGCTCCAGAGACTAGGACACAGAACAGTGGATTCAAACTACAGAAAAAGAGATCCCACCTAAACATTAGGAAGAACATCCTGATGGTAAGAGATGTTCAACAGTAGAATATGCTGCCTCAGAGTGTGCTGGAGTTTCCGTCTTTGGAGATTTTTAACCAGAGTCTGGATGGCCTTCTGTCGGGAGTGCTTTGATTGTGTATTCTTGCATGGCAGGGTGTTTTACTTCCTCTTTCCCCTACCGCCATCCCTGAAAAATGACCAAAACCAAAAGTTACATCATGTCACTTCCTACTGTGTCAAGAAGAGTCTTGCTGGCGCAGTGATTAAATGTCTGTACTGCAGCCACTCACTCACAAACCACAAGGTTGTGAGTTCAATACCAACCAGGGGCTCAGGCTCGACTCAGGCTTGCATCCTTCTGAGGTCGCTAAAATGAGTACCCAGCTTATTGGGGGCAATTAGCTTACACTTTGTAAACCACTTAGGGAGTGCTTAATTGCACTGATAAGCGATATAGAAATGTAATTGCTATTGCTATCAAGGAGCAGATTGGCAAGAGGCTTGTGGTGATGAAAAATGGCTGCCAGAGACCCACAGTGTATTTGCTCACCCCTGCTGTAGTGTAAAGTTTACTTGATCACTGTCCATTATGTTACCTGCTATTGTGAAGGCATTTCGTGGGGAAAACCTGCTTTTTGCTTGTGTCTACCTACATTCTGCATAAAGTTTGTGGCTGATTGACTGATCTTTTCTTGTTAGGGGGTCACACTTTTCAATCTTTCAGCTCCTTGACACTTTAAGCTGGCAGTTCATGTGCTTAATTTAAATCAAGTACATATAGCTATTCCAAAGAATGTAGGAGCTACCAATGGGAGCTGCTGACTCTCATGTCAGAGGAGCATTGAGGCCACTCCAGGTTTTGGATAGCTTTAAGAGAGCTATCCAAGGTGCTGAACATATTTTAGGGATAAGTTTTTATTGTGAACAGCTTCTTTAGAGTCTAATTATAACCTGGAGTTGATTCACTACCCCAGTGATCTAGGAGCCACCAGATGCCATGGGAGGTCTCTTGATCTTATGCACCCTATCATAGATAAATAAATAGGGAGCTGAAAATACATGGTGCACTCTGAGTTACATATGTATGTGTGTATATGTACATGTGTATATGTGTGTGCAAAGGAATCTTGTAATCTAACTGAGAGAAAGAAAGTAGCATAAGCTTTCTTAGACTGGTTCATCAGATGCATGGAGTGAAGTGCCTAGAAGCGGCCTTTTAATGACCTGGTTATATGTGTGAATAGCAATAGAAATATAAAACTTGTGGGTATGGTGATGAATTGACAAGTTCAGTTTCAACTATGGTTTTGGGGGAGAAAGTAGGAGGAAGGATGTGGCCTAAAGCCAGGTGAGTGGATAATCATATGAATGGTGGAGTGAGTTATTGGAATGTAATGTGGTACTGGCTGGGAACCAAAAAGAAATGTGATAAACTGGCCAAGAGAACCCTGAGGTGTTAACATGTGTTGTGTGCCAGGAAACTATTGTCTCTTTTCTACCCACTGCTGATGGACTGGAGTTTGTGGATATACACTCATCCCTCCACATTCACAAGGTTTAGGGGCACAGGACCCCTGTGAATATGGAAAAACCGCAAATAACAAAACCACTATGTTTTTACAGGAGAGAACACCTCACTAGGAATCTCTAGGTCCTCCACTGCAACTCTGTGGTCAACATCTGGCAGACAATGACCACAGAATTGCACTGGAGGAGCTACAATGCCTAGTGGAGTGTTCTCTCTGGGAATATCTAGGTCCTTTAGTGCGACGTTTGGTTAAAGTTGACTGAAGAGTTGTGCTGGAGGATCTAGATATTCCCAGAAAAGTTGAAATGTTCTGCAACTGGTTTTTGTATATTCCCATTCCTGATGTCTGATTTATGTCCATTTATCCTCTAGTACAGAAACTGGCCTGTTTGCACAATCAGATCATTCATAGTTATTAAAGTCTATTCCTAGGCACTTCACTCCATGCATTTGATAAAGTAGACTTAAGTCTGAAAGCTTATGCTACCTTCTTTTTCTTGTTAGTCTCAAAGGTGTTACAAGATCTCTTTGCATACTGATCTAGACTAAAATAGCTGTGTGTGTGTGTGTGTGTGTGTGTGTGTGTGTGTGTGTGTGTGTGTAAAATGAGAGCAGGGATGTAGGCACAGTTATATGTAACAAGAGTTCATATTTTACATATTTTGCATTATTATTCCAGAGACATGTAGAACATAGATATATTTGTCTAGGATGAATTTCCCTTCCAATTCTCAATACTGTTATTGATCAGACTGCTACAAATCTTCCACTGTCTGTTGAATCAGTTCAAAATAATTTTGTTAATGTGTGCTTTCTTTTCAAATAAATTGTTTTCTTTTGAATCCAGAAATTTGTTTTGTTTTTAATCCCTTGTGGTTGTGGGGAAAGCAATGGAGGGAGTGGTAACTATAAATTCCCATGTCAGTGAGCTAGTGAATCTACTCTAGGTTTTAGTCTGCATAATGGAGTGTAGCGAAAATAGGTACCATACCTTCCAAAGCAGCTTTAAAGTTAAAGCTAAAGCCTTCAGGGGATCTGCTGCTCCACTGCATGGGAGCCACTAGCTGCTACTGGTTGAAATAATTTAGAGAATGTCTCTTGAAGGCACAAAAGCCAGAGGTGCGTGTTAGAAAGGGCTTTTGGAAGTCAGGGAATGCAGCAGTCGTGTAGAGTCAAGTTGATTCATTCAGACTCATGTTGCTTCAGTGACTTGCCCTGGCCATAAATGATGCTGTGACTCTGCTCGGTTTGCAACTTGTTTATTTTTAGCGACTGACTTGCTGGCATCATTTACTTTGAGCAGCAGACAAGACCTACCCCCAGAGTATGGGTACATTTCTTGGGGGGAACAACAAATGCATTAGGCAAAGAGCTTGAGGCAGAAGGAGCCTTCTAAAACTTCTGAAAAGCTTTAGAATATTTTTCTAATGTGCAGAAGGGTCAGGCTGCTGAGTAGACCTGAAGCCCTAACTCAAGCCCATTTCCTAACACATTTGCTGTTCCCCTCCAAGAAACATGTCCTGCCTCCTTTCTTTCTGTTAAAGTTGGCTCCCAGACATGAGATGTTAGACTCGACTTGAGACTTGAAAGTAGAGACTTGACTTCAGACTTGGAGTTCCATTGTATCTATTTTGTGAGGTTTCCTTTGATTATGTAGCCCTCTTCTGTTGTTGTTGTTGTTGTTGCTGTTGTCTTTCTCCTCCTCCTCCTCCTCCTCCTCCAAATATTTATACCTTATCCTTAATCAAAAGATCTCAGAGTAGCTTACAAATAAAATTAATCTTAATGAGAGAATTATTGTTTCCTTATTTTACATACCTTGACAAAAATTCTTGTGCATCCTAAATCCTGAAAAAAAGCATCAAAACCAGAACATAAGTAAGCTTATTAGCTGTAAATGATTTCCTATTGATTTCAGATTTTGAGGTGCTTTGATCTACAAATTCAGTTTATGTGTGCATTCTGAAGCAACACTTGCATTTCTATCGTGTCTACATTTCTCACATTCTAATAATCACTATCCTTTCTTCCAGGAAGAGAAACCTTTGCTAGGTACCCTGCTACAAGAGAATGCAGACAAGATTCAGCTTACCCGGCGCATCCTTGACTTAAAGCAGGTAACAGTATTTCTGGCAGTCCACTATAGAAATATGAAAGCTCGGGGGGGGGGGGGGGGGGGGGGAAGTCTGATTTTTTGTTAAAAAAATTATTTTCAATATGCACAGATGAAAAAACTTCCCCTTCACATTTTTACCTTGACCTTCATATTTCTGGTTCTGTGGCACACTCTTCCCTATTCCGTGATTGAAGTATGCTTCTAAACAACGCTGTTTTTCCCCCTGGGGCGGACTTTGCATCTTATCTCAGATGATTTAGATCAGTGGTCCCCAAACTTTTTCAGGCTATTGCCTTCTTTCCTCTTGGATGATAACCCCAGTGCCTCCAATGCTTATTTCTTGATATAAGGTCTACTGTTCAACTGCATATTCAAAACAACCAATCTCATTCACTGCTCCCTTTGCATCCAGTCATCTTGAGAGCAGCAACTGAGCAGCTGGCTGAGCAGTGACCAAGAAGCCTCTTGCCTGTAGCAAATGCCAGTGTGGGCAAGAGGCTTCTCCGTCGCTGTTCATCCAGTTGCTCAGTTGCTGTTCCAAAGGTGCCTAGGTGCAAAGGGAGAAGCTTCTCCTCATTGAGGAAGAACTCTCCATCTTTCTTCACTGGGATGGAGAGAGACACATTTGACTTCCCACTTTTCTCCCTAGCAAGGAAGGACTTTCAATCTAAGAGAAGGGAGAAAAGTGAAGGAATCTTTCAAACAAGTGACCCTGTGTACTCCTCCCCCTCCCCCAGAGATGTGCCTTCCCCACACAGCTTCAAGTCATCACCTCCAGATCTTTCCACTGCCCTAACTGTGGGCAGTACCATCCACTTTGGGAATCACTGATTTAGATGAAGGAACAGCCTATGCGCCTACAACTACGTGGGTCAGCAATTTGGTAACCTTGGCCACTTTCTTATTACATTCCCCAGCTGTTGTCTGCATGGACAATAGAAAAATGCAAGTTCAAAAACTTTACTTCTCTGTGCTCACTAGGTAGTAAAACTATTTTTCCAGCATGCCTTCCTCTTTCTATCAGCAATTTTGGAATAATGACATTTGACCTACACAGAGCTTGGTGGACTACAGCTCCCAGCATTCCACTGCTAGGATGGTTTCCTCCATGGATCAAAATTTCCACATTCTGGACCAGTGATTGCAAGATAATGCATGCAAACTTCTTGGATCATTTAAGAACACTGTAAATATGTTGAAGCTTAATGTTGGAAGTTCTCAAGTTCCCTTCAAAACAAATTCTGAGAACAAGGTCATTCTGCCAGGGCTCCATGGACAATGCCAATAGCAGTTACTTTTTCATGAGGTTGTGCTATCATGGAAATTTAGTTCAGACTATTTCTCTTTTCCCAACTCCCTTTTCTCTTCCAATCAGGAGGAGCAGCAGTTTCAGGCCCTGCATGAGGAAATGAACAGCCTGGCTCACAAGCTTGAGAAGCAGGGGAAGAGTGAGAGTAGGAGTGTCATGGCTCGGCGCAAGCACCTCAATAAAATGTAAGTACAGGGTAGCCAATGTTGGAGGAAAATGGAATGGGGGATTCTGGGAGTTGTGACCAAAAAAGTAACTTTTCTAAGCTCAGCCGGAGCTTGATTTGTCTACATTTCCTAGACCTATAGGCATAAAGACACAAAGACCAAACTGCTTGCCTGTTCTTTAAATTTTGTGATCTGGCCCATCTCTCCCCCCAGGTGGCTGCAGGCCCAGGGGACAATGAAGGAACATTATGAGACCCTGCAGCTGGCTTTGGAGGCAGCTACCTTTCTGCAACAAGCAGATGTGCTCCTGGGGGCCATCCATGCAAAGGTACTTAAAGTGTTGAAAGAGAAGTCCAGTCCAACCCACCATGTCAGCAGATTTAGGAAGCATGGCACTGAGCTATCCAGGAGAGTGCATTCTGTTCAGCAAAATGCATCTTCATTTTGCACTGACATCCTCAACAGCCAGTTGTGTTGCCTTGTTTTCTGTTTTTCTGCATCTGGCAAGCTGATGGCTGCAGAATCAGGTAGCAAAATGGATAAGAGTCAGCATGGTGTAGTGGTTTCAGCATTGGACTATTACTCTGGAGACCAGGGTTTGAATCCCAGCTTGGTCATGTATACTCACTGGGTGACCTTGGGTAAGTCACACTCTCTCAGCCTCAGAGGATGGCAATGGCAAACCCCCTCTGAAGAAACTTGCCAAGAAAACCCCATGACCCTTAGGATCACCATAAGTTGGAAATGACTTTAAGGCACACAACAAGAAATGAGACCCCCTCTTCCCACATTATTTCTGAGCATGTCAGTGTAGGCTGGAAGGATTTTGATAATGTAAAAAGCTGTGTAATACATGCAAAGTTGAGAGCCAGCCTGGTGTAGTCATTTGAGCATTAGACTAGGACACTGGGAGACCAGGATTCGAATCCTTGCTCAGCCATGGAAACCAACTGGGTGACCTTGGGCAAGTCACACTCTCAGCTACAGAAGAAGACAAAGGCGAACCCCCTCTGAACAACTCTTGCCAAGAACATCCTGTGATGATGATGATGATGATGATGATGATGATGATGATGATAATAATAATAATAATAATTTTATCCCGCCCCTCAGCATAATGTAACCGGAGCAGCTTACAACTTTAAAATACACATCATATCCCACAATTCCACCCCCCCCCTTAAAATACTATTAAATAATTACGATTTAAAATGCATTTAAAATAATAACACAAAGAACAAGAAACAAATAACAATAGCAACAGCTGAATCAGGGATAAGCAGGGTGGCTATCTTTTGATGGCTGGGATATCTATTCGGGAAAGGCCTGCTGGAAGAGATCTGTCTAAACAGCCTTTTTAAGCTGTCTCATCTAGCAGGCCATTCCATAATCTGGGAGCGTAGCAGAAAAGGTCCTCTGGGCGGTAGTAGACAGTCTACTTTTTATCGGCTGCAACAAATTCTTCCCAGAAGACCTAAGTGCGCAGGGTGGATTATACGGGAGGAGGCAGTCCTGAAGATAGGTTGGACCCAAGCCATTTAAGCCTTTAAAGGTGATAACCAACACCTTGTACTGGGCCCGGAAACTAATGATAGGGTCACCTTAGGGTTGCCGTAAGTCAGAAATGACACGAAGGCACACAACAACATGCAAGCTGCAGAACTTGGGAAACTTACTTTCTCATACTACAGTCCCAGAATCCCCCTTCCCTAGCCAGCATGATCATTGGCCATGCTGACTGGGGAAATCTAGGACATGTAGTCCAAAAATAATGTTTCTAAGTTCTGTAAAGCTGTAGAAACTATAGCTGTGCGATACAAAATTGAATACCTATGTTAGTTGCATAATCTGATTAAGAAGGAGTCACTGAACTCAAATTGTGGTCTAGCATTTTTTCAAAATGTTAAGAGAAAAATAGATTTTATGAATATTTGTGACAATTCTGGAGTTTCCCATGTATGGTGTACATAACTACAGTGGTGCAGTGCTTGTGTTGGACTAAGGTTTAGAAGATACAGGTTTAAATCTTGACTGAGCCATGAAGTTCACTCAGTGACCACACTTTATCAGCCTGACCTCTCTACAAAGTTGAGAATAAACTTGAAAGGAGAAAAGCCACCTTGAGTTCATTGGAAACAAGACAAGATAAATAAACAAAAATCCAGGAGCTTCTACACCAATTCTAAAAGTGCATAATGAATGCTACTGAAAGCAGGAGTATAATTCTTCATGTCTCTCAGAGTTTATAACCCATCATCTCTTTTGTAGCAGAGGAGTTTTTGTGAACTGGGGAAGCAAAGAGAACCTAAGCCCAACTCAGACCTAGATGTCAGGGATTTAGCCAGCCAGGTGATGGTGAGTATCAGGTCTCTGGAACAATTGCTTGAAAAAGATCACTGGACTTGTCTCCCTTTCTCCTATATATGATCACCTCAGCTAGAATTCTTATAGCACAAAAATGGAAGACACACCAACAATAGAAGATTGGTTATTAAAAACTCTAGATAATATAGAACTAGGCAGATTAACAAATTTGATAGAAGGAAAATTCACAGAAGTTTTGAACACAGACTGGGAAAAATTTAAAGACTATTGTGCTAAGTGATGGTCATAAAAACTACATGTTCATAAAGCCCAGGAACAGTTCAAGATTACTGTATGCATAAATAAGACTAAAATCACAAAAACAAATTATAATAAGAGGGAACTGTATTCTATTCTTTTCTAGTTACTCAATTCCAGATGTACTGATAAGAAGTTCAGATACAATTCTTTTTGTTTGTTAAAAAAATGGAAATGAAGCAGAAATGTCAATTACAATGTATATTTTGTTACTGTGGAAAATTTAATAAAAAAATAAAAAATAGACTTGTCTCCCCTCTCCTTCCTCAGTTTAGACTAGCCTTCCCAAATCTGAGGCCTTCAAGATCTGTTGGATTACAACTCCCATCTCCCCTGGCCTACAAGGCCATTGACCAGACTAGAGGAAGCTACTTGTCAGTGTGAGCTGAGTAAGGCACTCAGCTAAAGTGACTGTATCCAGTCAGGTGAACATACTGGCATTCTGAAAGAAGCTTTCCAGCAGATGCTCCCAAGTTCAGAGAAGAGATGATGTGGAAGGAAGCTGGTCCCATGAACCTCTTGGGTTTGCTTTAGGGGGAATGGGAGAATCAATTAGGGTTGCCAAGTCATGACTACCTCAGGCCCTGAGATTTCATCACCAAAACCTAAGATCTAGGGAGGACACCTGGTGATGTTACAAGGGGCAGCCCCTGCTGCTGCTGTTAAACATGCACAGAGTATGAAATGAGATAACTTTGTCATGAATTTAATTTTTCCTATAATAAGTTAATTTAAATCCTAAATTATAGATAATTAATACAATAACATTTAATTGCATTAACAATTCTTAAGAGGGTTTGGAGAGATGTTATTTCATATTTTAATTAGGCTTTATATGTTTTGTTACAGTAAACATATTCATTCATTGTTTACACATTTTAACCTGATTTATGTCACTTTTTGTCAACTTTATCTATTAAATATTCTATAATGTTCCACCTACTTCCCCTTAGGCTGCCCACCCCCCTTTGGCATGTGGCCCTTAGTCAGTTAGCCAGCTGGAAAAATGATCCTCAGCCCTGATAAAATTGCTCATATCTGTGTTAGACAATCATTTGTCACTCCTGGCCACTCACCATGTATCTTTTCTGCCCCATCAGATGCTGGATGTAACTCTGTCCCAGCTCACAAGCCTCCATCCCAGCCTGGTAGCACGAGTTTCTCTCAAGCATCAAGATGTCAGGGAGAGCTGGGCCCAGCTCCAGCAGTTGCTGAGGTATTTGTCTCGTCTCTCTTCATGACGTGAGTCCTCATCCTATAATACATTAACAGTAACGTATATTAACAAGTAAGCAATTTTTAAAAGGTAATGTGACATGCAGAAATCAAGCAGCTTTTACTGTAGTCCAAAAGACGTTGTTTGACACATTTCTGTATTTAAGAGGTGAGTAATTCCCGAACTCTGGTCCTCCAGGAGTTTTGGTCTTTAATTCCAAGAAGCCTCAGCCATCTTGGCCAGTGGTTACATCTGGAAAGCCAGAGTTTGGAAATCACTGTGTTAGAGCCACAGAGGCAAGGCTGTTAGGAATAAGTGCCCATCTGTTAACACCTTGTTTAAATACGTCCATGCTTTCTTATACTTCAGTCTTATCAATATTTTAATAGCCTATCATCTTTTCCCTCTTAAGTAGTTTAGGTAGTGGGGAGGGTAACTACAGTTCCTATAATCCCCCAACACTAGCTGTGCTGGCTGTATAATTGTAGAAGCTGTAGTAAAAAAAAAAATACTGCTCTGCTCCAGCTCCTAAGCCAACTTGGGTTGCCTCAAACTCTCTTGCTTTACCCAAGTTGTTCCTCCCAGAGTGGGGCATTCAGATAACTGAAACCAGAATGGGTTCAAATAATAAGGGCTGGAAATTGAAGTGAACAAGAAGGCATGAGGTTCTCTGCCCCTGAAATTCTGGGTGCTGAGTCTTCCTCACCAAAGTCTAGTGATTTACTTTGCTTATTGTTCCTTTCCCTTGAAAATCCCCTTTCAAGAGTGCATTTTAGATTGTAAGTCTGCTGTAAGCCTTTATTGGCTTTGGTAAACTGGTCTGGGAGCCTTTTTTGACAAAAAAAATGGGTAAAGAGCCTTAAAAAGGATACTTCAAATGATGAAACACTGATTTACAGATTTTATTTAGGAGCCAAGGTTGCTCCAATTCAGGGATGGGCTTATTCAGCAATGATTCTCATTTTTGTTGTCCTGTCCCTTTCCTTATTTCCTGTCCTTTCTCTTTCTCTTCACTTTTCTTCTCTCTCTCTCTCTCTCTCCTTCCTTCCTTTTTTTTTTTTTTATTACATTTCTGGTTTCTTGTATTTCATAGGAATGAGAAGCCTCCACTGTTGGCTTTGACAAGGAGATTGACCGGTTCACCAAGTTCTGAGCCAGAGATCACCACCAGTACAAACAGTCCAGGTAGAGAGCCTGGAGAAAAAACAGTATGGAGGGTAAGCAAACTAACTAGGACCTCACTTTCTGATGTTCTGGGCACTGCATATCAGTCTAATTAAATCTGCCTTCTCCAGCTGCAAAGTACTACTCATAGGAAATTAACCTCTAAAGAAAAACTAGTGTCTAGGGACTGAGGAAGACAAATGAATATTTCCTGTTATTTCAGATGGGCAATTTGGCCTTCTCTTGTTGGGCCAGAAATAGTGGCCAGTTGCCACAATGGACAAGGTGGCCTTCTGTTGCTACAGCTTTCAATTCATAATTTGGTGAAACTATAATCTCCAAAAGGCCTTCATGGCATTTTCTAGTATGGAAATGTCAAGGGATTGTGTTGTTCTCTCTGTGTACTGGTTTTGGGTCATCCAGAAATGGAAGAAAATAGCCTAGATGACTGCTAATCATTGAGACAATTGCTTTAATAGTCTCCCAGAACCAGAGCTTGGGGAAATTGCTTTTTTGGACTACAGTTCCCAGAATCTCCCAGCCAGGATTTACTCTGTCCAGGACATATTTCATGTGAGCTTGGGGCTTTTAGGTCATGGTAAGGTTGCAGCTGGAAGGGGGAAAGGCAGAAAGAGGTTGTAAGTGGCACCTCTTCCATCCTTGCCTTCATCATTCTTCCACCAGATGGCACTGAGAGAGGGTACAAGATACATCACAGTATGATTGGCATTGTTGAGTCTTTGCAGAATAAATATCCGCAGTACACAGTACATAAATATAACCAGTACACAGAGAGAACAACACAAAATTCAAAGTAGAATAAATCAATTAGTCTTAAAGGTGCTACTGGATGCTTTTTTGTCTTTTTGTACTGAAACAGACTAACATGGCTCTCTGTTTTAATACTTTAGAAACTCAGTAGAATTATGTTAGAGGAGATAACTAGAAATGGATTCTATAATCTTAGGGTTACAACAGAGATGATTCTTTTGAGTCTCAGTCAAGAATCTGAGTGATGGGTTTGTTTGTTCATTCATTCATTCATTTTGGTCCTAGGTGCATAAAGACATTTTGGAAAGTATGGCAGAGTGCTTGAGAGACCAGGAGGGCAACTCAGACTCATCCAAAAGGGAGGCCATTGCCAGTGACAGCAGGAGGTATGGCATACACAATACTTTCTGAGAAGATGAGTTCTTGACAGGGATGGAGATATGGGGACAGATCAGTGTGGGAAATGATAAGTAAGCAACAGGGGAAGTGGGAATGTTCAGGCAAGGTACTTGTTGGGATCTGCTTGTTGCATAGCAACTGATCCTTGTGGGCGAGAATCTCTTTTGCATTCATAGCTGCTATTTGGAAGTAGAGCAGTCTTGGAAAGGCTGATCCTTGGAAGTTCATCAGCCTGGGGAGTCCCAGTGGTACAAATACCAAATCCAGTCCCCTATGGGTACATTCTGGAAGTCCCATGGAAAAAAATGTGGGAAATCATGAAATTGTACCCTGCAAAAAAATATTGCAATGTGAAATATAAATGCAATGGTTTTCTACCAGCCAGCCATGTAGGCTATTCATTCCATTCCCTTTTTCTCAAAAGTTGATCAGCATTCTGTGACCACTGAGCATGCTCAATCCTCACTGGGCCCTTTAAGAGTTCCTCACCATTTTTTCATTTTTGTTTTTTGTATTTCTGCAAATCTTTGCATCCCCACAAGCTTTGCTGATATCTCCCTCTTTTACATGTAGCCTTTTGGCTACATCAGAATTCTCACTTAAAGACTTTCTTTGCTAATATATAGAATATGGAATTGCCTCTATTAAAATATATCATATTTTGAGGTGATCGCAAATAACGTGAATACCGTACTTTTTCTGTCTTCGCTTTACTGGTAGTGTATCATATGCAGTGGTTGCTTCACACATGTGTACTTGATGTGACATTCTGATTCAACAGATGAATCAGAATGTATGACCTCACCCTAATTCTCTGTCTCCTGCAGGAGGAAGAAGCTTCTCAGGCAGGCAAACACTTCTGAGGACCCACCGCAGCAGAAGAAGGCACACCCTCAGGACTTCTGCCAGGTGGCTGATGGGGTAATGTCTCTCCATAAGCTTCATGGAATTTCCAAGTATCTCTCATCCTGCAGCCCACACAGATTTCAACATTGAGGCAGTAATGCTAGCTTTCCTTCAGCAGCTTGGGTAGGTTGCAACTTGGATAAAAAGAGAATTGGACTAGAGCTTGGAATGAACTCTGGCATAAATCTGAAGCTTGGTCTGCCCACACAGGGTAATGAAGTGTTGAGATCCCCAGATGGCCAGATTAGGCTGTGTTACTTTGGAATGCAAGTGGGGGAGGTGTTGCTTATGAAGAATAGTCCCTAGATATAAAATACCAGTGCACTCAAAGGACAGCAAGATGTGGCAGAATCTTTACATGATAAGAGACTTACTTGGACAAATGATCTTGCCCCACAGGTATTACATGTTCATATATGTTCTATCTTGAGTCCCATACTGGGAGAAAGGTGAGATGATAAATACATAAATGTTGCACCTCCTCTTTAGAAACTACAAAAGTTGCTGCATACTGACATATATGTTGCACCTCCCCTTTAGAAACTACAACAGTTGCTGCATACTGACCACAGGTGGAGTCCTCAAATGGACAATGCTCTTGTGGAGCTGGAGGAACTGTGGGCAGAATTAAAAAGGAGACACCAAGAGAATGGTGTGGCACTGAGAGAGATTGATACAGTGAGTATCAGCCATCATGAAAAACAGTGTCTTACTTCTTCCTACCCCTTTAGTAACATTCTGCATTATATTTATTATTTTATATTCCCATCAGTATGGTAGTCCATCTTACCTTGTTAACATGACACTATATGGATTCCATCTCTGCTGGCAGCAGCTGTTGATGTGGAGTGGAGACAATGAAACATAGGATAGTCTAAGGAAAAATAACATTTTATTAAAACCATCATCATAATGGATGGAGGTGTATTCTTGATAAAATGAGACATGGTGCTGTGTATTTTGGTTAACATGTAGTTCTAGTCTGAGACAAAAGGGTTGTATAGTTGCATCACATGATCTGAAGTTTTTGTCCCCTAGCAAGCTATATTTAAGTCTTAATCCAAGTTGTTTGCTTACATGCTGTCCTTCCTATGAAAAGCAGAATCTATCAACTTTTGGGGGATTCTATTTTAGTTCTATTTTCTCCCACAATTAGAAATATGACAGTTAGGATTAGTGGTACACTCTGGGCCTTTGCTGACTGCCAGAAATAATCCAGCTTGAGGCCACTTTAACTTTCCTGGCTCTGTGCTAGGAAATCATGGGAACTGTATTTTTTTCTGAGACATTGAGCCTTCTCTGTCAGAGAGCTCTGGTGCCACAATAAACTACTATTCCCATGATTCCCTAGCACTGAGACAGGGCAGTTAAAGTAGACTCAAGTTGCATTATTTCTGGGAGTCTGCAAAGGCCCTCTGTCTCCTTGGAGAACTGCTACAGTTGTGAGAACTGTGGTCAGCCACTGGTGGTCCTACCTAGGTTTCTCTTACTTAGATGCTGCTCCTTTGTACTTGCAGGCTCTGCAATTGGTTGGGGAGCTGGAAGAGGCTGAGTGTTGGCTAGGAACTGTGGTAGGCTTTCTCTCTGCTCCAAGAACAATAAAGAAGCTTGATGACCTCCATGGAGACCTGAAGAATATTGGTACCCTGGAGAACCAGGCTAGGGCCTGGAGTACTATGCTTCAAGCCCTGGAGAAAGAAATGGATATGGAATCTTCCTCAGAACACACAGCAGCAGCAATGATCCAGAAAAAAATGGAACGAGTAAAAGAAAGGTCAGTCCTAAGGAACAAAATGGTGTTTTCTGCATGGAAATGACATGGGAAAGAAAGAAGAGACTGGGTTCCTGAGGAGTTGGAGAACCAAACCATATTTTTTCAGGGAGGCATGGTTTGAAGTGAATTGATGGAGGCTACTAAGTCATAATCCTAGAACTGTAGAGTACAGGAACCCACAGCTAAAGAATCCCTGAGAGATGGCCGTACAATTTCCATTTGTAAACCTAAAAACAAAACAAAAAAAAAAGGATAGTCCAATCCACTGTTGAAGAATTCTTACTGTCATGCAGTTCTTCCTAATGCTGAAGTTATTCAGCACATTAGCTATATAGTGTTGAATTGGAATCTCCATTCTTTACCTTGAATCCACTGGTTTAAGTTTTTTCCTCTGGTGAAGCTGAAAATAAGCTTGCTCCATCTTCCACATGACAGCCCATCAAATATTTGAACATAGCTGTCATGCCACTTCTCAATGATGGTCTTTTCTTCTTCAGCCTAAATTTATCTATCTCCTCCATAGTGTTATGCTTCCAGACTTTTTATCATCTTGGTTGCCCTCCTATGGACATATTCTTCCTCTGTAGGATATAATTCTAACAAGGTGTCACATTTTTCTTGCCAGGTTGGCTTATGTGCAGGATGCCCTCCGACGCAGAGCATCAGACTTACGTGATTCTTTGATTTTAATGGAGTTCTTGCAGAATGTGCAGCTGGAAGAAATGCTAAGTCAGAAAAATGAAAAACAGGTGAGGAGAAAAAAAGATGGATCAGGGAAGGAAAAAAAATTAGAAAGAATTAGTAGGTCAGAGTTGAAATATAGGCAGCAAGAGGTCTCCCTTAATAGCAAAGATCAGCTTGGACAATATGAGAGTATGGCATATCTGGAATTGCTTCTGGGTCAGCTGACCATGGAAACAAACATGTAAAAAATGGGCTCAAAATTTAGGTAAAGCTCACATGATCAGATAATACAACAACTTAAGCCAGCAGGGGAAACGATGCATTTTATAATGGCTGAGCAGGTGGCAAAATGTAGCCAATAATTGCTGAAGTTGCCATCATTTCTGCTAAATTGCCTTATCAAGAGTACACATGATGTACAGGAGTTTTTGCAGAACCTACACTGCTGCTGGGGCAGGTAGAAAGCTAACTGCCAATCCATGGCAAGTGTTCCTCCCGCGCAGGCTCTGTGTCACTGCTGCCAGTTCATGAGTCACAATGCTGGCACACCACTCCTTGACTTGCTTCAAATGACCCAGTGGACCCAAGTACACATATCCATCATCTCTCTTGGCAGCCTGTATCAATCACTCTTGGCTTTTTGGTGCATCAGTGTTACAAAAAGGCAACACAGAAACAAACACATTTACAAGAGAGTTCTACACCCATTGGTAGTGAGTGAAGATGGATGCCATCTAAGGACCTTATCCCACGGGGCCAAAAGCAGCAAGAATCGGCTAAGAATCAGGCGCTATAGCGCTATAGTTTTCCGGGTGATCCCACGACGTCGCTCGGAATCGGCTAAGAATCAGGCGCTATTGCGCTATAGTTTTCCGGGTGATCCCACGACGTCGCGCGGAATCCGCTAAGAATCAGGCGCTATTGCGCTATAGTTTTCTGGGTGATCCCACGACGTCGCTCAGAATACAACAAGAAACCGCTCGGAATGCAGCATCATTCGGGTTCTTTTGTATTCCTGTTTTCATCGGGCATTGCAATAGCGCTAGCTTATCCATAGCGCTATTATAGCGCTAGCGCCATATTATACTAGCGCTATAGTACTGCAATGATGCTCATACGGTTTCTTGCCACTTTTGAGAGCAGCGTGGGATAAGGTCCTTACATTTCTTAAAGATATATTGTTTAACTTCTTCACTTTCACTCACTCTGGCTTTTGTCTTCTGCCTGGATATGCAGTAAAATACAGCAATTCCCTCAGACTTCAGCCAGAACTCCCAAGTCCTGGCAACCTACCTACAGAATTATGTCCTTGCTGGAGATACATCTCAGATATAACTCAGATTTATGTTGATTTGTGTTACTCATTTTTCTAAGTTTGTTTGGTTTCAAGATGGGTTTGACATCCAAATCACTGTGGGCAGTACTGATCTCTTTTACAGCTGAATTCTGCCACTGTTGTAGCTCTTGCTACTGCTGGTCATGAAAGCATTGATTATAATGACGCAAATTATAACTATTCTTTGTTCATTATGCAAATGTGCCATGATGCTATATAAAGGACCACTGCAAATTAATAAAATGTTTTCTTAAAGAGGTTCACTGGCAACAATGCTGGTCCTTAAAGATGTGGTTGAGCCCCCGCTACCACAAAAAAAAATGTCTACCAGGAAATTAAAATGTATGTCAGAGATCTTGTCATAGCTGTCATACCACCTGTGGCATTGTCCAAGGATATTTACTGAAGAAGCATGAGGGATGAAGCCATTTTTTGTGTGCGGTTATACTGTGGTGTTTCAGAAAGTCCTTCCCCCTAAAAATTCACCAGGCCCTCTCATGTCTCTTCCACTGAAAACTAAATACAGTAGTACCTCTACTTACGAAATTAATCCGTTCCACAGCCCA